>JBBDHG010000240.1:102500-460000 GCA_037951165.1 Lophius americanus
GATCATCAGTCCTAAACCATCAGTCCTAAACCATCAGTCCTAAACCATCAGTCCTAGATCATCGGTCCAAAACCATCAGTCCTAGATCATCAGTCCTAAACCATCAGTCCTAAACCATCAGTCCAAAACCATCAGTCCTAAACCATCAGTCCTAAACCATCAGTCCTAAACCATCAGTCCAAAACCATCAGTCCAAAACCATCAGTCCTAGATCATCAGTCCTAAACCATCAGTCCTAAACCATCAGTCCTAAACCATCAGTCCAAAACCATCAGTCCTAAATCATCAGTCCAAAACCATCAGTCCAAAACCATCAGTCCTAGATCATCAGTCCTAAATCATCAGTCCTAAACCATCAGTCCTAAACCATCAGTCCTAGATCATCGGTCCTAAACCATCAGTCCTAGATCATCAGTCCTAAACCTTCCAGCTGTCAGCTTGGTCTCTGGTAGAACTTCAGTCTCATGGCTGTGAGCGGCGTGTCTCTGTAGTCCGGAGGAGGCTGATGAGTTTGGCGGCGGTGGTCAGATGGGAAATGAGCTTTTAATTATAAAACAGTGTCGAGTGAAGAAGACGAGGAGGCAGAGAAGAAACGTCTTCTCTGTGCACAGCCAGCTCCTCTCCCAAACACCACCGATTCAAGTCCATCATCTCAGAGCACAAAAAGTAAAACCCACCATCATCTAAGTCTTTTCTGTTTTCCTCAGAGTCTCGCTGATGTCAGCGTGTCGAACTCCGACGGTCAGCGAACGCCTCGCCTCAACATCTTCACGACGGAACCATCTTCATAGCGACAAAAAGACTTTCTCATTTTCCATAAGTGTGACTTTTAGAACCATTACGTCACGGTTCTGTTACTCCGACGATATCTGAGGAACCGGCGGACCCACAAGTACCGCCGGATTTCTCAACGGCACAGCCGCAAAATGAAAATCGCCGTCGTCCACGTCTGCTGAGCGAGTTTCTACCGAAAGCAATATGTGGTTAACATTTAACCAGGTTTACCAATAAGAGTGTTTGTTTGTTTGTTTGTTTGTTTGTTGTTTTCTGTGACACATGCTGCAGATATGAAGAAAAACACTCCTTCAGGAGCCACAGTAATGAGCTGGATGGAACTTACCCACAATCCCCTGCCTTTATTACCCCGGGGGCTCCACTGGGGTGGGGGTGGGTGGGGCAGCGTTTTGAATGAAAAGTCTTCACCACGGGAAAAGAGTGACGGCCGATGGGCTTGACGCTGAACAAATGATTTTTCCTTCTGTAAACATTGGCCTACGCCACCTGAACGCATCACGAGCGTCTAGAAACCAACCGCCGTCGACTTCGGAGATCGGGAGGATGAATAAAACAAGAGAAGAAGACGACACGGAGGGAAATGTTGATTAAACCCTCTGAAGAGAAGCTGCAGCCTCCACCCTCTGACAAATGTGTGCCGACACTCAGACGCCATCCCTCTAAATCGCCGCTTAAGGCTCTGCCGGTATTTTCCGCGAATCCGAAAAGAAATACTTTATAAAACAAAATGGGATCACTTCCTGTTGTGAAATTCAATCACGCTGAAAAACGGACAATAAATCTGAAGTGGCTCCTTGTTGACGTCATTGTTTTTTTATTTATTTACGTCCTGATCCTCCCCAGAAAGAAGCGGAAGAAGCTCCAGAGAAGAAAAGCCGATTGGTCCCTGCTGCAGAGGATCATGGGTAACAGGTAACAGGAAGACTCTGGGCAGACCCAGAGGTGAACACGGACCAGAATCTCCTCGTTCCCTGCTTTTTCGGATTTATGGATCTCTGTTCGGGGAAAAAACATTTTTTTGGGGGGGCGCCGCTGTTATTGGACACGGCGTAGAGAGAGAGAGCGACAGGAAGTGGCCCGGATGAAGCACCTGCCTCAGTTGGACTCTCGTTACGCTGCTCTAGCCCCTCCCTCTCCTCAGTCCCGCCGCCGTTAAAACCCGCCCCCCTCGCAGTCAATCATTTTGGGCAATGTAGTCGGGGCAGCCTGAAGACGTCTGAGGAACAGGATTTCATTTGGATCACAACTCGGAAAGAGGTGCATATATAACACTTCCCCTCCAGATGAGGAATTTGGCGGCGAACTAATGTCGTTAGATCTCTCTCCGCCAGTAAAAGCGGCGAGCGACTGCGGTGATTTGTTCTCAGAAGGGTTCGTCGGCGTGAGAATCCAGGGGAAAGAGGGCGATGACACACTTCCTGTCTGTCACCTGATTTAAAAGGCGACGTCAGAACCTGGTTATCTGGTTACCGTGGTTACCTGTCAGTGGGTGGGACCTATCACACAGGAAGGGAACATTTTGTTGATGTATTTAGAGACTTCGACGAGGACTGGATTATAATGTCTAGACGACCGGGTCAGAACTTCCCCACGCTGCAGAAACAGCCGCGCTGGAAAGAAGCTTCATGCTTTATTTTAAGAACAGAATACCGCCGTCCTCCGAGACACTTTAATGGGATTTCAATTGGACAGATGATGTTCAAATGTGTTGTTAATGAGAAGAAGGTATAGTTTTAAACCCCGACACGGGACAACGTGACCAAAATGTTCATTTTCTTCAATTCAATCTTTTTTTTTTTTTTAAGTTTGCTTTTAATTTTATTTATTTTACATTTTTTTGATCTTTCTTAATGTTTCATAATCCTTTTTTAACTACGTCTTCATCTTATTTTGATTGATTGTATGTGTAAATCACTTTGAATTGCCCAGTTGCCGAAACCTGCTATATAAATAAAGTTGCCTTGCCTTGCTGTGGGCGGAGCCTGTGAGGAGCAGTGGGCGGAGCCTGTGAGGAGCAGTGGGCGGAGCCTGATTAAGGACTCGAGGGACATGCGTGGGTTTCATACTCGCTCAATATCAGATGGAATGTCGGACTAAGAAAATGGAAGAAGTAGTTTCTAAAACTAAGTCGTTATTTTTACAATATGAAACATTTTCCACAAGATTATTTTTCTATTGAGACAAAAAATACAATAAATATACAAGATACAAAACACAGTTTTCTGATGGTTACTTCACGACCGCATGTCCGATTATTTCACTGCTGGCTCTTACGAAGCTACACCAGGAAATCCGTCTTGTTTCCTTCCTCAGCCCATAAAAACCAGTTACCTGTATTAATCTTCATCATTGAGTCAGTGTGGGATCTGATCATAGAACAGACTGATGACGTCACAGAAATAGTCAGGTTGAGTCAATACAGAGTGTTTGGGATTCTGAATGAGTCACATTTAATCTGAGGACTTCAATCGGGGAGGGATCGATTGTGCAACGCTGGGGATTGGGGGCTTTTCGGGCGACGGCGTAGGCAGGGTTCTTTTCCGGGCGTGTGGTTCTGGTTGGGTCCGCTAAAACCTTAAAGCCTTTAATAATGAACTTAATGAGGTCAAACATCAAACATGTTTTAATGGACCGCATTGATGTTTCCATCGCCGTCTCAGTGTTTCTGCAGGATCAGAGCGTTTCTCTGCGGTCCGTATCCCCGCCGCTGTGTGTGTGTGTGTGTGTGTGTGTGTGTGTGTGTGCGTGTGTGTGTGCCTGCATCAGCGCTGACAGTAACCTGCAGTGGATTCGGTCCTTCTGAGTCAATATCTGTCTCATTGTTTCTCTCTGACTTGACGTGAACATTCAGCCGAGCTCCTCCTTTGACATTCCTGCCGTTGCCTGGCAACAGACGCTGCCTCTGCTGAAGTGGGCCCTGGATATAAAGGCATCTGTTTACTCGATAAACAAACGGGCGCACAATGGAAGCGGCGGCGGCTGAAGGTTACCCGTGTCACCGCGCAGGATTGTTTGCTTCCAGTGTGTTTGGTTAATCATCATGTTTTCATTCGCCGACAGATGTTTGGATTAGCTTTAAATGTGTGCGGGCGTCTCGCGCGGCGACAGGAAGCATCTCTCGCTCACCTCTCTTCTCTCGGTGCGAAGGGAAAAAAAAAAAAAACACAACTTTACTTTTCTTTTTTTTTTTTCAAACCGGGCTGGGTGAAGGAAAAAAAAAAAAGACCAACCCTCATTTGCATGATTTCCAACGATGGTTTATTTGATTGAATAATGTTCTTCTTCTCTTCTCTGAAATGCTAATCACTTCCTGGCTCTTTGCTCGACTTCTTCAAGCGCTGCTCGCTCGCACACGCCTCCTCCACGCCGACATTCTCTTTGGACCAGGGAGACGGCGTTCCTCCCCTCCGTCCTAATACCATATGTTACTGTTTAATCCTGAGGCCCGTGACTGCTGGTGCTGGTGCTGGTGCTGAGTGACGAGGCCCGACGTCCTCAGGAAGAGGAGCGGGATGATGAAGGTATCGGGTCTGAAGGCTTCCGTCAAGCTGCCGGCAGATAGACGTGACGTCGACCTCCAGGAAAGGTGAAACTGATGATGAGGAGAATCAGAGTTTACTGGGGAGGAAGCAGCAGGTCCGTGTTAGAGGTCACGGGTTCAGTGCAGCAGGAGCAGAACCGCTCCAACCCTCAGCCTCAACCAAAAGTTCTGGGTAGATACTGAAACACAGTGATGGAATTCACCCAGGTTGTGGGTTCTGTTCCAAGAAAGTGGGTTGAGTGAAAACTCTGAGTTTGTAGATCCTGGGATGAAGGAGACTTTGGGTAATCGGATCCAGAAAGCAGGTTAGGTGAAACTCTGAGTTAGTTACCATGGTAACTTGCTCTGTGAACCCAGGTTATCCTTCAGCAAAGTCTGAGTCCACTCCCCCTTCTGAGCTTGAAGCAGAGCCATCAGACGTGTCTGTCAATCATTTATCAAAGACTCCAATCAGGAGTCTTCCTCCCACCCTCCCTTCCTCCCTTCCTTCTTTCCTTCCCTCCCTCCTTCCCCTACCTCCTTCCTCCCTTCCTTCCCTCCCTCCCCTCCTTCCTCCCTCCCTTCTTCCCCCCTTAACCCCCTTCCTTCCTTCCTATCTTCCTTCCCTTCCCTCCCTTCGTTCCCACCTCCTCCCTCCCCTCCCTCCTTCCTTCCTTCCTTCCCTTCCCCCTTCCTTCTTTCCTTCCTTCCTTCCTTCCTCCCTCCCTCCCTCCCTCCCTCCCTTCCTTCCTTCCCTTCCCTCCCTCCCTCCCCCCTCCCTTCCTTCTTTCCCCCCCCTCCCTCCCTCCCTTCCTTCCTCCGTCCCTCCCTTCTTTCCCCCCTCCCTCCCTCCCTCCCTTCTTTCCCTCCTCCCCCCCCTCCCTTCTTTCCCTCCTCCCCCCCCTCCCTCCGTTCCTTCCCTCCCTCCCCTCCTTCCTCCCCCTCCCTTCCCTCCCTCCCTTCCTTCCTTCCTTCCTTCCTTCCTTCCTCCCTCCCTCCCTCCCTCCCTTCCTTCCTTCCTTCCTTCCCTTCCTTCCTCCCTCCCTTCCTTCCTTCCCTCCCTCCCTTCCCTCCCTTCGTTCCCTCCTCCCCCCCTCCCTCCCTCCCTTCTTTCCTCCATCCCTCCCCCCCTCCCTCCGTTCTTTCCCTCCTTCCTTCCTCCCTTCCCCCCTCCCTCCCTTCCTTCCTTCCTTCCCTCCTTCCTTCCTTCCTTCCTCCCTTCCCTTCCCTTCCCCCTTCCTTCTTTCCCTCCTTCCTTCCTCCCTCCCTTCCTTCCTTCCTTCCTTCCCTTCCCCCTTCCTTCTTTCCCTCCTTCCTTCCTCCCTTCCTCCCTTCCTTCCTTCCCTTCCCCCCCCCCTCCCTTCTTTCCCCCCTCCCTCCCTTCCTCCCTTCGTTCCGTCCCTTCCTTCCCTCCCTTCGTTCCCTCCTCCCCCCCTCCCTTCCTTCCCTTCCCTCCCTTCCTTCCTTCCCTTCCCTCCCTCCCTTCGTTCCCTCCCCCTCCCTCCCCCCTCCCTCCCCCCCTCCTGGTGTACAGGATCATCCACGCTGCTGTCAGGCTGAAGACCAGCGTCGGGCTTTCAGGTGAATTTCTTCCCGGCGTTTAAAACTTGGCTCAGAAGTCTCAGCAGGATCATTTCAGTTTAGTGACGCAAACCTGTTTTTCTTCTTCTTGCGTCTCTGTCTTCAACCGTGACCCGAGCGAACGCAACGGCTGCTTTTGTGACTGCGACTGAAGACACGACTAAACGCCTCTTTCCTGGCGGCGTCTGCAGAAAGAACATCTCCGTCCTCCTTTGTGTGAGCGAGGAGCCGAGGGAGCAGGTCAGCCAAGCTGAGGAGGTTAGCAGGATGTTGATGAGTATTATGGGCTGTGTTGTTGTCAGTCAGAAAACGATGCAGCTTCTCGAGGAGATAGAAAAGTCTTGTTTATCTGCGGGTGGAGCAGAGTGCTGCTGCAAACTTCATGTCCTTCTCCTGAAACCACCTCAGAGACATCGTTGTGATGAAGCGGAGATGTTTGAGGAGAAGGTCCCAGAATTCTCTGTTTTTAGGGGGCGGGGGGTTCAAGAGAAGGTGATTCAGGGTTCTGACTCCTGTAGTCTGGACCCAGTATCAGTTAATGACATGGATTTATTATTTTCCCATTTCTTCAAAGTAACCGCTGGATTGTAAAAAGAGTTTCAGGGCCACGATGAAAAATTAACAAAAAAAATCTCATTCTCAACACAATCAATACTTAACGATATCATTCAGCTAACGATGAAACCAGACCACCCAACAAAACACACACACACACACACACACACACACACACACACATAAACACATACACACACACACACGCACACACACACACACACACACACACACACACAGACACACACACACACACAGAAACAAACACACACACACACACACACACACACACAGAGATACAAACACACACACAGAAACAAACACAGACACTCAGATACACACACATACACACACACACACACACACAACCAACCACACACAGAAACAATCACACACAGATACAAACACACACACAAACACACATACAGAAACAAACACACACGCACACAGATACACACTCAGACACACACACACACACACACACAGAAACAAACACACACACATACAGACACACACACACACACACACACAGATACAAACACAGACAGATATACAACCACACAGATACACACACACACACACATACACACAGATACAAACACACGCACAGAAACAAACACAGACACACAACCACACACACCCACACACACAGAAACACACACACACACACACAACCACACACACACACACACACAGATACACACACATACACACACACACACACACACAACCAACCACACACAGAAACAATCACACACAGATACAAACACACACAGATACACAACCACACACAGATACAAACACACATACAGAAGCAAACACACACGCACACAGATACACAACCACACAGAAACAAACACACACACAGATACACAACCACACACAGAAACAAACACACACAGATACACAACCACACACACACAAAAACAAACACACACACAGATACACATCCACACACACACACACACACACACAGATACACAACCACACACAGAAACAAACACACACAGATACACAACCACACACACACAGAAACAAACACACACACAGATACACAACCACACACAGATACACAACCACACACACACACACAGAAACAAACACACACACATACAGACACACACACACTTACACAAACGTCCCAAAATGACGAGAATAGAGTCGACACTACTTGGACGGGGAGGGTGAGCTGAAGTTGCAATCTGTTACTTCACCACTAGATGAGACTCAATTTGACGTACTGCGCCTTTAAGAGATGTTCATTAATGGAGAGTGTGGCGACGTCGGCATTAATGACTGATCACAGCCAGAAGACAGGCTTCGCCGCGTCACTGATGTGAAGACGTCGTCTCTTCCTCTCTGTCGGCGAGGAGGGAGGCGCAGATGGCAAGCGATGGCGAGCGATGGCGGCGTGTTCCTCCTGATGGTTCATCAACACCTACTGGGGTTGTTGTTGGTCTGCGCGCCGCGGACTGATCACATGATCCCATATCTAAGAATACATTAGACGGAAACCCAGCCGTCTAATAATCCTATTAGCATAATTACTGTGTGTGGGGGGGGTATGTGGGCGGGGACGACCCCGCTGTTCCTCGTTATCCAGCGATACGCCGACACTCATCAAGCCCCCGATTACATGAGCGTCTCTTTTCATCAGGAAACACCCTCAAGCGGCGTTTCTGAGCCGGCGCCGTTCTTCACATTTCACCGTGTTTGAGTCCAAAACAGTAAGACACGCCCACTTTACACTGGCTACCGCCCTGCTTGTATTCACCGCCGAGGTCCGACCCGACAGGAAGTAGAGTTAGTCTCTCATTAAAATGTAAGAGGCGCACAAAGTCAAACAGGAAGTGGACGGCGAGGCTTCAAAGGCAGTAAAAGTGGAAGCAAAATAAACTATTTAAGTAGAAAAAAACCATAATGTACTTTTTATTTTCTTAATCAAGATGACAACCAACCTTTAAATTTAGTTGTAAATATTATATAGTGTGTTTTATATATTCTACAAATTCTACCCAAAAGTCAACTGGAGCCACGACGTCAACCCAACAGGAAGTCGGCCATTTTTTATTTCTTCTGTAGTTCAGGTGTGTTCTAGAGTTCCTGCTGCAGATGGATGGAAGTTTGTCTGAACAGGTGAGTGAAGAAAAGTCATCAAAGGATTTCACTGAGGTTGAAAGGCGTGGCCACGGCGAACGTTGACCTTTCACCATCAAACAGGAAGTTGTTACAACTCAAGTGTCGGTGGTCCGATGTGCCCCCAACATCACATGTTGGAGAAAAAGGACCCGAACTTTGATGTCTGCATGTCAAACCTCAGCGATGGCAACAGGAAATGTCTTATTTCAGACTTTGATGTTCTCCCGCTGGTTATATTTGACCTTGAATTCTGACATCAAAGCCTTTACACGTGAACATTTCTGGGTTTGTTTTGTCAAACTTGACTTGATTTTCGCCTTAAAAGCAAGAAGTGGATGTTGAGAGGACGGAGATGCCGAAGTAAAACTTCTGTATTCATATTTCATTTTGCTTTAATTAAAAACTTTCCCCCCGGCGATGATTCTCCTCATATTTATCAAATATCTTTTCTGCATTTTGTGGACAAACTTCATCACCTCCCCGCCTCGGAGCCCTTCAGACGCTCCGTTCATTGTGATGTGGCTTCATGTCTAGACGCTGAGACGGTGTCCTTCTCAGACCTTTAGGACAAACACCTTCACAGGGAGACGACGGCCTATGTGGGCGACTTCCTGTAAGATTCTCGCCCTGTTTAGGGGGGGGGGGTGACATCATCGTTTGAGAAAGATCCCATCGCTGGAGCCGCTCCGTGTGTGTTTTTGGTGTCTAATCGTATTTATTCATAGTTCCACGCACGAGTTAACGCGCCCAGCTGCTCGGTTTACACGATCCATCGCAGGCCTTTTATTCTGAAAGGATCCCTTTGTTCTTCAGAATCGTGTTTATCGCCCATCCTCCCCTCCGCTGTCCTTGCCATCATTCCTCAGGACACATAAATAGACATGCACACACCGTGTCCCCGTCGCCGACCAGCCCCTCCCCCCGTGGCCCCGCCTCCGTTTCCCCCCCCAGCTGTGCTCGGATCACTGCTGCTCCCATGTCATAACGAAAAAAACAAAAACAAAATAAATAAACCGATCATCGGCTGCTCGGAGCTGCAGGAAACGCCGGGCTTTGACCGTCCTCTTCCTCTCTGGTGTGTTTACACTCATGTCTGACCCAGAGGCTTTGTTTGTTGGCCAGTCGGGAGCAGGGCGGAGAGCCCCCCGCGGAGCCGCCGCGGCCCACTTCAGTCGAGACCCCGAGAGAGGGAGGGGATCAATCAAGCCGTCGGAAACGAGGCGAAAGAAGAAAAAAAAGGAAATTCTTTTAGAGGTTACGTCTTACCATGAATACAGAATGTAGAAATAGACAGGAATATACGACGCTTTGTAAGAGGCTCCGCCCCCTTAGAGACAAAGTCCTTTGAAACTTCAAAACTACATCGAGAACTGGTTCCAGCTGGACTGGACCCACGCAGACCTGAACTCTACCAGCCTTGGTCAACCACACCATCATGTCAGTAGACCCTCTTCAGAAACAGGAAGTTGTCTCCTGGGTCTCACCAGTAGCACTCCATACCAAAATCAACGGAAATTAAAGAGGGAGTTTGAAACTTCTCAGTCTAGGAAGGGTTCCAAAGTTATCGCTAAGGTTCTGAGACTCTAAGGTTCTGAGACTCTAAGGTTCTGAGACTCTAAGGTTCTGAAACTCTAAGGTTCTGAGACTCTAAGGTTCTGAGACTCTAAGGTTCTGAGACTCTAAGGTTCTGAAACTCTAAGGTTCTGAGACTCTAAGGTTCTGAGACTCTAAGGTTCTGAGACTCTAAGGTTCTGAGACTCTAAGGTTCTGAAACTCTAAGGTTCTGAGACTCTAAGGTTCTGAGACTCTAAGGTTCTGAAACTCTAAGGTTCTGAGACTCTAAGGTTCTGAGACTCTAAGGTTCTGAGACTCTAAGGTTCTGAGACTCTAAGGTTCTGAGACCCTAAGGTTCTGAGACTCTAAGGTTCTGAGACGCCACAGTGAGACAGGTTATCTACACACGGAGAAGACCTGAAACAATAGTGAACCACCTTCAGCAATTCCTCCAAGAAGAAGAGAAGGTTCTTTCAGGAGGTCCCAGAAGAAGACATGACAGGATCTTCTGACCTCCCTCACCTTAATAAAGGTCAGAGGTCATTGCTTTACTGTTCCAAAGACACTGGGGGAAAAAATAGCCTCATGTGAGAGCGGTGAAGAAGAACCACTGCTGACCCAGAAGAATTTACCCACAGTGCACCTTGATGACCCTCAGAGCTTCTGGGAGAAGATTCTCCCAGAAGTGGAAAGTTGACCTGTTTGAAGACAGCGGTCCCGTTCCGCCTGGTGGAAACCAAACACAGCATCCCACCAGAACACCATCAGACCTACGGTCCAACACGGCGCCGGCAGTGGAGTGTTGAGGAGATGATCTGCTGCTTCAGAACCAGGACGACCTCGCCAACCAAAAACTATTTTTACCATTAAAGGTTGTTTTTTCTTTTCTCCGAGCGGCTTCGTCAAAACAATTAAAAGTCGATGTCGTCTTTATTCCGAGCGCGTTCCTACTTTGAAGATTAAATTCCCGCCTCTGCGGATTCTTTTTGTCTGACTCACCTCTTCATGTCTGCCTCCTCCGCTCCTACACATTTCATAGGCGATGCTTTATAGACGCCACTTTGTTCTTTCCCTCCCTCTCCTGTAATCAATAACTCACAGATCTCTCCCCGGCCCAGGCGATTTGGACTGTTTGAGGAACGGTTGCTGAAAATAAGCGTCGCCTTTTATTTCACGTTCTTGTGACTGTCAGGGATCCGCCGCGGACGCGCGACGAGTCCGTCAGGCGCCGGCGCTCGCAATCGTTTGGCGAAAATAAGGTGTTGGATTTAGTCTTTTTTAAAAGAATAAATAGACAATAATAGTCCTAATTAGTGTTTAATCAGCGTATTGCTGTGTTTACGTTAGCTTTGAACGAGTCCTTTATCTTTCCAGAAGGGGCGGGGCCTCTTCCATGCGGCGCTGCCACGTTTGTACGGCGGCTTAAAACGGACAAACTGAAGTCTAGAGAGTTTTTGATGCGGCAGAAAGAAGAAGAAGAAACTCCTCGCCTCTGAAAACCATCCAAGAAGAAGATGACGAGGCTTCATAGACTATGATGATCCTACGTAGAGGATACTGATGACATCATTTTGACACTTGGAGGCTTGAATATGAACTACTAGAGAAGAACATGTATGATATGTATATGTTGTTGTATGTATGATATATGCAAGATAAAACTCCTCCTTATATCAAATTTTGGCAGCATATTTGGAATATGGACTAAATCGGATTCCCAGATCATACAGGATAAGAAACGAAAAAACAGACAAATGTCCATCTGTCCATTCATATGAGCAAAATTCTGACAGAATTGGACTTTGTTCGGAAAGTTACGGACAAGGAAGTGTGTTTTTGGTAAAAAAAAGATTTTTTAAAAAGGATCCAAACTGAGTGAAATATGAATTATTACAGACAAATATGACAATTCTAGTAGTTAGTTGAGGTGGTTCATGGGAGGTAAATCTGAACTAAATCGGACCGATGGTTCAGAAGATACGTTAGAAAAACAATTTTTCCTATAGAAAAAAAAAAAAAAAAACTTTAGCGACAGGATGATTCACTAAACGGAGGTCAACCCGACGACAGCCGCCTGTGAGCGGCAGACTGTAGACGCGTTGAGACATCATCAACAGGAGACAGAGATCGAATCTTTGCTTTTCAGATCTTTTCTCCAAGAGTTAAACCAAACAGAACCTTTACCCGCCTCCGTCTGAACATCTCATGTTTCTGCTGCTCTGGGATCAGATCTCTGCTGGAGGAACTCTTGAGGTCACAGTTCAGAGTTGGTGGTTTTTACTGCAGGTTTGAGTTTTTGAACCAAACGTTCTGATTCTGAAACTGTTTTTTTGGCCTCTTCTCTCTTCTTCTGCTCATTTTAAATTAAATCCTCCACTGAATCACATCCCCAACATTGGCTGAAAGAAACTCCACGACTATCAGATGTATCTGCACCACCTCGGTGTCCGTGAAGAGGTAGACCCTCAATCCTTTATCTCCAGTGTCAGTAACAATGTAACTGTAACTATGTGTGAGTAATCTGTTACTATGTGTGAGTAATCTGTTACTATGTGTGAGTAATCTATTACTATGTGTGAGTAATCTGTTACTTTGTGTGGGTAATCTGTTACTATACGTGAGTAATCTGTTACTGTACGTGAATAATCTGTTACTATGTGTGAGTAATCTGTTACTTTGTGTGAGTAATCGGTTACTTTGTGTGAGTAATCTGTAACAATGTGTGAGTAATATGTTACTATATGTGAGTAATCTGCTTCTATAGGTGAGTAATCTGTTACTTTTTGTGAGTAATCTCTAACAATGTGTGGGTAAATGGTTACTTTGTTTGAGTAATCTGCTACTATGTATGAGTAATCTGTTACTATGTGTGAGTAATCTGTTACTATGTGTGAGTAATCTGTTACTATGTGTGAGTAGTCTATTACTTTGTGTGGGTAATCTGTTACTATATGGGAGTAATCTGTTACTTTGTGTGAGTAATCTGCTACTATGTGTGAGTAATCTGTTACTTTGTGTGAGTAATCTGTTACTTTGTGAATGTAATCTGTTACTATGTGTGAGAAATCTGTTACTATAGGTGAGTAATCTGTTACTATGTGTTATAAATCTTTTATTATATGTGAGTAATCTGTTACTTTGTGTGAGTAATCTGTAACTATGTGTGAGTAATCTGCTACTATGTTTGCAATCTTGCAACTGTTACTAGCTTCCAACGGCCAGTATCTTCTAACTGCCACTAGTTTCTAACTGCTACTAGCTGCTGATTGCTGCAATCTGCTGCAGGGCTGTTTAAGTGGTACTTGCTGCTAACAGCTACTAGCATCAGCTAGTAGATAAATCTAAGACTCCCAGTCGTGAGCCAAACACGATACGACAACTAAACAGCAAACCTCTTCTGCCATGCCGACACACATTATTTACACATATGTCAGTTCCACTTCCGTTACTACCTCCATTGGCATCTTAGAGGTGAAACACATCAGACCCGCCCACACACACACACACACACACACACACACACACACACACACACACACACACACACACACACACACACACACACACTATACCCATATTGTGTTTATACAGAGTAAAGTTTCATGATGTCCTTTGCAACAAATGAAGCACCTGAAGACGAAGACGAAGCATCCGGAGCATCTGTCACTCCATCCAGTCTAATTGCTCCAGTCTAATGCAGCTGAAAGTGATCAGTCATCAGGTCTCCTGTCACCATACATCAACCAAAAACCAATACCAGGCTCAGCAGGCTCACCTCTCACCCCGCAGGTAATAAAAAGATACGACCGGGCACCACAGGCTTCCTGTTGACCAGCGCGAAGGACAGCTCCGTCTGCAGGATCACCGCCGACGCCTTGATGAGATGCTGTCCGAAGCGGAGGGTCGCCATGTTCCAGACCTGGAGGAGACAGCAGGAGGTCAATAACATCCGACTCAACCACATGCAGGTTCAGGAGTAAACCAAAGGAGGCCTGGCCACCACGCTGTGAATTAAATAAAAACAAAACAAGTAAGAAAAAACATCCTCTAGCTGCTCTGAGCTGCTGCTAACATGACGCATTGACAGACTTCAGCTTCTGGCAGCATTCCTGAAGGTTCTGAACCCATTCCTCATGGACTCAGGCCTCCGTTCCTGTGTATTCCTGGGTTTACCTGCTGCAGCCAGCTTCTTCTAAACGCACCAGAACCTTTCCCCTGGGGTTCAGGCCATGTGACGGCCACTCTATAGTATTTATCTTCTTCTTCTGGAACCAAGTCGCTAGCTTTAGCTGTAAGCTACTGTAGCTATGATAGCCACTCTAGAATTTCTAAGGACTTCTTCTCGAACCAAGATGTTAGCTTTAGCTGTTAGCCACTGTAGCTATGAGAGCCATTCTAAAATTTCTCAGGACTTCTTCTGGAACCAAGTCGCTAGCTTTAGCTGTAAGCTACTGTAGCTATGAGAGCCATTCTAAAATTTCTCAGGACTTCTTCTGGAACCAAGAAGCTAGCTTTAGCTGTAAGCTACTGTAGCTATGATAGCCACTCTAGAATTTCTAAGGACTTCTTCTCGAACCAAGATGTTAGCTTTAGCTGTTAGCCACTGTAGCTGCGATAGCCGCTTGAACAAAGAACTAATCTCACAATGTTGTTCAATGTGACGATAAGGTGGAGAAACTAGGAGGAGCTAGTCAAGACACTAGCTGTAGCCGTTAGCAACTATAGCTATAAAAACTGACATGAGCTATACCCTTTATTAACAATAATAATAATAATGATAATAATACGTTTTACCTTGATTTAGCTATGGCGGATAAATTGGCAAATTTTCCCATTCAGCAATTCAGCGGGCAGAAAATTGTTAACTAGCAGTTTTAGCTAATTTAAGACAACTTAAGCCGACTTTAGATGCGACCACCGATGTGAGCGAACTTTAGCAATGATAGCAAACATTAGCTAACTGACTATTCAGTCACCGGGTGGTGACCCACCTTCATAGAGTGTATCAACCCTGAACCACAACAGCAATATTAGCTAAACATTAGCTAACTTATCGATGATAGTTGACTTTAGGTAACTCCGAAGCCCCAAGCAACGGGGACTCCAACGCGCCTCCGGATATATGATGGGTGGAGGCGGGGCAAAAGTACAGATGGGACATTTGGTAGCTTTCCAAATGGGGAGGTGGTGCTGGGGGTGTGTGTGTGTGGGGGGGGGGGGATTCCATCTCTGCTTCTTTGAAGGCTTAAATGCATCAAAGTCACCTCCTGCTTTCCCTCCTGATGGAGGAGTGGGTTAACATTCAGGCGGTGCTGAATGGAGGGGAGGGGGTTCGGTGAAGCTGGTGGTTTTTCCTTCTCTACACCAGCAGAGGTGAAAAAAGACATTAGAGCGAGCCGCCGGTTCTCTCATGGTGACACTCCGGCGTGGCGAGATGAATCCCATCGGACCGCGTCCGAGATAGAAAGATGGTGTCACATCTGACAAACTCCTCCATCAACTGTTACACGCCTGACGTCCCGCTGAGAGAAACCATTATTGTCTCGCACGTCACATACAGATGAGCTCAGCTCGCCAAAACACACGCGTCTCTTTCCTGTCGCCTCAAAGACAGGAATCAGACGGAGGCAGAAATATTTAAAGGTTCAGTCCGTAACATACGGGGAACATAATATTCTTATTAGTGCATAATCAGCTGAAATAGGAAGAGTGTTTCTACGCTTTAGCGGTGAGGCCGTCATGTTTGGTCATGTTGTGTCGTGGAGAAACGGAATTCCGGCTCAGGGGATCAATTTTCCTGTTTTTAGGATGAAATGGTGCGGAGAAGATCGAGTCTCTGAAATCAGTGTTGAAGGTTCCCGTCGGAGGAGGATTGGGCTTCCAAACATGTGACCTGACGCTTACTGCTAACCGCCGCACACATTTCACATTGTCCAAATGATATTTGTGCTGTTCCACATACTTTCGGTTGCCAATTGTTTTGTGGCGGGAAACCAATATTCACCGTTATTCTTAAACTCCCATTCCTCACAGGCACGAATCTCCAACTGCGGATGGCGTTCCTGGTCAAATGTGAACAGTGTGGGGTAAATGTTCTAGAACAAGTATCTCGTCTTCTGTTTCCACTTGTTGACATTATAACAAAATCAGGATTTTTAGATTTTTTTGGATTCAGACATCTTCAGAGCAGGACTTTGATCCAACATGTGAAGTTTAAGGCAGATCCGACGATTTACGACCAAGTAAGGACGATGTTGGCCACATGGCGAAACATCTATGTTCGCCGCTCTATACCGTCAAGACCTCTGGACACAAAGATGATTTTAGGGTAATGTGGTTAAAACTCTTGGAAAGGTTCGTGAGAATAGAACGCCTGGAAATGTTTGAAAACACGGGAAAATTGCACAGGTAATTAAAAATGTCTGACTTCCTGTTAGCTTTACGTCGTACAACGTCGTAGACGTTTTGGTAGATCTTGGAATGATAAACATGACAAAGGCTCCAGGGGCTTCGCCACTGAACTCCCATAATATACAAAAGTTTCTCAGTTGTTAAGTTTCAGGCGTTTTAAAGCAAGAAGATTCATTTGGCAGAAAATAATAAGGTTAGAATACAATTACTCCAAACTGTTAGTGTTCAGCCCCTCAATCTTTACGATGGATGGATGGATGGATGGAAGGCTGGATGGATGTTTGACAGATGATGCATGGATGTGTGGATGGTCCCTCTGTTGGATGAACGGATGGGGATTTATGATGGATGGTCAGTTGGTTGGGTGAATGGTTGGATACTAGGATGGTCTGTCTGTTGGATGACTGGATGGTTAATTCATTGGCTGGCTGGTAGGATGGTCTGTCGGTTGGATGAATAGATGGTTAATTCGTTGGATGGATGGATGGATGGATGGATGGTCAGTCTGTTGGATGGATGGTTGGATACTAGGATGGTTTGTCTGTTGGATGAATGTATGGTTAATTCGTTGGATGGCTGGTAGGATGGTCTGTCTGTTGGATGAATGTATGGTTAATTCGTTGGATGGCTGGTAGGATGGTCTGTCTGTTGGACGATTGGATAGATTTTGACTTCAATGGCCCCAAAGTCCTGCGACATCTAACCACTGTTGTTCGGCGAGCTATGACATCATCATCATCATCTTTCAGTTTGGTTACCACCATGTCTGATGTAATTAGTCCTGATGGTGACGGCGGCGTCTTCGGTGAAGGTGCGCGTGAGTTTCTGTAACGGGGTTATATGACGCTTCAGGGATAACATGGAGTCAGAGGAAGAGGAGGAGGAGGAAGGCTGCAGAGAGCACCTTCCTCCTCCTCCTCCTCCTCCTCCCATCTCTCTCCACTTCTGCTCAGAGAGCGATGGTGATGGTGATGGTGATGGCGTGAAGAGGAGGAGGGTTTGGATCTGGTCCCAGCAGACTCATCCACCAGCTGTCGGCGCTGCATTAGCATTCCAAACATTCACTGACAATTCCACAATTAAGAACTAGAATGCAGCGATTAGCCCGGCGCGTGCGGAGACAACCCAATTAGTGGTTCCGTTACACCGGTTTCATCTGGTCCGTTTGAAAATGTCACACGGACCCTCAGCTGCGGAGTCTGAAAGGACGTCTTGCTCTAACGGAGAGCGCTCAGAGGGCGGAGCCTCAGCCCACCTGAGGTCATGTGTCATAGAAACAGGCTGACTAGCCTTGAATGGTGCTTTTATTTTGAAATGGAGACTGGACCTCTGGGATGTGTTGTTGTTTATTGACGCCACCAGTGCAAATCCAAATGTTTCTTTAACACCGAACAAGAAGCTGATTTTTGTCTCTTCATTCTTCGGCACCATCGTTCCATCCCTCCATCCATCCCTCGATATGACCCGGAGTAAGAATGAAGAAGAATATGAAATGAGACGATTTTAGCAATGAGCGCTAAAACTGTTAACAGTTATAAAACAGTTATAAAATGCGATAACTTTACTTATTTTTAACTACAGCGGACTGCTATTACATGCTAACTACTAATATCTAGCTATGTGCTACTTCCTGCTAGTAACTATTAGCTACTGACTGCTGCTCGTTAGATATTTGTCAGGAACTCTTTGGGCGTCATAATGGTCTTCCATTTTTATTTTTTACCACCGCACCACCCCGAGGTCAGAAGTTTTATCCAGATTGAAACCAATCCAGCCGCTCCGCCCTGGAAACTTTAGTACAATCAGCTTAGCTCTCAGTCAGCGCTCAGTCTGAAGAGTTGTTTTTAGCCACGGGTCCATTCAGAACCTCTGACCCCCCACTAGGCCTGGAGTTCACCTCCATCACCAGCCCACACTGTTTCACAACCGGACCAGTAAATGGCTATTGATCATCAAAACTGGAGGCTACGGTGAAAGTGGAGCAGGGCCGCTGCAGAAGGAAGAGGTCGTACATCCATCTATAAAAGAGAAGCTCAGAGGGGGGGGCGGCCATCATCAGTGGGAGGTTAGGTCTTTATAAAATTCACTGCCATTAAAACGGTTTGCATTTCTTTTAGAGCTCAGAACAAATCAGAAGCTTTTAAAACGGGTCCAGTGCTTTTGTTTTTCCCTCTCATCCGTTCTGTGTAAAGAAAGTGGAGGGGAAGCATAATGGGGGGGGGCTCTGAGTTGATCTAGGGATTCTTTGTGCAGCTCACAGTGGGAAGTTTTGTAAAAAGTTAGTAGCTGTTAGGAGCTAGTAGTAGTTAGCATCTAGGAGCAGGAGTGAGAAGTTTACAGTGGGTAGCAGCTAGCAGCTAGTTAATTACTTTTCTTTTAGTAACTAACTGCTGTAGTAACATTACCCGACTAAATGGAGTTTATCTGACCCATATGAATCCAGTAGGTCCAACAGAACCACCCAAAAGAAACCCAATAATCATGGGATAAAAACCTTCCATGGTTTGTTTTTGAATTTTAATGCTTTTTCCCTGCAGATGATTTTTTGCTTTTGTGTTGAAGGAGAATGAAGCCTCCTGTAACGGCCTAATCAACACACCGCGTCTGTGTTCGCAGGTCCAGTCCGACCCGTAGCGGTTCTACTGCTCCGGCCTCACTGGATCTGATAGGTTTGTGGCTAATGTTGGCTAATAGCCCATCCAGACACTTTCCCCCTAATGAAGATTCATGAGCATATTCCAAATGATCAGCTCCTCCTCTGGAACAATTAGACCCAGTGTGATTGGGATTGACCCGGTTCAGACCTCTGTCGCCTCGGATGACCTACAGTCAGAATCGTATTTCAGGAAATTGACCTTAGATAATGGTCCTCAAGCTGCAGGACTTAAGACGAGGGAATGGATTTGACCCGAGAGTCATGACAGAACAGATATGCTGCATTGGAAAGATTCCTGTCGACCCGTAACACCAGAACCTTTCTGTGTGTTTAGTAACATCACCCCTTCCTCCTTCTTTAACAAACATAAGCAGTTCGCAAAAAGTAGAAGTTAGCAGTTTTTTGCAGTTAGTAACTACTAGCAGTTAAATGTTTAACTTTCACTATATGTAAACAACTAAGTTTACAGTTTACAACTAGCAGAAGGTAGCAACTAGTAGCAATTAGCAGCTAAAATCAGTTTACAGCTGTAGCAGTTAACTGCTACAGAATATTAATAACTAGCCGCAGTTAAAAACTGGTGGAAGTTCGCAGATAATAATAGATAGCAGCCAAAAACAGCGAGCGACATGTATTTGTTAGCAACTCGTAGCAGTTAACATTTTGAAACAGTTCTGAAATAATAGCAGTTAGCAACTATTAGAAGTTAGCAGTTAATAGCAGGTCAAGAGTAGTACCTGCTAGTATTATCTAGTAGCAGGTAGCTACTAGCTGCTTGTATTTGATAACAACTACAAGCAGCTAGTAGCAGTTAACAAGTAGCAGCAGTTAGCAACTAGTAGCAGTTATTAGGCAGTAGTAGTTAAAACAAGTAGCATTTAACAGCAAGTAGCATTTAGCAGGTAGTAGCGGTCAGCAGCTGGGAGCAGTTAAAAATTAATAGCGGTTAACAATTACCAGCAGTTAGGAGGTAGCAGTTAGCAGTTACTAGCAGTCAAACACTATTAGCATTTAAGTAGTTCTAGATTGCGACTTGTAGAAGTTTGCAGCTAGTAGTTGTCAGCAGGCAGAAGCATTTAGCACTTAGTAGCCGTGAGCAGATAGTAGCAGTTTGAAGGTCCACCGTGTTTGGTCACCTGTCAGTCCTTTCCTTAGCCCCGCCCCTCTGCCATCTGTGGGTGTGATAGACTGTTCAAACCACATCAGAAAATGGAATCTAAATAAGATTGGCTTTTTCACTGCAAAGCTCCCGTCTGGGCTGTTACACATGCAGCGAGGCAGAGGTGGCGTCCTCGACGATGTCCTTTAATTAAGGCGGCGCCCCTCAATCAGTGTGAGGTCCTGTTTCGATGAACCCGGCGCTGATAGGAGCGCCCTCCGACTGCTGGCCTTAATCAAACGGGAGCAGAAGGGATGAGATGGCGTTTCAGCGGTTGGGCTCTTATTAGCTAACCCTGGCTACCTGCAGAAACGGCGTGGGATTTATTTACTCTTGGTTAATTGATTTCCCATTGACCTCCGTTAATAAGAGTCTTCTCCTTCTGTGAGCAGGAGGACTTTAAGGAGCTCTGATTGGATCGCGATGGATCGCTTAACGACTCGTCAGTATAAGAAGAGAGCTGATGGGCTCAGACCGTAGAACCTGCTGCGACCGTTGTCCCTCGGTTCTGCCTGAAAGGCCGCTCTCAGCCGGCTTTCTACAGGTTTTACTCCAAAGCGGTTTACACAGAAATGGAAAAGTTTTTAAACAACTTAAAACTTCGTCTTTTTAAGAAACTTCAGACTTTAGACGACCTGGCTGTGAAAAAAACATCCCGACGATGAAGATAAATACATCTGAGGCGGGTCACATGAGGTCCATTTGGACTTTTGGTTGGTCAGACCGACGGTTGGGAAATTATGTAAGAAATAAAAGTTTTATTTGAAAAAAAACGACAAACTTTAATAGAAGTATAGATATAGAGTACTAGAGTAAAATACCAGATCTGCAACATTGATCCCCTGGAGTCGAATCATTTGCCCTAAATTTGGACTAAACTGGACCAGCGATAGAGAAATTATGGACCAACATTTTTTGGAGATATAGTTCCCCCTTGTGGTGGAAACGTGCGACTAACTTTTCCCAAAATCAATCCAATTCTTCCTCTCATGAAAGTCAATGTGGGGAAAAAAATCTGAAAATGCATCAATGAAATAGTCTTTCAGTTATCGTATTATCATTAAGGTCCTGAATGGGACGCGACCATGGTGGTCCAGAACAGGCGCTGATGATGTCATGCATCTGCGGCATGATGGTACCAGAATCTTTTTTAGTCTTAGTCCGGAGTACAAGCTGCATACAAACATTTCTTTAATTGGTCATGACATTTTAACGTGTGTAAACAAACGTGTGTAAACAAACGTGTGTAAATAAATGTGTGTAAACAAACGTGTGTAAACAAACGTGTGTAAACAAATGTGTGTAAACAAAGGTGTGTAAACAAACGTGTGTAAACAAATGTGTGTAAACAAATTTGTGTAAACAAACATGTGTAAACAAACATGTGTAAACAAAGATGTGTAAACAAACGTGTGTAAACAAATGTGTGTAAACAAATGTGTGTAAACAAACATGTGTAAACAAACGTGTGTAAACAAATGTGTGTAAACAAACGTTTGTAAACAAACGTGTGTAAACAAACGTGTGTAAACAAACGTGTGTAAACAAACGTGTGTAAACAAACGTGTGTAAACAAACGTGTGTAAACAAATGTGTGTAAACAAACATGTGTAAACAAATGTGTGTAAACAAACATGTGTAAACAAACGTGTGTAAACAAACGTGTGTAAACAAAGGTGTGTAAACAAACATCATCGCCGCCTCACTCGGAGAGAGATGGTTCTGAACCTCTGAAAGGTTCTTCTGTCAATCCTCATACGTTGTGATGAAATGTATTTATGTTGTTGTTGATATGACGGATAAATAAAAATATATAACCAGGTTTGATGTCTAACAGGGACCAGTTCTGGACCCCTTTCCTCTCTGTGGAGGACCTACACCGCCTCACTCATCTTCTTCAATCTCACAGACGAAGATGAAACATACCAGCTGGAGGAAGTCCACCACCTCCCTGCCAATTTGGACCCTGGCCGGGGGAGGGGGGGGGGGGGGGCGGGGCGCTGTGTTCACACGTATTGTACATAAACGCTTGGATCAACTTCACCACGCTCATGGATTAGGCAGAACAAACACAGTGGGCTGCTGCTGGTTCTGGACTCTGCTCCGGTTCTGAGTAAACGCCTACTAATCCACAACACATACAGGAGAAAAAAATGACAACAAACAGTTGCTCGGCTTCCACAGCCGGTCCCACACAGGACTGCAGAACCTTCGCCGCTCCTCGCCGTTCGGGAAGACAGCTCAGAATTTCTTTGGTGACAATTATCTTTAAAGGTTCCTGAACTGGACCCTGAGGAAGACCACCATCAGTCTGAAAGTGGGATTCCAGAATCTAGGCGGGAGGTTTTCATGGTCAAGGTGTCACATGATGGGGGTCAGACTATTATGGAACACTTTCAGGTGTGATGATATCATCATGGGGAAAAGGTTCTGCCTTTAGAGCGGTTCACCTCTGCCCATCAGCTCTGGTGGTGAAGATGAGAATGAGGTCATGGCCACCAGCCACTGAAGTGAGTTTCCGTCATGTAGGGGGGGGGCGGACTCAGCCCTAGATAAGGGGGAGCTCAGAGTCTGCCTTCGGAGGTTTTCCAGGCGCGTCCAGCTGGGAGGAGGCCCAGATTTTGCTCGAGGGATTATACATCTCATCTGGACTGGGAACGCCGTCAGGTTCCTCCAGGAGGATCTGGAGAGGGACGTCTGTGAAAACCTACTTTACCTGCTGCTACAGTAACTAAACCCCGGATAGGAGGAGGGGATGGATGGATGGATGGATGGTGGATGGATGGATGGATGGATGGATGGATGGATGGTGGATGGATGGATGGATGGATGGTGGATGGATGGATGGATGGATGGTGGATGGATGGATGGATGGATGGTGGATGGTGGATGGATGGATGGATGGATGGTGGATGGATGGATGGATGGATGGATGGATGTTGGAATAGATGGATGTAGTGGTGGATAGATGGATGGATGGATGGATGGATGGATGGATGGTGGATGGATGGATGGTGGATGGATGGATGGTGGATGGATGGATGTTGGAATAGATGGATGTATTGGTGGATAGATGGATGGATACATTAATGGATGATTGATCAATGGATGGATGATGGATGAATTTGTGGATGGATGGATGTATTGATGCATGGATTGATAATGGAATTCATTGATGCGTTGATGGATGGATGGATGGATGATGGAATTCTTGGATGCATTGATGATGGATGGATGATGCAATTCATGGTTGCATTGATGGATGGATGGATGGTTGGATGGATGGATTGATGATGGATGGATGGCGGAATTCATGGATGCATTGATGAGGGATAGATGATGGAATTCATGGATGCACTGATAGATGTTGGAATAGATGGATGTATTGATGGATGGATGGATGGATGGATGGTGGATGGATGGATGTATTGGTGTATGTATGGATGGATGGATGATGGAATTGATGGAGGCATCGATGGATGAGGGGTGGATGATTGTTAGAATAGTTGGATGTATTGGCTGAAATCTATGTTTCTCACACAAACAAACAAACAAACAAACAAACAAACAAAGACTCTCCTGATTGCACTGATGTGACTCTAAGTGTAAAGAATGCGGGTTGTTCACGACTCCGGGATGAACTTCCTCCTCCGCCGTTCCCTGGTGAAACACTTGGACTTGTCTCGCCTCTCCTCCTGGAGCGAAACAAGTCCTTTAATCAAAAACAAGAACAAACACAGAGAAAGTTCTTTTGAGACGCTTCCCATAATCCTCTAAAAGCAAATATTGAGCAGAAAAAAGTTAAATGTTTTAAGTCTCCGGCATCGAGAAACGACGAGATGCTAACTTGCATAAATTGGGCAATTAGCATTAATTAGCATAAACGTGCATAATTGCCTAAATGAACAATATTTCAGCAACTCCGTTGCTTCTTTGAACAATATTGAAGAGATTCTCGGAACTAATGAGGACGCTAGGGTCCAAAACCACTGCTTAAACCATTTTTCTTCTTACTCCGCGCTGATTTTAATGAAGCATCGATCCGTTCAGAAGTTTTACAGGTTTTAATCTTAATGGATTTGAAGAAGTAAAAATAGTTAGACTTTGGCGGCACCGTATGAGGAAGTCTGGAGTGACACAGAAGTACGTTAGAGTTATACACAAGATAGTATGATGATATAATGACGCATGGGTTCAAGGTGGAGGTGGGACTGCATCAAGGATCGGCCCTGGACCCCTTCATGTTTGCTATGGTGATGGACAGACTGACAGATGAGGTCAGTCAAGAGTCTCCGTGGACTATGATGTTTATGGAGGACATAGTGATCTGTAGTGAGAGCAGGGAGCAGGTGGAGGAGAACATGGAGAGGTGGAGGTGTGAAGGTCAGCGGCAGCGAGACAGGATACATGGGTTTGAATGAAAGGGAGGCAGGAGAAACGGTGAGGATGAAGGAGAGGAGGTGAAGAAGGTGCAGGAGGTTTAGGACTTTGGGTCAAGTGTTCATAGCTGTGGAGTGTGGAAAAGAGGTGAAAAAGTGAAAGCAGGGTGGAGTGGGTGGAGAAGAGTGTGAGCAGTTATCTGTGACAGAAGGGGAGCAGCAGGAGTGAAGGGAGAGGTTTCCAAGATGGAGGTGAGAGTAGTTCTGCTGGATGGTTTAGAGACGTTGGTTCCGACCAGAAGACAGGAGGCAGAGATGAAGATGTCCAGATGTTCTCTGGGAGTGAGAGGAAGGACAGGATTAGAAAGGAGGACATCAGAGGGACAGTCCAGGTGAGACGTCCTGGAGACAAAGTCAGAGAGGACAGACTGAGGTGGTTCTGACCCGTGAAGAAGAGGAGGGATAGTGGATCTGCTGGTAGAAGGATGCTGGAGATGGAGCTACAGGCAGGAGAAGAATGGGAGGTTCTGGATGTGGTGAGAGAGGACATGCAGTTGGTTGGTGTGACAGAGGGAAGATGCAGAGGACAGGAGGAGATGGAAACATGATGATCTGTGGTGGTGAAGGTCACGGTCAGAATGCAGTCAGAATACAGTTCTGCTGGGTACTAGAACCCAGCAGAACTGAAGGAACATCTGGTCTCAACATTCAAACCAATGATGTTCATCTTCCTCCTGAGATGCAGCTCCAGGGGTTTAAATCACCGTTACCTCAAAATAAACTCAAACTTCAGGAAACAATCGTTGTATTGTGACCCGAAAAAAAAACTCTTTCTATTTAGGAAATGTCCGCAGTGGATCCAGAACCTTCGTTAACCCAGAGACCCGCTCCAATACCATGTACTGAAACCAGAACCTCCTGACACACCGACCATATAAGCGAGTGTGTTTGTGTTTAAGCTAATGTAGCTAATTTACCCTAATTATGCTAATTGATCAACATTAGACGTAGGGATCCGGCGCCGCCCGGTTCAGTGTCGGGCTGGAAACGGACTTCATCGTCGGTCCTAACGACACAGAATCGGCAGTTCTTCCTCCATGAGCGCTGAGTTTAGGGTTCAGCTCACATCCTGGTCCACGCGGCTCAGGAAGCTAAAGCCCGGCACCAGAACACTAAACCCAGACGTGATGATGTTTTATACATGTGCTGCTCCTGCCTGCTGTCCTGCTGACACCACATCCAGAACCATTCAACACATTAAAGCATCAGAACTGAATAATTCAGCTCGCATCAAACTTCCCGATGTTTCAATCACAGGAGTACCGGCGGGCTGGTACCGATCCGTCTGACAGGTTCTACATCAAACTGAATGGAACTGACGGTTTAATAACGGGACAAAGTCAGCGCTCACCTCTAAACGCACTCCCAACATGTCTGCAAACAGAACCAGCATTTACCCGGGTTAAACATCTGTCTGGACCTGGACTGTTTCACTGTGTGGACCTGGACTGTTTCACTGTGTGGACCTGGACTGTTTCTCTGTGTGGACCCGGACTGTTTCACTGTGTGAACCTAGACTGTTTCCCTGTGTGGACCCGGACTGTTTCACTGTGTGAACCTGGACTGTTTCCCTGTGTGGACCTGGACTGTTTCCCTGTGTGGACCTGGACTGTTTCCCTGTGTGGACCTGGACTGTTTCCCTGTGTGGACCCGGACTGTTTCACTGTGTGAACCTAGACTGTTTCCCTGTGTGGACCCGGACTGTTTCCCTGTGTGGACCTGGACTTTTTCCCTGTGTGGACCTGGACTGTTGGACATTCTCGAAGAGGTTCAGTCCTCAGAACCAGCTCCTCACCAAGAACTTCTTTAGAACCAGAAGAATCTTTTGATAGTCCTAAGAAGCTCCTTTTTTTTTAAATTATATCCTTACTGCACGAACTGAGAACGTCTTTACGGAACTTGTCGGCTCCTACCTCAGAGATTGATCTCCAGCCAGGCGAGGAACTCAGAGTCACGTGACGAGTCTGTGGATTGGACCGGATGAAGAACCCTCAGCTCCTGCAGTGAGGTAAAAGAAAACGGATCAAAGGCTGGGAGATAAACGAGGCGTCCTCATTAAACCAGACAACAACAGAAACATAAAGTCACAACATTTCCAAGATGGTGCCGAAAAGTTCTGTCCAAACAGTGAAGGAGTGGTTCAAAACAGAAAAGTGCAAAAAACTCGTGTTAAAGTAATTCAAACGCAATGAGTCAGCCGGAATTCCTGTTAATTTTGGCATCGTGTGCCACTGGTGAGACTCCGGAGCCAACTTCCTGCTTCTGGAGATGTTCTACTGAAGTGATGATGTGGTTGAACAGCGCTGGCATTGATCCGGTCTGGTTGGGTCCAGTCCAGCTGGAAGCAGTTCTTAATGCAGTTTGTTAGTTTTTAGGATGGAGTCTCTGAAGGGGGCGGAGCCTCATAAACTTCAGAGAGAGAGAGAGAGAGAGAGAGAGAGAGAGAGAGAGAGAGAGAGAGAGAGAGAGAGGCTTTCTTTGATGTTGAGGCTGTGACCCTGTGTAAGATGGAAATAAAAATGGCAATGACTTGCAAATCCCTTTCAGCCAATATTCAATTGAAAATATTACAAAGACCCGATTGCATCTTCAAGGTAAAGCCGGTGCGGCGGGGAGGAAAAATTGCTTGTGCAGACGCGTCTCCCCCGTTTCTGAGCGTTCAACAATGTAAGTGAGGATTCCCTCGGAGGCGGGACGTGGCGATAAAGGAAGTGGAGAAGTACATATTTTGCAGAAATGCTCTTCAGTATGATCCACCGCCTCACAATGGAGGCTGATGTAAGTTGAACCAAAGCCAAAGAGAGGCTTGAAAAGCGGAGAAAGTGCCGAGCCCACACTTTCCGGCAGGCGTGGGACTCCCAGGTGGACTGCAGAGCGGCGCTCCGGAGGCTGAGGGGGTTTAGTGATGGACATGTGGGAAGACTATGGATCCAGCTGCGCCCTCTTTAAGATAAAGCTCCACTTCAAAGTCCATCCCCCCCGTCAGCGGCCTTGGACGGCCCTCGTTGAAATGCACAGATCTTCGCGGGAAAACAGAACCGGGCGAATCCTCTCCGGATCGATGCGGCTAAGCCGCGGCGTGGACGAATACCGATGATGTTCATTAAGGCAGCCAGCGCTCTCCAAGGTCACTGGAAGCTCATCTGAGAACGGGAGGTTTCTGCATCCGAGAACAAAAGGCCTCGGATGCGTTTCCCACAGTGGTCCGAGGAGGACCCGCCTTCCGAGAGCGTTCAAACTGCTCGCCATCTGGACGGCGGGTGATTGGTTTTCACAGGAAACAAGAGGAGGAATCCTCCGGGTCTGCAGCTTGTCGCTTAGAGGGTTTTTTTTGTCTTTTGGTTTTTGTCCCAGCAGCCTGGATGGAAACATAAATCTGCCAATCACTAACAGCATCCATAAATAGTTTACGGCATGACATCGCTATAATTTAGGCGCGTTACGGCCTCCTGCCTCACTCGCGTTTACAATCCCTGTCACGGCGTGCAAATAAAAACAACCACTCAGACGCCGCCGAACAGGAAGTCATCTGTAGATGGAAGTGTTCGCATCTCATTAACCCCCCCTGGAGGGGACACAATCGGTGCTGATTAGCAGCGACTACGGCGCCGCAGGGGGTCGAACACGCCGCAACTTAAGGAAACTCGGCATACAGACAAAACATGAACAAATAAAGAAACGCGTCATGAACAAAATCTGGGAACGCGCCGTAAAAGCCACAATCCATCAAGAAAAACACCCGCCTCTCCACGCCGGCCGCCGTTTATATCACGGATGAAGACGCACTTCTGTGTGAAAAACGCCTTTCAAGACATCAAAGGAAACAAACGTCCCCGCCCAGAAACCGCCATCATATATTAAATATTTATATTATTCCAGACTTTTACTGACATCACTCATAAATTACAAACATCAAATATTCACTAATGTTCAGGATTTTAACTCTTTAAATACCACTTTGTTGACAAAGATACAAAACTTGTTATTTTCCAATGCTTAGTGGATTTTTTTTCATTTTCTATAATTTCCCCAGAAGAGATTTTAATAAATAATATCGACACATTATTAAATTTGTTTTAGTATTAAAAGTTTTGTTTTTTTTGAAAACCCTTTCAACACACTGCCGTAATATAATATTTATATCATAATATTAATATATCATATATATATATATATATATACATATTAAAATTATAATATATAATAATTCTGACCATAAATATAAAATATTAATTCATTTTCTAGGATTTTAACCCCCAAAATATGGAAAAGGCAAAAAAAATATTTTGTTTCCTAATTTCCACAATGTAAGTAAATATATCAGTATTAAGAATTAAGATTTTTTTTCTTGATTGATACCGAATTCATGTTTTTATCCGATATATCGGATCATATCCATGAAATATTCATTTACTTTCAGGATTTTATCTCTGATTTTAAGGCCGTTCGACTTTTCCCGTTATGCCAAACGATGGAAAATGATGTCGTTTCATGGAATTGTGGATTTATTCTAAACGTTTTTTTTTTAAAGGGGACCTTTTGTCGTGGGCTGCGAGGAAGAACTATGAAGATGAAGAACCTCTTTAACTCAAACTAACTTTATTATTACGGCTAAAACGATCACAAGCGAAAAGACAGAAACGTCCCAGAAGAGGCAGACGGAGGGTCAAAGGTGAACCCTGAGCCTGGGCTGTCAGGATTCCAGGGCGCCGCGGTCCGGATCGGGAGGTTCTGGCTGCGGGGGCCTCACAGAGGGACTGCGGAGGAGGTTTATTAAAGTTGACAAGCAATCCGATCCTGATTTTAAAAACCCTGAGAGGAGCGGAGTATTAAAACGACAAAACCAAGTAAAAATCAATAAAGATGACAAGAAGAAGAATCGTTAAGAAGTTGGCTGCAGCGTCTCAGGAGACGACGGCGCGGCGTTTTATTCATAAGGGCGGCTGATGAATGACGGCCGCCGCCGCCGCCGTCGCCGCGTTCTGCTGGTTTCACACTTTTCTGCTGCGCTTGTTGGGGCAATTAATTCCATTTTAACTCCTGGATTTTTCTTTATTACTTTTTTTCTGAATCAAGAGAGCTCTGAAGGCGAAGAAAAGAAATATTGAAACACATAATTATAGTAATGACAAACCCAGTGGGCCGGGGGGGTTTGAGCCCAGCTCTAAAATAACAATATGAGGGATAAAGGAAAAAAAATGTAATTATCAATATAATTATTTAAAAATGAAACAAACTACAAGTCAAACAGGTGTATTTCTCTTCTCCACTGATTTTTCCAAATACATCATATTTTAGTGCGAAATATTGTTTAATACTAGAAAATATTATTTCAATAATATTAAATAATTAAAAAAAAAAGGGTTGCCGAATCTCCAAGAACCGAGTTTTGAATTTTCTTCCTCATGGAAAGTCCCGGAGAACTCTTGGGTTACGTTCAGGTGGAAGGACGCAAATCTTTCACGCGGAGCGATTACACGCAAAGTCACAACTTTGCACCCGCTGACCCGATACTCGCGCCCTTACAGCCCGACTGAAGTGGGTGTGGCTTCTGTCGCCACGACTACAGCCGGATTCCTGGCCGGACTTGTGTTGTTTTATTTTCACTAGCTGGTTCTGAAATTTTCGCTGTGTTCACAACGAAATATGCTAAAGACCAGTCCTGTACTTCCACACATTAGGGTCTACGGGGGGCATGAAATGTGAAAACGATCCATGAAACGGACCTGGATAGACAGATACGGAGGCGGCGCCGACGACTCCATAAACCCCCCGACATTACGGATTTCTAATTATGCAGTAAACAATCCAACAGAGCGGGTCGAGGCAGAAAGACGTGTCGTCTTTAGAACGCGTCCAGCACCAGCTGTCCCGTGTTTGTTTAACGGGCCCACCATGACGCCGTTCGTCCTGTTCTAGGGGAACCGGGTGGCGGGCCGCTGGATAACACGCCGCCCTGCTCCGCTCGCTGTGCACAAAGTGATGCAGTAGAAAATGATTAAAAAATCCCGAGGAGGTGGCCATCCATCTTCAGGGGGGGGGGGGGGGGGGGGGGGGGGGGGGGTTCAACTCTTCCCCACCCCGCCTCTCCCCCCAAAGCTTTCAGCGCGGCGGTGAACACTGGAGCCGTCTCCTCCCGGGGCCCTTAGACAATAGCGTCCCGCTGGATGGCTGCCATGACACGCTGAATGCCAGACAGAAATAATCTCCTCCTGGTGATAACCCAGCAATCTCACATCCCCGGGGGGGGAGGCAAGAACACCATTCAGGAAGTAATGGAACAAAAACCAGAGCTGGCATGTCATGGGGCGGTGACATAAAGACCCCGGGTTCAGACAAATACATCCCAACATTAGGTCGCCTCCAAGGCCTGCGGAATATTAGCTGTCAAAAACAGCCAGGATGTAGAACCGCGATGCTGTCGGCCTTTCGGGAATGAAACATCAATTTAAAGGCTAATACGCGTCGAATTCTACGACTCTGTTTATTTTAGGGTATGAGGAAAATCAATGGACGTGTTTTATAGTCCGGGGGGAGGAGCCAAAGTCTCTTGGTTCGACACATTAAGGGTTTTAATCTGAAGTTTAATTGACTGGTTCAGCTCTCTCACTCTCTCTCTCTCTCTCTCTCTAAAGGCAATCTAGATCACCCAGCAATCGATGGGACCCATTCTATCTGCTCTACTTAGTGGTTATATTTATGTTAAACCGATTACATCCCCAGAATAAACTTAAAGTAGCTCCACAACTGTCAGGTGTATTTGTAGAACATCGGTGTCTATGGACAGGTAAGACTGACAATAATTTTAAGTCCAGCCTCAGTATCATTGTACCTGTTACTATATGTGAGTAATCTGTTACTATGTCAGAGTCATCTGTTACTGTGTGTGAGTAATCTTTTTCTAGGTGAGAGTAATCTTTTTCTAGGTGAGAGTCATCTGTTACTGTGTGTGAGTAATCTGTTACTATGTGAGTAATCGATGACTGTGTTAGTAGTCTGTTACTATGTTTGAGGAGTTTGTTACTATGTCAGAGTCATCTGTTACTCCCTGTGAGTATTCTATTAATATGTGTGAGTAATCTGTTACTATGTGTGTGTAGTCTGTTTCTATGTGTGAGTAATCTGTTACTATGTGTGTGTAGTCTGTTTAATCTGTTACTATGTGTGTGTAGTCTGTTACTATGTGTGAATAATCTGTTTCTATGTGTGAGTTATCTTTTTCTAGGTGACCGTAATCTGTTACAGCGTGAGCATTATTTTATTATCTGTGAGTAATCTGTTACTATGTCAGAGTCATCTGGTACTGCGTGTGAGTCATCTGTTACTGTGTGTGAGTAATCTGTTACTATGTGTGAGTAGTCTGTTACTGTGCGTGAGTAATCTCTTACTATGTGTGAGTAATCTGTTACTATGTGTGAGTAATCTGTTTCTATGTGTGAGTTATCTTTTTCTAGGTGACCGTAATCTGTTACTGCGTGTGAGCATTATTTTATTATGTGTGAGTAATCTGTTACTATGTCAGAGTCATCTGTTACTGCGTGTGAGTCATCTGTTACTGCGTGTGAGTAATCTGTTACTATGTGTGAGTAATCTGTTACTGTGTGTGAGCAATCTGTTACTATGTGTGAGTAGTCTGTTACTGTGTGTGAGAAATCTGTTACTGTGTGTGAGCAATCTGTTACTATGTGTGAGTAATCTGTTACTATGTGTGAGTAGTCTGTTACTGTGTGTGAGTAATCTGTTACTACTGCATCACATTTGATAGAAATACCACAAAGTTCATGTTATTCTACAGTTTTTGGGACAGAACCAGGACGACTCCCCATTTGGACCACTTGGACAGACAATGGACCCAAAAATATGAAAAGAATGAATATTTTTGAACTGAGAGAGGGATTTTGGCTGCACAGTACCACCAATGCCCAGCAGAGGGAGATCTCCATTGATTCCCACATTGCTAAGAGAAGACCACCTTTCTCCCTGTAACCGATTAGGATATATATTTTTCATGCATGCAGCCTCTTCGGTTTCATGTAAACGTGATTCAGTGGACTTTATGGACCATCCACAGACAACAGCACCGGTACGTTATTATCTCTAAAGCAGTTCTGGGTAAACTCCCAGCTGACCTCTGACCTTTCTCTCTCTCTCAGCTCTAATAGTTAACAGTTACTTTCTTCCAAGTGGCTGATTTTCAAAGAACCCTGCGTTCGGAAAGATTTGGGATAAACCGCATTTTCGTACTTCGCACCACGGGCTTGGATCGGTTCAACAAAGGATCTGGAATTGGATCCACTCGTATCGTATCGGTTGTTTGAATGCGTCATAAAGAAAGTGCCAATAATATCAACGTGCCAAAATATATCCACATCTCTTTGTTTTAGTGAAACAAGCTGCTTTAGTTTCCGTACAGAAGGTGTGATTGTCTCCTGACCAGGGCTCTAGAACATGCAGCTAAAATAAAAGCACAAACAGCGTAGAAACACGATTGCATGTGACCAATAAAGACTTATCAGCCAATCGGAGCGCGGGGTCCTCCTGCAGCGGAGGAACTGCTCTCCACCCGGCGTCTTCGCCGAGGGGACAGGTATGCGGCGGCGGGAAGCAGCGGGAAGCGCCGCCGGCCCCGGAGCGGAGGCATTCCATTTACATAGTGTCGGCTTAAGTAAAGGATTATTGTGCTTGTTTTCGCCGAGCGCCGCACATGAAGCGTTCTCTCCTGACAAGCGGCGGCAGGCAAATACGGCCCGGGGATGGGAATATGATGCAGGATGACAGACATCTCTGTTTTCTTTGTGGCGATCCTCGCAGAGAGCGGCAGATGAATTCAGCGGCGCCAGCCTGTCTGGGCCTCGATTGCCGGCGTTTTTATGGGCATTTCAACAATTCGTCCGCATCGCCGTCACAAACAAATCACCACAACGCTCGCCATTTACACGCCACTCACTCACTTTCATCCGCATCACCTCCACTGCAGCGCGCAGAAACACACTCTGAGCGTCGGACCACCCATCTGGGATCATTCCGCTGCTCAGGGGACTAAAACCTGGAAGAATCTGTCCAAACGTCGCAACCCAGATGTTTTTATCGCAAAGGCGTTTCTTCATATCGGCTTTTCACCCAAATCCTTCTCAATTAAACGGAGAGTTTCTACCGAGAGACGACTTCAGAGTAGAGGCGGCCCGGTTCTTACAAAGTGTGACCGGCCGCTACCGATATTTGATCTAACGTTTTAAAACAATAATTGACAGCAGACATACGTACGTACAGCAGACGTACGTACGTACAGCAGACATACGTACGTACAGCAGACATACGTACGTACAGCACACATGTACGTACAGCAGACATACGTACGTACAGCAGACATACGTACGTACAGCATACATACGTACGTACAGCAGACATACGTACGTACAGCAGACATACGTACGTACAGCAGACATACGTACGTACAGCAGACATACATACGTACAGCATACATACGTACGTACAGCAGACATACGTACGTACAGCATACATACGTACGTACAGCATACATACGGACGTACAGCATACATACGTACGTACAGCAGACATACGTACGTACAGCAGACATACGGACGTACAGCAGACATACGTACGTACAGCAGACATACATACGTGCGTACAGCATACATACGTACGTACAGCAGACATACGTACGTACAGCAGACATACGTACGTACAGCATACATACGTACGTACAGCAGACATACGTACGTACAGCAGACATACGTACGTACAGCATACATACGTACGTACAGCAGACATACGTACGTACAGCAGACATACGTACGTACAGCAGACATACGTACGTACAGCAGACATACATACGTACAGCATACATACGTACGTACAGCAGACATACGTACGTACGTACAGCATACATACGTACGTACAGCAGACATACGTACGTACAGCAGACATACGTACGTACAGCAGACATACGTACGTACAGCAGACATACGTACGTACAGCAGACATACGTACGTACAGCAGACATACGTACATACACCTCCCAGTCAGACGCTAGAACCAAAATGCTTTTATCACCAATCATCAAAGAGGGTATTTGGTTATTTGTTATGGTTAAATGCATTCGTCGTGTTGGCGGCAGGAAGAACAGGATATTCCAGGGGTCCCTCTCCTTTCTTACTTACTTCCTACTTTATTATCAGAACATTTTTGTTGCTTCTGAGTCGCTCCTTTTGCAACATTACGAAACAAACATTCTACAAGCAGACAGCGGTACAAATAAAAAGACATAACGCATTCATCTCCAAACTGAGCCTGAGGATCGACTGATGGACAAAAGAGTGCTTCAGTTTTATCCCCTTAAATCACAGATAATGTAGTAATATATGTTTAGTTTTAACATATTGTGATGGTAGTTTGATTCAAACAGTTTCTTTAAAGGTTGACCAACAATAATCTTAGAGCAGATTGTAATTAGGTGGAACAACTTTGACTTTAATGTAGTGAATCAAACTTTCGTGATCACAGAAGTAATAAAACAGAAGAAGAATATTTCTTTTCGCACCAAAAGAAAATAGATTTTTTCTTTTTGCAGACTGTTTCAACGTGACTTTCCCAGAATAGCTGATTATCAATCAATGCCGCCAGGTTTTAATACGAAGGAACCCGTTTAATTCTCTCATTGAGGATCACAAAAGAAACTTTTTAAGAGACTATCCAAATACAATTTCTTATCACTCCATCCCACTCATTGTCCGGATCATATGATCAGGACCAGATGATCCTGAGGCAGTCGCAGTCTGGATCAGATATTAAGACCCTCTCTTGAGGTCTGGCTCCGCGCCCAGCTCTCCTCCCAGTTTTATGTGCCTGGAGAACCTCCAAAGGTTCGAAATTAGGTGAGGTTAGAAAATAATAGTTGTTTTTTTTTTATGTCAGATTATTCACACATAGTAACAGACTACTCACACATAGTAACAGACTACTCACACATAGTAACAGACGACTCACAAATAGTAACAGACTACTCCCACAGTAACATTACTCACATAGTAACAGACTACTCACACATAGTAACAGACTACTCATAGTAACAGACTGCTCACAAATAGTAACAGACTACTCACACAGTAACATTACTCAGATAGAAACAGATTATTCCCACGATAACAGACTACTCACACAGTAAGAGACTACTTACACCGTAACAGATTACTCACACATGGTAACAGACAATCACATAGTAACAGATTACTCACACAGTGACAGACTATTCACACATAGTAACAGATTAATCATACATAGTAACAGATTACTCACACAGTAACAGATTACTCACACAGTCACAGATGACTCACACATAGTAATAAAAATATTCACACAGTAGCAGATTACTCACACATAGTAACACACTACTCACACAGAGGTGATATTTGAAGTTTATTTGGAGGATTTATTTCAGGTGACCATTGAGCTTATTAATAGTTAAAGTTTGGTGTGAATCTGAACGTTAATTGTTGTTTGTCTTTCTCTGTCGGTCTTGTGATGGAATGGCGACTAATCTGGAGAGTGCGCCGACCCTCGCCCACCGCGACAGGGGCTGAAACGTTGGGCAGTTGAAAAATACTGAAGATTCAGAGATTCCCCTCCTCAGTATATTAGAGGTGTGTGCAAAAAGTCTGGTGAAAAGCCACTTAGCTGTTCTGTTCTAGAAGTAAGAACCAGAAATCCTCGCCTGAGACAAATGCCTCTCACAGAATGAGTCTAAGTTCACATTGTAACCATGGAAACAGATAAAGCAAAACAATAGAAAGTCAGAAATAGAAAGGGGAGAAAAGCACCACTCAAGTACCTACTTGTTTTATGAAGAAAGTTTCATGGAACAATAATAAACACTTTTACGTTAACTACGTTCCTGAAATGACAGCGGATGGACGGAGGAGCAGACAGAAACCATCCCTAAGCCCCGCCCCCTCCTGGATTCCTTTGTGGTAAAAAGTAAAATAACTGCATTTATCTCAAATAATCACAGCCAGGTGATTAAGTGAGGACTAGAAAGGGTCATAATTCTTCAACTCCTCTTCAGTCACAGTTTTTCGTTGAGTAGAGGCTTCATGTTTTGAAGAAGCACAAACTGAGAGTCGACAGACCATCTTCATCGTCACGATATTTATAAATAAGAGAAAAAGTCCAGCTATTGTTTTTGTTTCCAAACAGCCAGAGCGCCGCGGGAGGGGAATGCAGAAGAGATGAAGTTGGCCCGGGGATACTGACAGTCACAGAGGAACATCCCGCTGATGGAGGAGAAGAATTAGTATGCCAATCACTCGTCTTCCTCACTCGCTCAACACAAACACAGAGCTGGAGAGCAGATGTTAATTAGAGCTACCACAGAAGAAGAGAGATGAAAACACTCACAGGGCTTTAGAGTTTCTGCTGAAAAGAGCAAAATGTTGGTATTGTCGAAACATTAGAGCAAAAACTGTGAAACTGTTGGATGACAGCGGCGCTTCAGAGCTGGAGGTTTCGCCTCAGGGCGACAAGGAGAAACTAAGAAGATGAAGAGAAGACATTAAACGCCAACTGTGACTGAATCAATGTCAAATCTGCTGCTGAAAGGAGACGAGACTAAAATATGGTCTCTGTCAAAAACGAGGACCAAATCACACAGGACCGTAAGGATGGTGACCCGCGTCTGAGAAGGGCGGAGCCAAACAAAACTGGTGGTCTGTAGTTGTCCTGACCGTCTAACCGGTGCTCTGAGACTCCCAGAGTGAATCAGTCCAGGTTCACACAGTGAATAACACTGTGAAACAGTCCGGGTTCACACTGTGAATCAGTCCAGGTTCACACAGTGAATAACACTGTGAAACAGTCCGGGTTCAGACTGTGAAACAGTCCGGGTTCATACAGTGAAACAGTCCGGGTTCACACAGTGAAACAGTCCAGGTTCACACAGTGAAGCGGTCTAGATCTGTGCACCACTCGTGTGTAACTGGCAGAGGGTGCATGTGTTGTGAAGACAAGCTTTTATTTGTCCGAGTCTCAATCCCTTCCTAAACAAATGCATCATTTCTATGTAAATAGTGTGAACAGTGTGACCAGTGTGATCCATCAGCAGAAGGATCCATCAGCAGAAGGCTGATTGGTTCTTCTGCTGATGGATCACAGCAGAGGGACCTCTTACACATTCACCTGTGTGAATGTGTAAGAGGTCAGGGCATTTAAAAGCAGGAGAGCGGTCAGAGGGGGAGACAGGAAGGGCCCTTCACTAACAGGGGGATGGACTTCCTCTCCTCCACAACACTCCATGAAGCCACTTCACTGGTCCTACAATTGAGATCTTCTCTTCCGCCCTGACGGTCCTACTGCTGCTGCTGTGGGCGACTGGAGCTGCAGGTGAGCACCGCATCTCTGGAAGGCCTGCGGTTCTGCGGTTCTGGAGATGTTCTGATACTTCACGATCTGGGGCTCTGAGCTATGGCTTGATCATTTTCCAATATCCTTCCAATATCAACTTGAGGAAAAAGAGGTTCACCTGCTACCTGATATATCCCCCCCACTGATAGGTAACTATGGTAACCAGATAATTGAATCTTGCATCACAGCCATTACACCAGAAGGGAATCAGACAATATATTATGTGTGTGGTTTACAACCGGACGAAACACCTTGTAGCAATTAGCAGCTGTTAGTACTTAGCAGCTAGTAGTAGTTACCGGCTATTAGCAATAAGTATTAAACTCAAAGAAGAACAGAATCAACTACTGCATCACTTCCTGCCATGTATCACCAATTGACAGTCGGCATGGCGACCATATAATTAACATTATTCTGACTTTCCATTACAGTGGTTATAATGTTATGGCTGATGGATGTGTTCCCCTCCGTGCGCCTGTCAATTAATCAATTAGTGCCTGTTTGCACGCATGTGTGTTTTTGGTGTGTGTGTGTGTATGTGTGTGCGTGTGTGTATGGGTGAGTGTGTCTGTGTGTGTGTGCGTGTGCGTATACGCATGTGTGTGTGCATGTGTAAGTGAGTGTGTCTGTGAGTGTTTTTAGTGTGTGTGTGTGTGTTTTTTTGTTTGTTTGTGCGTGTGTGTTTTTGTGCACGTGTCTGATTGGAAGTGTGTGTGTGTGTCTGTGTGAGGGCAAGTGTGTGTGTGTGTGTGTGTTTGTGTGTGTGTGTCTGATTGGAAGTATGTGTGCATGTGTGTGTGTGTGTGTGTGTTTGTGCGTTTGTGTCTGATTGGAAGTATGTGTGCATGTGTGTGTGTGTGTGTGTGTGTGTGCATGTATGTGTGTGTGCATGTATGTGTGTGTGTGTGTGTGTGTGTGTGTGTGTGTGTGTGTGTGTGTTTGTTTGTGCATGTGTGTTTTTTGTGCGTGTGATTGGAAAAGTGTGTGTCTGATTGGAAGTATGTGTGCATGTGTGTGTGTGTGTGTGTGTGTGTGTGTGTGTGTGTGTGTGTGTGTGTGTGTGTGTGTTGTGCATGTGTGTTTTTGTACATTCCTTCAGCTTCATGACGTGTCTGATGACAGGTCCATGAATAACAATCAGCCGCCGCGAGTCGTTTCGACGCTGTACCTGTTAATGTAACGCCCTGACCTGCGCTGACTTCCTCCCACTGACGGTGTTTAGGAACTCTGGGTAATCGATACATCTGTTGTCTGTGAGCTGAAAAAAGCACCACCGATATCAATATCAAAGTTGCGTTCGCTCGCCGCGGTCGTTCGAAGCCGGCTAGTTCGAAGCCGGCTAATTGGCTCCAGTGTGTTGATTCGCTTTGGAGCAAAAAAAAAAAAAAAAAGACATAAAAGCTCGCAGCTCGCCATCAGATCCTTCGCTTTAAGTTTATCAGGTGGAGAATCTGGGGCTGGCGATGGATTTTATTTGATTTTGTTTGCTCGGCAGAGACATGCACAAGGTTTTAATTAAAGGGGGGGGGGGTGTAATTGTAGAGCGAATTGAATTATTGTATTTGTTGAGTCGTGTTGCCCCGTGGGCGCGCTGTGGCTCTCATTTTATACCCACTCAAAACTCCCGAGAACGCCGCCCGCAGACACGCGTGCGCACGTAAACAATGTTCCTTTCATTGCATCGGTGACATGCGTTCATGAAGGCCCCTCCAGGCCTTTAAAATTAAAGCCTCTCACTTATTCATTTGATGCACGGCAGTTTAATAAGATGCCTCTCGGCGGCGGGGGGGAAACAAAGGAGCGTGTTGAAGGAGTAAAGAAGAATTAATTGGAGATGCTGTATGCGGATAGCGGCACGTCTGTGATGAGATCCTCTCAGCCAGTCCGGAGCGCCGCTGACTTGAGGATCTGCGAATTCACAACGGGACGGCGAGATGACGCTCCGCCACGTCGTTCGCTGTGAAGGGGGTCCGTGTGACGAGGCTGGATGTGAGGAGAGACTGGAGATAATTAGAATCCTGATTAAGGTCGGACTCTGGCCGTCCGCAGGAATCCACATCACAGAGCCTGTGTCCCGCCTCCTGACCCGGTCCCATCTATCTGCATGTCAGGGACAGACGTGGCACCGACTCCACTGGACGCCCTGCAACGTCTGCAGAGGATGTCCAGACAGAAGGGGGTCAGGATCAAGACTGGGGTCAGAGGTCGTTGGAAAACCATCAACCAGTCCTCTTCCTTTTTCCTGGGGTTTGTTGTGGTTCTGGCCTTCTGACAACCCAATAATAAACTTGTCAATGAATCTACGGACCCAACAACCACCTCATCAACTAACCAACCAACCCTCCAATCAAATAACCAACCCGCCAATCAACTGCCCATCCAAGTCATCAACCAAACGACCAACCATCCAACCAACTCATCTACCAACTAACTGACCGTCCAACCAACTCATATACCAACCAACTGACCGTCCAACCAACTCATCAACCAACAAACCCTTCGTCCAACTAAATCATCAACCATCCTACCAACCAGCCAGCAAACCCATCAACCAATTGTCCATCCGTCTAACTAAATAATCCACCAAGTAACCCACCGTCCCATCAGTTCCAACCAATTAACCAACTAACCCTAACTCCAGCCAACTCATCAACCAACCTACCCGCCGAAAAACCAACTTATTTACCAACCAAACCTTCGTCCAGCATGTCGTTAACAAACTAACCCAGCAACCAACTTACCACTCAATTGACCAACCAGCCAAATCAACTGACCACCCATCCAAGCAACCCACCCATCTGGATGATGACGTCTTCCCGGTGGCAGAGGTCATACCGTCTATTTAATCTGGATCAGCGTTATTAATCAGCGTTATTAAACCTATTTATAAATTAAGCTATTACCACAAATGAAGATCCTTGGAGGAAGACACGATAAAGAAGTGATGAAGAAAAACCCGCCCTATCAAAGATAAACGTACCCGTCTAGCTTTGATCGTGTCTTTATGTCTCTGCATTTTTAACGCGTCTCGCTCCATCTGTTCACTTTACAGGCAGAATCCAAAAAAAACAGCCGCCGAAGAAAAGGAGCGGTGAACAACAATAAACAGTCGGCGGAAAGGTATCATAGTGAGACGTCAGCAGAGATTTTGAAACGTGTCCACGGTCTGACACTGGGAGCTTCATCCCAGCGCTTCAGGGCCGGAGCAGCGAACGCCGTCTCCTCCAGATTAGACCCGGTTCGGGCAGATCGCTCGCAGAAATGACAGATTTACAATCAACTTCCTGTCAGGGAGACGTGTGAAGAAAAACAATCTGTAACGGAGGCTTCAAAGTCTTTATTAGTGGAGCAGAGAACGGTTAGCGGTTGGGAGCTCTGGTCTGAGCCCCTCTGCTCCTGTTGTCCGTGAGATTTGAAATCACGCCGCTCTTCAATCTAAAAGTGTTCCGCCTCAGCTACTTGGAAAATAAAAAGGTCCCAGCATGCATTAGGCTGGAGTGCAGGGAGACACTGGAGATGGAGGGTCCATTACGGGGCAAACAGCCGTGACACTGGTGAGGATTGTGCGCCTCACCTGGAATATGTCAAACACACTTCACATGTTTTCAAGGCAAATTTCGGACGCGGTTGAGTCGCCGCCACGGCGGGCCCAAGTTGAGCCCCGTCACCTCACATCAGAAAGTTTACATTCCCCCACGCACCGGAAAGAAACGCTGACTCTGATCGAACTCGGCTTCATTTTGGGAATGGATCTTTCTAGATTTTCCAGCCACCAGGAAGCGTTTAAACACACCAATCCCTTTAACTGACAGGTGGGGGGGTTGGGGTTGGGTATCTAACCTGCTGTGGGGGACCACCCGGCACTAAGGTGGGTCGTTGACATCAGTCACTGGATCATCCTGTGACTCCTCAGAATCTTGTTATCTGTTGTTGTTGCGTTCAGGCACTTCATTTACACTAGAACAGCATTTTCAGGCCGTCAACGTCTTCATCTCCGTGTAAACTGGGAAACAGCAACTTTTTGAAGAACGGGGACGTCACAGTCCCACTTCAGTCATGGCTGTTTGGATTTCAGACGGATAGCCCCGCCCACACAGACCAGCAACAACAACGTAGGACCCTCTGGTTCTGTTTGTGCTGCAGATACAGAGTTTATTCAGGGTCTAGCTGTTTTCTAGAACACGTTTGTCTAGACCCAACAACACTGTATTGCGGAGCTGGAGAGCGCTTCTGGGAAGAGGGATGTCTAATATACCACGCCCTGAATAAAAGGAAGACAATTATGGTATGAAAGCTTTCACTATCTATAACAGACCAACCAACCAATCAACAACCAACAAAACAAAAAAACTAACCAACTCACTAAACCAGCCAAACAAACCAAGCAACCAACCGAACATTAAACAGCCAACCAGTCAGACCCAAACCAGCTAACAAATGAAAGATCAACCAACCAACCAACCAACCAACCACCCAATCAACCAACCAACCAAACATCAAAAACTAACCAGTCAGACCCAAACCAGCTAACAAACCAACCAACCAACCAACCAACCAACCAACCAACCAATCAATCAATCAATCAATCAATCAATCAACCAATCAATCAATCAATCAATCAACCAACCAACCAACCAACCAACCAACCAACCAACCAATCAATCATCAAAAACTAACCAGTCAGACCCAAACCAGCTAACAAATAAAAGATCAACCAACCAACCAACCAACCAACCAACCAATCAATCATCAAAAACTAACCAGTCAGACCCAAACCAGCTAACAAATAAAAGATCAACCAACCAACCAACCAACCAACCAACCAATCAATGAACCAACCAACCAACCAACCAACCAACCAAACATCAAAAACTAACCAGTCAGACCCAAACCAAGCGAACGACAACCAATGGATGGATTTATATTTTGAGTATTTCTTTGGGCCTTTAATGACAAACATCTTTTATTTTAACGTAAAGTCCTGGTTGAGATTAAAAATCTGACCTGGCCGATAGAGCAGCACAGAAACGGCGACGCCAATGAAATGGACATAAGACATATAATATAAATACATACATTCACACATATGAACAACTTTCAGAACTTTCAGAATACAAGGGATCTAAAATGAGTCGATTAGAAGAGTCAGTCAAAAGGACTACAGAGGGATTTTATAAAAAACTACATTCCCCAAGCACAATATTTTCACAATCCTCTGAGGTAGATTTAAACTCCCCCAAAGTAACAAGTCGGTACACCTTCATCTCCTTCTGTAGGTATTCCAGAATGAGGGAGCAGCAGAAAGAAAAGCTTTTTTTCCAGAGCTCGGTTCTGACTGTGGGGACCGTCATTCCAAGAACATTTCGAGAGCGTGACCCATGTTGGAACGACAGGCCGGAGAGAGAGACAGGATATTGGGAATGATGGCGGCTTAGGGCTAGAGGTGGAATAAAACCCGTTGCCGCTGACCGGAGAGGAGAAAGTCTCTATATGGAGGTTCCTGCTTCTGGACCCATTCACAGCAGAACCAGGGATTCCTGACCCATTAACACAACCCAAACGTGACCCCCGAGCAGAGGCGGACCTCTGGGTGGAAGCTGCCACCTCGCTGTATTTGTATTCTGCTCCTATTGTGTGTTTTTTTCCCCCCGTGGTATCTCTTCACGTTGCCATGACGACGTGAACAGAGACGTCGGATTTGTTTGGAACCCGTTTGGAAACATCAGCGTTTGTCAGTGGGAAAAAGTTTGGCGCTGAGATCTCACATCACACTCCGAAATTCAATCAAGATTAGCCTAAGCCTCCTGTAAGCTGCAGTAATTAGAGCTCCTCCAAGCAGGGCGAGCTTAGCATTCAGCTAAATCAGCGCCGCCGCACCGGGCTCAGAGTAATTGCCTTACTCTATAAATCTTCATTTCTCTTACAATTCATCCGTTGCATCCAATTGAATAAGTATCATCCGTACAGTGGCGGCGCTTTTCCTCCCGCGTGGCATTAATCTGAGGTATCGGGATCGGCACGCAGGAGACGGCGCTCGGTTCTGCAGATTGGGCCGCACGTGTATTTCTGGATGTGGGAAGAGGAGGTCTGGTGAGATCCCAGCTCCCTCTCCGCCCACGGGGCTGTTTGCTGTACGTAGATGTGCAAACAATGCATAATAAACGGAATTGTGTTCTGATCCAGTTTGTGTGCGTTCACACATAATTAACAGTGAAACAACACCGTCCGCGCCAGGAGAGCCGGCGAGGTGATGGATCCCTGTTTGCCTGCTGACAGCGTTTGGTTCTGGTGCCGCTTTACATTAGCTTGAATTATTCTCCCACTTAATGATGTCAGGAGTTAATAAGGAGGATTAAAGGGTTTGATTGTGTTTCCTGTTCCTCTGGTTCTGATCCAAAAACTGTTTGTCTGCAGACTGAAGATTTTCTCTATTTATGATCAATTCAATGACCTCAGATTAAATGTATTCAGTTACAACTGTTTCACAGTATGAACCTGGACCTACTGTTCACCGCGTTTCTGTGGTGATGAGGGTCGGTGTGTCTGTAGTGATGAAGGTGGGTGTGTCTGTGGTGATGAAGGTGGGTGTGTCTGTGGTGATGAAGGTGGGTGTTTCTGTGGTGATGAAGGTGGATGTGTCTGTGGTGATGAGGGTGGGTGTGTCTGCGGTGATGAAGGTGGGTGTGTCTGTGGTGATGAAGGTGGGTGTTTCTGTGGTGATGAAGGTGGATGTGTCTGTGGTGATGAGGGTGGGTGTGTCTGCGGTGATGAAGGTGGGTGTGTCTGTGGTGATGAGGGTGGGTGTGTCTGTGGTGATGAAGGTGGGTGTGTCTGCGGTGATGAAGGTGGGTGTGTCTGTGGTGATGAAGGTGGGTGTGTCTGTGGTGATGAAGGTGGGTGTGTCTGTGGTGATGAGGGTCGGTGTGTCTGTGGTGATGAAGGTGGGTGTTTCTGTGGTGATGAAGGTCGGTGTGTCTGTAGTGATGAATGTCGGTGTTTCTGTGGTGATGAAGGTCGGTTATTCTTCGTAGATGAAGGTTGGTGTGTCTGTGGTGATGAAGGTGGGTGTATCTGTGGTGATGAGGGTGGGTGTGTCTGTGGTGATGAAGGTGGGTGTGTCTGTGGTGATGAGGGTGGGTGTGTCTGTGGTGATGAAGGTGGGTGTTTCTGTGGTGATGAAGGTGGGTGTATCTGGGGTGATGAAGGTGGGTGTTTCTGTGGTGATGAGGGTGGGTGTGTCTGTGGTGATGAAGGTCGGTGTATCTGTGGTGATGAAGGTGGGTGTTTCTGTGGTGATGAAGGTGGTTGTTTCTGTGGTGATGAAGGTCGGTGTATCTGTGGTGATGAAGGTGGGTGTTTCTGTGGTGATGAAGGTGGGTGTATCTGTGGTGATGAAGGTCGGTGTGTCTGTGGTGATGAAGGTGGGTGTATCTGTGGTGATGAGGGTGGGTGTGTCTGTGGTGATGAAGGTGGGTGTGTCTGTGGTGATGAAGGTGGGTGTTTCTGTGGTGATGAAGGTGGTTGTTTCTGTGGTGATGAAGGTCGGTTCTTCTTCGTAGATGAAGGTTGGTGTGTCTGTGGTGATGAAGGTGGGTGTGTCTGTGGTGATGAAGGTGGGTGTTTCTGTGGTGATGAAGGTGGGTGTGTCTGTGGTGATGAAGGTGGGTGTGTCTGTAGTGATGAAGGTGGGTGTGTCTGTGGTGATGAGGGTCGGTGTGTCTGTGGTGATGAAGGTGGGTGTGTCTGTGGTGATGAAGGTGGGTGTTTCTGTGGTGATGAAGGTCGGTGTTTCTGTGGTGATGAAGGTCGGTTCTTCTTCGGTGATGAAGGTTGGTGTGTCTGTGGTGATGAAGGTGGGTGTTTCTGTGGTGATGAAGGTCGGTGTTTCTGTGGTGATGAAGGTCGGTGTATCTGTGGTGATGAAGGTGGGTGTTTCTGTGGTGATGAAGGTGGGTGTTTCTGTGGTGATGAAGGTGGGTGTATCTGTGGTGATGAAGGTGGGTGTGTCTGTGGTGATGAAGGTGGGTGTGTCTGTGGTGATGAGGGTGGGTGTGTCTGCGGTGATGAAGGTGGGTGTGTCTGTGGTGATGAAGGTGGGTGTGTCTGTGGTGATGAAGGTGGGTGTGTCTGTGGTGATGAGGGTCGGTGTATCTGTGGTGATGAGGGTCGGTGTATCTGTGGTGATGAAGGTGGGTGTTTCTGTGGTGATGAAGGTGGATGTTTCTGTGGTGATGAAGGTGGATGTTTCTGTGGTGATGAAGGTGGGTGTTTCTGTGGTGATGAGGGTCGGTGTGTCTGTGGTGATGAAGGTGGGTGTTTCTGTGGTGATGAGGGTCGGTGTATCTGTGGTGATGAGGGTCGGTGTGTCTGTGTTGATGAGGGTCGGTGTTTCTGTGGTGATGAAGGTGGGTGTTTCTGTGGTGATGAAGGTGGGTGTTTCTGTGGTGATGAAGGTGGGTGTGTCTGTGGTGATGAAGGTGGGTGTTTCTGTGGTGATGAAGGTGGATGTTTCTGTGGTGATGAAGGTGGATGTTTCTGTGGTGATGAAGGTGGGTGTTTCTGTGGTGATGAGGGTCGGTGTGTCTGTGGTGATGAAGGTGGGTGTGTCTGTGGTGATGAAGGTGGGTGTTTCTGTGGTGATGAAGGTGGGTGTGTCTGTGGTGATGAAGGTGGGTGTATCTGTGGTGATGAAGGTCGGTGTGTCTGTGGTGATGAAGGTGGGTGTTTCTGTGGTGATGAAGGTGGGTGTGTCTGTGGTGATGAAGGTCGGTGTGTCTGTGGTGATGAAGGTCGGTGTATCTGTGGTGATGAGGGTCGGTGTATCTGTGGTGATGAAGGTCGGTGTGTCTGTGTTGATGAAGGTGGGTGTTTCTGTGGTGATGAAGGTCGGTGTGTCTGTGGTGATGAAGGTGGGTGTTTCTGTGGTGATGAAGGTTGGTGTGTCTGTGGTGATGAGGGTCGGTGTGTCTGTGGTGATGAGGGTGGGTGTGTCTGTGGTGATGAGGGTCGGTGTGTCTGTGGTGATGAGGGTGGGTGTGTCTGTGGTGATGAGGGTCGGTGTATCTGTGGTGATGAAGGTCGGTGTTTCTGTGGTGATGAGGGTCGGTGTTTCTGTGGTGATGAAGGTGGGTGTTTCTGTGGTGATGAAGGTGGGTGTGTCTGTGGTGATGAAGGTGGGTGTATCTGTGGTGATGAGGGTGGGTGTTTCTGTGGTGATGAGGGTCGGTGTGTCTGTGGTGATGAAGGGTGGGTGGGTGTGTGTGTCTGTGGTGATGAGGGTCGGTGTTTCTGTGGTGATGAAGGTGGGTGTGTCTGTGGTGATGAAGGTCGGTGTCAGTCAGCTGTGCCCTTCATCTAATGATATTCATTGATACTCTGAGTTTCGTTGGCCTCCAGCTCTCGGAGCAGAAAGTAATTAGTTACCCTCTGAGTCAGAGTTAATCCTCACTTAAATGTTTTTGTCGTCATGACTCCCGTGTTTGTCTCAAACTTTTTTGCACAGATTTCTCAAATAACGTCACAGTTCTGACCAGGATTAACGTTTTATACACAGAGCAGCCATAACATTATAACCAACTGACCGTTCTGACGACGGACCCCGTTCTGCTGCAGAAACACCTCTGACCCGGGTACAGGTTGACCCTTACCTTAACCCCGCCGTGACCTACAGGTCACCTACAGGCCACTGTCAATCACCAACAGTCCTATGAGGATGACGAGTCTACAGATTCCAACATTTGTACGACATCGCTACAATCTTCATCGCAACAATATGAAAGAAACACTGGAAGACAAAGAAAACCGTTCTTACTTTAATAACAGTCTGTATCATTCCAACAGAGCTTGTCCAGCCAACCAACCATCCAACCTAAACATCCAACCAACCAACAACCAAAACATCCAACAAACCAACAACCAACCTAAACATCCAACCAACCAACAACCAACATTCAACCAGAATATCCAACCAACCAACAACCATACATCCCACTAAACAACAACCAAAGTCCAACCTAAACATACAACCAACCAGCCAACCAACATCCAACCAAAACATCCAACAACCAACCAAAACATCCATCCAACGAACAACTTAACATTCAACCTAAGCATAAAACCAACCAACAACCAAACATCCCACTAACCAACAACCAACCATACAACCCAAACATACAACCAACCAACAACCAAAAGATCCAACAAACCAACAACCAAACATCCAACCAAAACATCCATCCAACCAACAAATAAACATGCAACCTAAGCATAAAACCAACCAAACATCCATCAATCAACCATCCATCCTAAACATGAAACCAACCAACCACCAAATCATCCGACTAACAACCAACCAAACATCCAACCAAAACATCCGACCAACAAACCAAGCAACCACAGCGCTCAGAGGGTTGAATGAAAGGTGTAGCCCGGTCTGTAGATGGGAGTGCGTTGACAGAACCGTGACGATGCCACAGGAGTCTCTCATGTTCACCACGGTGGTCCACCTCCTCCAGGATCTCATGCATGATGTGGATCTCCACACTGAGATGCTGAACAGGGATCGGTTCTGGCATGGATCCCGTCGGCTGTAAACACTGAGGCATTGTCTCCTGTTCTTTCAGAGCGGCCTCTGTGGGCCGTTTGTAGCAAACATCTCAGGGATGGAGCCGGATGATGAATGATGAATGAGACTGACTCGGCTCGGAGAACTTCTCTGACTCTGGTCCAAACAGACGTGTTTACTAAACTCTGAGAGGAGCCGCTGGCAGAGCCGGGCCCAAACAATCAGGCGTCATCCGTCACGCCAGGACTGACTGTAGTCTGAGAACGGAGGGAGACAATCAGTGGGTGGAGGCAGAAACAACCTCCACGCTGAGTTCAGAGGCTCCACCTACTGGTTGGACTCTGTGGGAACATCTTCTGACGTCACGTTTAGATTATAGGGCTCCAGTCCAGAGAGGACCGTGCCGTCGTTACCTCCTACACCCAGGTCAGAACCCCACTTAGACCATCAGGACCGCCGTGGACCTCTGAAGGGGCTAGATTAGCAAAGATTAAGTTAACATGAGCTCAGATAGTGAAAACAAAAAAAAAGAATCCAACCAACCGCCAAAACATCCAACAAACCAAAACATCCAACCACAAAAAACATCCAACCATTCAACTAAACATCCAACCCACCAAGACATCCAACCAGCCGACTCTTGACCATATGACACGACCGGTAAGCAGATTTTGATTGTTAGCTTTTACTTTTTCTAAAAGATCCGATCGACAGAAGAAAAAAAACCACGAAGCTAAAATGTCCAACCGACAAAACATCGAACCAAAACAACCAACCAGACATCCAACGAAACATCCAACCACCAGTCAAGAGAGGTGGCGGTGACACTGCTGCTTACCCTGAAACTGTGAAACCCCGGGTGAATCACAACTCTACTTTCATGACATCCTCCAGACACATGAATGGACCCCGGAGCAGCCCGGTCGTAAACAGGGACCGGATCAACCAGTCTGAGAGGAAACATGGGGTTTGTTCTCGCTCCACTGGATTCCTTCCGGTTAGAGCGACGCTTGTTTTTGCAGCAAGAAGCAGCCATCATGGGAACATCCGCCTCCATTTCTCTGGAGATTTTTCTCTGCCGTCAGGCGCCGGACTGACTGACACATTAGGACGGGACTCTCAAACCCACATTATGCGGGAGAGAGGACCAGAATGACCGGCAGGTGAGGTTTTATGTATTACGGGTCATTATACGAGTGGCCTGAGAACCACTCAGCCACCATTAACCAAGATGAGGGACCAACGGGACCACTTCCTGCCGGGAAGTAATGAGAGAAATGTGGAGTGCATGTTTAGGCTGATGGTTTCAGATGTTCCACATCTGCAGAACGACTCCACAGCAGCACTGGATCCATTTATAATGCACTGCCCAGATGTAATTTACAGCAAAATGTGCTTCTCTGCTACCTTAAGTGGGACTTTACTCACATAATGAGCGATATTGTACCACCAGGGTCACCGCACTCACAGCGGCGCCGTCACTCCGCGTAGGCGCCTGGAAAAATAGCTACATAATTCGCAACATGCTGAAATAAACCCGACGCCTGACAATCACTCACACATCCACAAAAACTGCTGCTGGTGACATTTATTGTCGATGACGATGGTTCATCTGGCCAGTGTTTACTAATCGCTGCATCTTAAAGGTGCAGTCGGTAAAATATACTGGCATCTAGTGGTGAAGTTCCAGATTGCGAGGAGCCCGACGCTCCTTATCCAACAATCTACAGGATGGAGTTGTTAACAATTGTTCTGCGTGGCCTTCAGTCTGTGTTAGAGGTGCGGACCATTTTGGCCGACTGACAGCGCCTCACAGGCGGCTTCATGCCGGCGACACACCTCTGCTTCGCAGAGCGCCGTGTCTTCATCAACTGTAGCAAATGTCTTTGGCCAAAATGTGACCAGAACCTCAGTGAACTCAGGAGAAGATCCAGCATCTTTATTCTGACGCTGGAATGTTTGACTTCCAAACAGGAGCATTTGGCATCCAGGCAAATACGAGAAGTTCGAGTGGTGTCGACAGAGTTTTCACAAAGGTCCGCTTTCCATAAAAAAGAACGCAAAACAAAAATGTTTGTTATGGAAACATATTTGTCAAACCCAAAGAGAGGAAATAAAGAATCAGATCGAAGCCTGGATGAGAATCTAAGAAGTTCTATGAAATGAGGAAATGAGGCCCATGAAAACAGAACCGAAATATTTCTTCATTATTCCTAGTTAGACAATATATAGACCTCAGTGTTCTGGTACTGAGCCTGTTCCTCAGTGTTCTAGTACTGAGCGTGTTCCTCAGTGTTCAGAAGCTCAAGTTGTCTGACTCCGCCTCCAGATAATGTGAACTCTGACATGACAGGACTAGTAGTTCTGGAGTTGATTCATACCTTAGGAGCGGTGGGTGGCCCCCTGCTGGAGTGAGAGGGTAGGGGTAAGATTTCCCCTCAGACGTACAAATTCTCACACATCGGGGGGGTTTTGGCAGGTGCGTAGGACTGGGTGAAGTCACAAAGTAAATTATACTAAATTGTAATATTTCGGTGCTAGAATTGAATTACTTATTTAGGTAGTTTGTATTATTTTGCTGTCCAGCATCGTAATGATGCAATAAATATTATCTTTGCACGTTAGTCAGAGTGCTGGAATTCCTTTTTGGAAAGATTTGACCCCTGACATGAGGGGATCCCTTTTCTCTTGCATGGTAACATAGATTTGGTGACTTCTGCGGCCTCTGGAGGTTCCCCTCGTGGATTTCCCAAATTTGGGCCCATAACCAACGACGACGCAGGTGGATGGCATCATCAGATCAACGGTCCAACATTCATCTACTGTTCTATTCAAATACTTTATTGTACCTTTCACCCGAAGACTTTGGTGAATACGTTCCTTCTAACAGGCCCATAAATGGACGCAGTTGGTATTTTTAAACCAAAATCCCTATCAGAGGTCAAATTTGCATTATTGGCCCATTTTGGGTCCATTGGCTTTCACAAAAACGGTGTAGTTTTGTGTAGAACGTGAACTTTGTGTTATTTCTATCTAATTTCATGCAGTAGTTATCAAAGACTTTCTGGGACTGATTGTTGTTTAACAGGATTTCTGTAATGAAATGATGTCGGAGCCTTTTGTTGTCTAAAAACATCAGAAAATCAGTCTTTCCTGTCCATAGACACACACCTGATACTCGTGGAGGTAATTTAAGTTTATTTACGGATGTAATTCAGGCGAGTCTCGAGTTCAAATATCCAACGGGTAGGAATCAATCCCTCCGCACGAGGAAAGGTGTGTCTGCACAAGAGATTGGAGGTTTTTCCCTGATTATCTTTTCAGGATTTGCATCTAATCATCTCATTACTCATTGCTCAGGAGAGGCGGCGCCGTAAATTCTGATCCGAGACCCTTATAATGTTGAACACGAGGTGAATGTGAGCGGAGGCTGACCTCAGAGGGTTAAATGGAGTTCTGGATGTGTTGGTAAGCCGCCTGTAGGAGCGCCATCTGCACCATGAGTTTACAGACAGACGTTAGCTGTAAAACACGCCGCTAAGTCGCACAGTTGCTCCATGCAGATCGTTCCCTTCCCCTCGGACGATTTTATGGCAACTTCGGTGGGTCACTAGCGATTGTGTACTCCGCCTCCCTCTATATACAACCGGTACATGTACGGCACATGATGTAAAGCCGGAGGGCGGGCGATGACGGAAGCGCGGCGCATTCCGTTTGACGGATTGGAGCGCCGTCGGCTCAACAATAGCTAACAGCGCTGGAAGAGGGAGATGGAGAGGTGGGGATCAATACGGGACTCGGGGTCATTTTCAAATCTATGTGCGTTAGATTACGTCCACGTCTCTGTGGGAGTGTGGAGATAGGGAGCCGCAGAAGTTCACTGAAGGCGATATATATCAAAAGAAGGACATGGGCCACCATCACTGCCAGATTATAAAAAGCGGTGTCATATTGATGTTCTGTAATTCCCCCGCAGTCCTGCACTTCATCACCGCCCCACAATAAGGCCGGCCATAATTCACCCGCGACAAATACAGCAGAGTTTTATAGCGCGCGGAAGAAGAGGCCTTGTTTTTAACTGCTGCGTGTGCATCAACCCTCTCCGTGATGTCATCGCTCTATCGTTTCCAGTTTCACATTTAACCACCGAATCTGGCTCTGCTTCAATCAACCTTTACTCCTGAAGCCCCCCCCACCCCCACCCCCACCCCACGTTATTATGGTCCTGACTCCTCATTTGTTTTTTTTTGTTTTTTCTCCCTATCTAAAAATCTACGCAACCTCCCCAGCATTGCTCTCCAGCTCATCTCAGTAGATCCCAAGATGTTTCACGGCAAGATGAGAGATATAACCTCTCCAGTAAATTCTGGTCCGATCCAAAGTCTCCTCCCATTTGGATGGGCCTGGAAAACCTCCCAAGGGGGTCATCCTTATCAGACACATGATCCACCTCAACTGGTTCCTTTAGCCGTTTGAGTTCCCTTCAGATGTCGGAGGGTCTGAGTGACCCCAGTCGCCCTAAGAGGGAAGCTCTTTTCAGCCTCTGGAAACCCGGGTTCTGTTCTTGATATTCGTGGACCGGACGTCAACGTTCAATCATGATGACAGGACTGGTTTGTGAGTCAGTACCTCCAGACCTGAGGTCAGGGTTTTTCTGCTGGATAGGTGGATCATCCTCTCCAGGTTGGGGCCGAGTTCCCTTGACTTCCTGCCTGAAGCGAAGGAGTTAAAGTATCTGGGTGTTTTGTTCTGGGGGGCCGGGATAACGGACCGTGAGATGGACAGTCGTTTCGGTGCAGCATCAGCAGTAATGGTGGCGTTGTATCGATTTGTTGCAGGGACGAGAGAGCCGAGTCCTGAAGTATAAGCTCTAAATTTGCCGGTCCGTCTCTAGTTCCAAGCCTCATCAAGGGTCATGACCTCTGGGTACGGACCCAAAGAATGAGGTCATTGAAAGAAGCGGCTGAAAGGGGCGTCCATCATTGGGTGACTGGTCTCAGCCTTGGAGATGTTTGGCCTCAAGAGGGACTTGAGGTGGTTTGGGCATCTGATTGGGTTGCCTAAAGGAAACCTTCCTTTGGAGGTTCATAGGCCCGGTCTTGCCTGGGACGGGGTTCAGGTCCCCCGGAGCTGGAGAGCCCTTGAAATGTGAATCCTGAAGCAACTAGAAATCTCACAGCCCAAAGAAACTCCAGGGCGCCATTTATTTCCCCAGCATGGTCATTACAGACCATTCAACCGTGACTATGTCGTGACAAGAGGATTGTCCTGGAGTGTCTTTGTGATTCTCTTTTCTCCATAGATCCCAATCCAAGAAGAGCTCCAGCGAAAGTAAATCCTTTTCATTCCAGGAGACGATCCCATTTTTGAAAAGTTTTTACTGACCTTCTTGTTTAATCACAAAGTCTAGTGGCTTCAGTTTAAACCTTCAAGGATTACAACCCATTTCCTTTTAGGAGAAAATGATGGGTGTAATAAAATAGTTTGACAATATTCCGGAAACCTGGAGCGTGTATTAGATCGGACTTTATTTAAATCGGTTACGGTATTTTTTTTAATCCTCATTTAAAAATAAATCGTCTTTGCAGCTTTTTTTTTACTGTTTTTTGCTTCACGACTACAAATTCAGAAACAATAAACCAAAATCGGTTACGTAGAGAGTAAAAAAAAAAGAAAAGAAAATGATAGAAAGATGTAGAAGATACTTTTCTTAGAATGTATCATCCATGTGATTATTTCAGTCGGATGTTTGGGATTAGAAGTGCAAACCTAAGACGCACGGCAGATGGGTCCAAGACTCGTCAGGTGTTAGAGGCTTTTTAGGATGAGTTTAGATTAGAACAAAAAACAGACACATCCTCCTGTGTGTGTGCGTGTGTGTGTGTGTGTGTGTGTGTGTGTGTGTGTGTGTGTGTGTGTTTGTAAGAGTGTGTGTTTACATCCCTAAAGGGACAATAGCAGGCACCAGCTCCATGAGTGAGTGAGTGAGTGAGGGTGTGTATGTGTGTGTGTGAGTGTGTGTGCTTGTAAGAGTGTGTGTTTACATCCCTAAAGGGACAATAGCAGGCACCAGCTCCATGAGTGAGTGAGTGAGTGAGTGAGGGTGTGTGTGTGTGTGTGTGTGTGTGTGTTTGTAAGATCCCAGCAGGCTGCACCCAGTAGTGTGTCCCCACGATGTAATAAAAACCCGTGTGTGTGTGTGTGTGTGTGTGTGTGTGTGTGTGTGTGTGTGTGTGTGTGTGTGTGTGTGTGTGTGTGTGTGTGTGCGGGTGTGTAAGAGTGTGTGTTTACATCCCTAAAGGGACAATAGCAGGCACCAGCTCCATGAGTGAGTGAGTGAGGGTGTGTGTGTGTGTGTGTGTGTGTGTGTGTGTGTGCGTGTTTGGGGGGGGGGGTCCATGCAGATAATGAGCAGATGGCATGGGAACACACGCGTGCCCCCTGCCATCCATCTGGACAGTTCTGCAGGTGAAGTGTGAAGTGTTCGCTCGCAGGAGGAAAACAAAAAAAGTGTCTGACATCAAAGTGGAAAGCGGCATGGCTGAGGATGAGAGGGGGACACAGCGGTGTGACTCAACGCCGGTCAAGAGAGGCGGCGTTTGTCTGTTGAGCCGCCAAAAGCGGCAGACAGCGAGCGTGAAGGACATTCAGATGGTTTCCTGTACGGAGGCTGCAGGCGGATCAGAAGGAAACACAATCTGGTCCAAAAACGTCAACAGAAAACACGCAAAAAAAACACCCAAAACACGGTGGGTGAGGTATTCAGATCCTTCAGTGGAGTAAAAGTAGTAGCACCACACCTCGACTGTTTCAATGTGTGAACCTGAACTATTTAACTGTGATAACCTGGACTGTTTCACTGCGTGAACCCGGATTGACCCTCAGCCACCTAACATGCCTCAGGCGTTATGACTGGTGGCATGAACTTAAACAAAAATCGGTTGTGCTTTGAAGCTCCCGGTGGGGTTCTTCCTCTCAGACCTCCTCCTGCACTGCTCGCTCTAAATGTGTATTAATGTACAAGGTGGTGGAGAAGTGGAGTTTCCCCGCCGCTGGAGTGAAGTTGAACTTGCAGAGTAAAGCTCTTAGTGTCTATTCTGATGGATCTCATTTGTTTGCGGGTTCCGCGGGGGACGCCGCCGAGCGCCGCTGAATGATGCATCACTGTCACCTTTCGGTGAGGAGTTTGCGTGTTCCAACTGTGACCGGGTTTTCTCTTCAAAACATTGGAATGAGGAGGTCTCACTAGTGTTGCTCCGCCTCTCAACCGTCGCCAGTTGGGACCGCCTGCAGCTCCCCGTAACTCGCTAAAGGATTAGCTGGCGTAGTTAATGGACGGATGTAACCACACGCATCACACAGGCGTTAAATATGCATGCAAAATATACGGCATGAAATCACATGTTAAACGTCAGCTTGGCTCTAAACGTCCCGTTGCGTTCACAGCCATAAGACTAAGAACGAAAATCTACAATCCAGGTCATGGGATGTATTTCAAATAAACAAGAGCAGGTGGGCTGAACAGAGACGCAGAAGTGCAAGGGGCAGGAGACGATGGGCTACGGAGCATCTGAGAAGCTTAATGGAGAAAGCGGCATTAATTTGCCCTAAACCAAGTGTACGCCTGTGCCTTTTTGCTTTGATGTTTTATAAAGGAGAGGAAACAGGAAGTGATGTAATATGGTTTAAGATAGTTCCCCGCCCAGAGTCCAGGAGTGTGGAGCAGAGAATAGAACACCATGCTGATCACATGAAGAGAATGAGAGAGGAAGAGTCTCGGAATCTCTCCGTCTAATCTCCTTTAAACTTGGGCATCTGGCTCTTGAGAATAAATCGGAAGAATGTTGGGGCATTATTATAGACTCTGATCGCATTTGCAAACCAAAGCCACGTCTTACATGTTGTTGCTCCAGTGTGTCATGTAATCCAATTAGGGACAAGCCATTACGACGACATGCCATGGAAATTAAATATTCAGACCTTCGTTCATTCGCTGGGTTTAGTATAAATTATTCAAATGTGCTGACACATTTTCTTGCACATCAACAATTTGATTTGAGAGCAGTAATGCAATCTGCCCTGATCCTCCCCATCGACGTCACACACAACCAAACATGAAGGCCTTCAAGTTGGGGGCATGGCTCCTGGGCATGAAGGACAACTCGTCGTAGAGATGGATACCTACAAACCCTGAAACAGATTCAGATCTGACGGATCATCTCTGCGGAGACTAAAGTCATTAGAAGGTCGGTGAGACAAACCACACATGTACAAGCTGTTGACCTGAAGGTCCCTTCCATAAAACTCAGGAGGATAATTAGAGTTTCGTACTGGAGCTTTCACCGTCACCAGATCCATACGGGTCAAACTTAGAGAACACCTTTAAGGATCTACTGCATTCTACGGTCCCTAGGGAAACAGGGGGCCACCTGCATCGACAGAAAAGTAAATGTTCTTTCGGCTTTTGCCAATTAACGGGACCATGAGTACAGTGTACTCACTGGACCTGCAACCCCAGTGGATGGAAGTAGAGGTTCCAGAAGAAGGCCAGTGGAGGCCTACAATAGTCCTGATGGTCTAATCGGTGGTCTGACCTTGTTATACGGGTAAAAACTTCAGGAACCATCTATTATCTGGTTCAGGAACCATCTATTATCTGGTTCAGGAACCATCTATTATCTGGTTCGTCTGAGGTTTCCCTCCGGATAGCTGGAGCTCAGAGTCTCTGATCTGGTATAAACAATGATGGTTCAACACGAATATGAAACAGATTAAATATGACATAACTTATTAAGAACCGTGGGTTTGGGATAGAAGCGTGCGGGTCCACAGTCGGCCATTGAATGGTCTGTTATTTGGGATGTTTGAAGGGTCCCCGTACCTTTGAAGCATGTAGAGCTTATCTCTACTGGACCTCTACTGGACCTCTACTGTCCATAACTATCATCTCTGATGCTCATACACGTAGAATTTTGTCTGTTTTACCAGAGAGCCTAAAGTAGAGCTGCAGTTTTACCACATTCTGTTTAATTTTCTGGAATGAATGAACAGAAGGCATTCCAGTCCTATTTGACTTTGGAAAGAAAAAGATGATCTGAGTCGACATCTTTAGTTCTCTTTGAATATCATCACTGGTAAGTGCTCTTGGCCTCCAGGGCTTCTTTTCCAAAGAACCATGAGATTCCTGATATAATAAAACACCAGTACAACCGTTTGAATGCAGCAGCTTTCTCATATGTTTTACACGACTTTAGTCCATAATTTAAAGCCATCTTAAAGGAAAGATCTTCCTTTTAACCTTAGAAATGCTGCTTTCCAACAAGCCCGCTTTAACACCTTTTATGATGTTCGAAATAATGAGCATTCCAACCTTTCCTCATTCTCATAAATAGGGCCTTTAAGCAGCACAAAGTCTGTTGGTAATGACAAGCAGCTGGTAAAAGCACCATCTTCAGAGATCCATTTGACATAATGGCACTCTGAATGTAGAAATTACCCGCCATGCAGTTGTCAAGGCTTCTGGACGGAGCCGTACAATAACGATCTCCCCCGCCCTTAAAAGGCAGCCGCAAACTTTTCCATTCCATTCAAACTCTGAATAAACAGAGGAGGCATTAAGGGGATCCAGTTCTTCCCTGAACAATACCTTCCATGTGTGATTAACAAGTCATTCTCTAGCGAGTCGGAGCTAAGAGGCTGGTTTGTGTAGATGTGACAGAACGATTAAAGGATCGACTTGTGCTTTTAGTGACGGGTCTTAAGACATGCGGCTGCAGCGGTTTTCAATTACACTTTCCTAGTCTTATCATATGTATACTGTTCTTGTACTTTGTGCTTCTTCATACCGCCCCGACACCAACCTCTGCCGGTGGTGAGCCAGCAGGGCTCAGATGAGAACCGCTGACTCTCCAAGGTATAACCCCGTGGATGACTCTGGATCTGTAGACGCATCAACCTAACAGAACATCAGGACCAGCGGAGAACCTTTGCAGTATTTTTGCTCTATGCAGCTCATTTAACCAGAAACGTTGGTGACTGTGATGAGGGGGTGGGCGTGGCCACAACATGGGAGCGGTGGTCCAAATAAAGGCAAAGAAATGCTAATTCTGATTGGTTTCCTGTGAAGCACATTAACAGCTATCATGCGACCCTCTCATTAAATGAACAGCAGCTACACTTGCTCACATTCCTGCATTAAACATGTCGCTGCTACTCCAAAGTGTACCGATGCAATTAAGAGCTGCTAAAAACCGCGGGTTGTGGTTCTGAAGGGCCTCTCAGTACCAAGCGAGATGAATAATAAAGAGGAAGCAGAGAACCTGAGGGCTGGTGGCCTCCGCTGTCAGATGCGTGGCCAAACCGAGCAGCCCACACAAACACAATACTGGGGGGGGCAGTACAGATAAAACGGCATTCGATACTGCTGTGTGGTGGTGGCAGGAGGAGGAGGCAGGAGGGGAGGAGGAGTCCCCCGGCGGCGCACGAGAACGCCGCTTGGAATTCAACGAGTCGAACCCAAAGATCAACATGTGAAAAGAAACAATAGAGAGACGGAGAAGAATTAATTATGTCTGTTTCTCAAAAACCTTTAAATGCACATAAAACCTCCGACGAGGAAACGCCTGCTGCCTGATGCCCCACATGTCACCCCCTTGAACGATGACGTTTCCGTCTGAACTCAAGAATCACTCTGGTGTCATTATGAGTCTGAATATTTCATTAATATTTCACGTGTGCCGGTTCTCCTCGGGATCCAGCTCAGGGACTTTGGACCACATCGATCTTAAGACCCCTCAGAATGAATGATATCCCAGAGGAAATGAGACAGATTTGAACTCTATCGGTTGTTTGCTCAGTTAGTTAGTCAGCAGAGTTTTTGATTTTGATTTACAAAATTTACAAAACCAAAGGATCGTTTTTGGGATTATTAAGGGAGTCAAACTTGGATCCTGAGGATAAAAGTCAGACTAGTTTAGCAGATTTGAGTGTTTGGCGTTTACAAATCCAATAAAGATGAGTACGGCTTGGAGGACTGGAGGAGGATCTTGGACTTGGTCTTCTCTACACTCAGTGACAACATCCTAGAATTTATATTGAGTATTTCCCTTTGCCTTCTGTCCAGACATCTAAATGATGATAAACAAAGGAGGCGTTTTCTAAAAACCCTCCAGGGAAGTGTTTTAAATGTTTCATAACTGATTAACCCGGCAGGTACCGGACCCCTTTGGATCTTCACATCACTTGAATATGCAGTAGAACCTGTGTTTGGGGTTACTTTACTTTGCGTGGTGGATTAATCCACGTGCAGCAGGAGGGGTTTTCGTGGGGGCAGTGGGGTTTCCTTCCTGTGGCTCTGACTCCCTGGCGAGACTCGCGACCGTCGTGAATCAAATTTTAAAGCTCCATGAACGTCGGTCTGTGCGACTCCGGCTGAGTCCCGTCTGACCCGCCGGCTCCATTTTCTCCGTGGTTCCCCCTCGACGTGAGTCGTCAACAGAGTGTGATGGAGCGTTTGTGACAGCTGGAGAACCTGGAGCACTCAGGGTTACTGTAAACACAGTCGTAAGGACCCGACCCGGTTCACATCCGACCCACAACCATCAAACATTCATGGGATTAAATTTACTTTATCTCCACCACAGTTCTATGAAAGTTTCCACCGGAGGAGCCGCGGCACTAATGTACGCTCGCCAACATGGCCGCCATAATACCTTCACATCAGCTGTGAGAATTATGATGTATTATCAGAAACGTGGAGGAAGATGGATTTTACACAAATCTGTTACGATTCTTTTTTATTATTATTTTGTTGCTAATATTTTTGCCTTTGTTATTCCATCTGTTGTTATATTTATTATTGTTGTTTTATTTGTTGTTGTACTGAGTACTGTGGTTGCGTTCGTTGTGGAGCAGAAATGATTGTATTTATTGTTATTTTCTTTAAAATTTCACTGTATTCTTGACATTTCCAGCAATTTATTCCTACGTGGAAATACATGTGAATTATTTTATTTAATCTATATATATATATATATAACTACATACATATACATAAATATACATATACAAATACATATATATACACAGATATATTTATATACATACACAAGTACATATTTATATAAATACATGTATATATATATATACACATAGATATGTATATACATACATATGTATTTACATATATATGTATGTATATATACATATATACTGTTTATATAATTATATTTCTGTTTATTTTTTATTGTAGAGGTCATTTTATTTATTGGTATTGTTGTATTTGTTCATTTCACACTATCGTTATTGTTTTTTGTGTGACTTATTATTTTTCATTATTCCTATCCAATAGGGAGTAGTCCGAGATAAATATTTCTCACTCCTCACACCAAACGTCCACAAACACATCTGTGTGTTTGTTGTTATTTATTACAATCTTACCAGCAAAACAAAACAAAAAATCCCTAAAGAAAATATTCAACAGTTGTTTTCCCCTCATGTGAGACGGATCCCACTGACAGAATGAACCACAACACAACATGTAACCATGGAAACACGAAAATCCAAACAACAAAAGATCCTTAAAACAACAGGAAGCTTCCAGGAATGAAGTTTGGTAAAAAAAAAAAAAAAAAATAGTCAGCTTTCCAGTTAACATTTCTAAATCCCCCCGCCTCATTTTAACGGACCCTGCTTGGGATCATGTGATTTTCACCGAGTAGATTCCACAGCACTTAAAAAACGGAAGGATCAACTCGGCCGTTACTGAACATTAAAAAGGTTTATGGAGCTGCTGCTGGTTGGGAGTTGAAATGTTGGGGCTCAGCGAACAAAATAATCATCTTGAAATCTCTCTTTCTCCTTGTTTTAAATATCAGAGTCTCCAGTGTTCTCATTAGACCCTCGGAGGCTTCAGCCCACTATGGTTGCTCGTCGCCGTGAAATGAGCGCCAGCGAAGGCGGCTCTGGGCCGTTATCTGACCAGCAGCAAATAAAAGGATGTAAACACAACATCTAATGTTTATTCTATCTGTAATCAACTTTCCAACAAGCTTTAACTGGAAAAAAAAGAAGAATCAATGGCACAGCCAATTTTATTGTCAGCGTGAAGCAGTAAATACACTTGGTTGCTGCCTTCCCACGGCCCTGCAGCTGGTAATTACAGCCAGGATGGAGGACGGCGAGGAGCGGCGCTCCGGCTGGAGGGGAGAGGGAATAGAAAATAACAAGATGGCTGTAATTACCAAAGGGTCCTAATAAGACCCTCTGTCGCACTCTGATCGAACACAGGGGGTCGTGAGGCGGGACGTCGTGCCGGACCGATTAAGACGAAGTCAGTGTGACGGCTTTGACGGGCAGGTGTGTCGGACCTCTCGCCGTTACGGAAACAACCACAGATGCCGGTCCAGCGGTGGGAATGCTGAAGAGGATCAGCCTCCAGTTTGGACGAGATAACCTGGAGGTGACTGGAGGCCGGTTTTACTAAAACAGACTCTGGGAACGCTGCTCTGGGGCTTGTGGTCGCTCATTTTGGTAAAGGCTGAACTAGAGGTCACTCAGAGGACGACGCGCCTCCGCCGAGACCCCCACAGTGACCCCCACAGTGACCCCCACAGTGACTCATTAAACCCAACTTCAGGGCTCTGAGTAATTCTTCTTGTCCTTTTTTTAGTGGAAGTAATTCCTATGTTTTGGTTAATTAATTAGGATGTTTTGGGATGAAGCGGTTCACATGTTTTGGTCAATTAATAACCTTGTTTCGATGAAGCAGTTCCCACATTATTATTTAGTTCCCTCATTTTAATTAAGTCTTTCTCATTATGATCAAGTACTTTCAATATTTTGATATTTTTGCTGGTTCCCTCATAATGATCAAGTACTTTTCCATATTTTGGTTAGTTCCCTCATAATGATCAAGTGCTTTCCATATTTTGGTTAGTTCCCTGATAATGATCAAGTACTTTCCATAATTTGGTTAGTTCCCTCATAATGATCAAGTACTTTCCATATTTTGGTTAGTTCCCTCATAAAGATCAAGTACTTTCCATAATTTGGTTAGTTCCCTCATTAGGGGTAATTAATTAATATGTTTGTACATTTGGTATTGTCAACATTTGATCATTTTATTCCTATGTTTTAATTAATTAGTTGCCTAATTTCACCACATTTTTGCTTCATGATTGACGGTTAATCAATTACTTTTTTTGAATAATTAGTTGCCTCATTTGATTAGTTTTTCCAAATGATAATAAATGAGTTATGTGTAGATTAAGTATTTAGTATGCTGGGAAGTATTTCCCGTGTTTTGGTTCATTAACAACGATGTTTTAATTAGTGGTGAGTGGGTATTATCTCGAGGTCCCATAACCATGGAAAAGGAATGATAATTAGTTCCCTTATTTTACCTAAAAGGCTTTCATGTCTTGGTTTAGTAATTATTATGTTTTGCTAGTAAAGTTCCTTTATTTGGGTAATGAATTAAGACTTTTAGTTATTTAGTTCCCTAATTTTGACTAGGTAGTCCCTTCTTTTTTTTCATTAATTACTTCTTTTTTTTTTACGCTGTAATTAAAAAGTTCCCTCATTGTTTTCAAGTAGTTCACCAGTTTGGGTCAATGAATTACCATGTTTTGATTAATTACTTCAGTATGTTCAATAGTTTATTTTGGCTATTTATTTAGGACGCTCTGATCAATTAGTTCCCTCATTGTCTTTAGATAGTCCTCATGATTTGTTTGACTAATAACTTTTGATTAATTTGTTCCCCCGTTGTGATCCGGGTCGTTCCCAGGCTCCTGTTTATTAATTACTATCATTTCATTCATTAGTTCCATCATTCTGATGGATTAGTTCCCATGTCGTGGTTAATCAATTACCCATGATTCATCTGCTCCATCGTCTTTATTTATTAGTTCCCACGTTGTGGCCAACTGCCGTGCGTCTGGACTTAATGATATATATGTACAGATAATGATATTATGGGATGCCGACCAGATGTTCTAACCTCCTCCGTGGCGCACAGGTGAACACAACACACCTGTGGTGATTTAATACACTTAACCAACGATCGTCTGCATCATGTGACGCGCTGGTGGCTGAAAACAGCAGATGAAATATTTACACCTCACCTCATGTTTATTTCGCTCACGTTTTTTTCCCTACTTTGAGCTTAAAGACCAGAGAACGTCGGTGAAAGCTCTGAACTCACCCCGGCAGACGACGACGACTGTTCCTCAGATTAAATATAGAGTGGGAGCGGGGGGCCGGGGGGGCCGCGCCCCATATCCCAACATTTACTTTAACAGGCTGGAGGAGGACGATGAAAAATGTCGACTCTCACTCTCTCGGCGCCGCTGACTACATATTTGATTAACTCTCACTACTCAGGAATCTTTACTCTGCTGGTCTCGAGCGATTTAATGTCATGTTTTCATATCCTGTCCTCCAGGCGTGGGTTCAGGTCTCACCACATGAGGGGCAGTCCTCTGATTTGTTGGTACCGGCCACATTTTCAGACTACAGGCAGCTCTGGTGGTGTCCGAGCCCGATAGGAAAATGTATTTATGCTGACGGAGTGTTTCACTACACCGAGATTCCATCACAGTTTGTTTCCAGATTGAAGCCACTTTGTTGCCATGATTTGATCAGTCTGATCCCATGTTTTGAGTCAAGGCTCTGCATGTTTCATGAATAATTTGCAAGTAATTATGCTAATTAGTTCCATTATTTGATTTGATGGATTTGATCCCATTTTTTGGGTCACGTCTTGGCAATTTTTGATTGATTTGGTTCCACATTTCGATTAATTAGGACTCTGACTGCCGGTTGAACCTTAGATTCTTTAGGAAACATGTTTTTTTTTTTTAGTCCATCCTTACAGAATTGCTAGCGGGGTCATGCCCAGTCTATATCCGATTTGTGGATTTGGTCCCCCGGGGGAATCCTGTGGAAAATACTGTGGGAATACGGGATACAGGGGGCATTGCTATGAGCCATCGAGAGTTGTGTCTGTGTCTTCAGCAGGAAGTCAAACATGTTCTCAGCTGGTGTCCTTTTCCAATCACAGACAGGATCCCAAGTACAGTCGCGGCGTTGAGTGCTTCACTTTAGAGGGCTGTAGAATTGGATTTCTGCCATTTGCATATGATATGGTTCTGTTGGCTTCAGCGGTCCCGGATCTTCTGCAGCGCTGCAGATTACTGTTGACTGTGAGGCGGCTGGCACGAGAGTCAGCATCTCCAGGTTTGAGGACATGGTTCGGTAGATTGTCCCCTCCGGGTTGGGGTTGACATTCTGCTTTAAGAGAAGTAGATTAAGTATCTCGGGGTTTTGTTCACGATTGATGGGGAAATGGATGGTAGTTTGGGTCCGTCATGGTGAAGAGGGTCTGAAGATCTGAGTCCTAACTTTTTAATGTACCTTTCAGCTGTCACCTATGTTTCACACACTCTGGCTAGTGACTGGAAGAATGAGGTCACAGATAAAAGCGTCTCAAATTGAATCCTTCCTAAGGTGGCTAGTCTTAACCTAAGAGATAGTAGGAGGAGCTTAGAGTGGAGCCACTCAAAAGGATCCTACTGAGGGTGGTTCAGGCATCTGATATGGATGAATCCAGGAAACCTCCTTTTGGAGGTTTTCCAGGCATGTACAACCGGAAGGAGACGTTGGGGAAGATCCAGAACTTTCTAAAGGGACGATACATCTCATCTCAGATAGCGGCGTTTGGAACACCCCGCTTGTCCTGATGCCACCACGGTCTGATCCTGAGTACAACATAAAGATATTAGATCTTAGAGTGTATGATGGGACACTTTAGTTTAAAAAAATGAGCAGGATGGGCTTTAGGTCTGAGTTGGAGGGAATTCAGATGGACTAACTTTTAAAAGAAAAGCTGACGGCAACCTGATGATGGACATGTTCAGGGAGGCTCCTGTGACATCACCTGACACAGATGCTTACGGGAGACCAGGGGCCGTGTTCAGAAGGCTCTACTTCTAAGTTAGTCATCAATCTTATCATTTCTGTCTGGACGGTCAAATCTTGTTTAGTTTTTCAGACAAGTTTCAATTAAATGAAAGTCTGGAAATTGTTTTATTTTCTGGTCTTTTTCTATGACATAAGGTTATCTTTGACATTTCAGTCAATGCTTTGGAGTGAAACCCGTAGTTTTTTGCCACTTTCTTCTAATTTAACATCCGATTTATCAGATCACTATCTGACTCTTTCCTCCTCACCACCGGTCTGAGGTTTATATGGAACTAGAGTACCGAGGTCCCATCCGTCTGATTTTCTCTCAGAAAGAAAGTGCTCTACCTCGGCCTCTGACTCCCTTCGCCTTCCATCTGCTACGCCGAGGTTTAGGGTGGAATGGAAGTACCAGAGTCAAGTTGGTCATACTTCTGGGTCGGGCAGAGTTCAACCAGTCACATCCAGCCTTGTCAGAGGGTGGTGGAGTGTGGAAGCCGGGTCTCAAGACCCCGGCAGTCTCCCCGTAGACTTGGATGATAAGCAGGAAAACCAGAGGCTGATTGCTATGACCCTTCATTGGAGGACTCCTGCCAGGGTTTCACATGGGACTTCGTTAAGCCCCCCGTGGCAGGGATTGCTCACATTCATATAAAGGTTGATCAAGAACTATTTCAGAATGTAAAATATTGGGGTATGGCTTTGAAAAAATGGAATATAACAGTCATAACCATGTTGTTATTTATGTAAAATCAGCTGAAAATAGGAATTGTTGTGTTCTTGTTAGCTTAGAATGAGTCCTTTCTATCTATAGAGGAGGCGGGCCTTCTTCCATGTTACACTACCATGTTTGTAAAGTAGCCGAGATTGAACAAACAAAAAAACTTGCTCTAGAGAGGAATTTTCACATTTTTAGGCTAAAGAGGCACAAAAATTATGTTGAAACGTTTCACCTCTACACCAACAAAGAAGACGAAGAGCTAGTTAATCGTCACAGAAGAGAAACATGAAGACCACGAACAAGGTAAACTGGTAAGATCCACGAAATCCACCCGAGGGATTTAATTCAGCAGGCAAAGGATGGCTGGTGCAAATCCCTCGCTCCCCGGTCGCATCTCCTCTTTGGTGGGGCGACGGCTCTGGGACGGCTCGGAAATGCTTTTTGGTGGCGGTGGCAAGACCAGTGAGCTTAACACCATCGCCCCTCCCTGCACATCACACTTTCTGGGTTATGGATTGAGTGGACGCCTCGCCGTCTCTCCTACAAGGGTGAACAAGCTCTCCCACACCGCGCAGTCATCCCTCGCCATCTGAGTTGTATCCCCCAGATTGACTGCGTGGACCCCGCCGGTTCACCTCTCAACTGTTTCACAAGTCCGGTCTTCATTTGTCAATATCTGGATTTTGCTCGATCACAATCCTGAACAAATGATAATATCCGAGATATTTAAGAGTTTTCATGATAAATAACTAAATATCATTTCTTTATATATCTATAGAAACGTCATTGCTGGACAAGGTACTGGATGAGTTGACAGATGATGAAGTTTCCGTGTAGATTCTCTGATAGAGAGGGATGAGCTGAGGCTTAATGTACGCTTCAATCTGAAGCCTGACCAATTCACGCCACTAAATCTTCCACACGATAATCCATAAACGCTAAAGAACATCGTGGCTTAACCTCTATGAGACCCCTCCTTTAGCCTCCTGTCCTTGGCTCCGTGTTGGGCTAAGAGGATGGTGCTGAATTGGACTGAGATGAGAAAAGCCCATTTATCACAACATCAGCGACGCAGCAAGCGGCGCCCGGAGTTGGCGATGCTTCTGACAGGCTGGCAAAGATCTTGTATCACCACTGCCCTCAGCCTCCCCCCTGGGCTCGCTGACGAGCCCCTTGCCTGCCTTCATCTGCCGCAGTCCCCCGTCCATTTTTGAGACTCCCATGGGTGACAGGGAGGCGTTGGGTGGCTGATAGAGAGAGTAATTAAAAGGGCTGATTAGAGTGACAGAAGGAGGACACCCAGAGAGAAAAGAAGAATCTTTCTAGAGGCTGGGGAAGAAGAAAAAAGAAGAGGGAGGTTGAAAATGCAGCACGGATATCACATCACATCAGCCTTCAACTTAACAGCAGAGGAATTTTTTTATGTCCTCAGTCACTTCAATTGGGGCGGGATCTCAAGGGAGGGCTCACAAGTCCCAGGAACGGCGAGGAGATGTGCTCTACTGAGAGCTTTTCAAGGTAAAGCCAAGGCCTACTTCTCCCTGTCGCAAAGGAATAATTGATGCATCTATACTTTTATGGGAATCCATTATTCATACTTCATGACATTCCCCTACATAAAAACAAATATTTATCCCATGTTGATGAGGATGAGGCATCCAGCATGATCGAAACTCCATTCCTCAGATGAGGAAAGACGTAACAGTCGGAGAAAGAAGAAAAAGAAAAAGTTGAAAAGTTCAGCTTTCTACAGATGCGAAAATTAGTCGAGTATATGCCGGTTAACAAAAGTTTGTATCACTTGACTGAAAAGCAAAGCCCAGATTATTTCTTTAAAGTATGCAGGTGATGCCAGTACAGGTGGAATCAGAGATTGAACTGGCATTTGCTCAAGAACAAAACACCATGATCTTTGATGGATCCATCATTCTGCCCATCCATCCATCCATTTTCTTACTCCTACCCAGGATTGGGTCACACCATTGGTGGCAACATGTCAAGGAGGGTCTTCCAGACGTCCTTCTACTCTGCAGCGTTCTCCAACTCATCCAAAGGTGTTCCCAGGCCAGATGAGGGATGCAATCCCTATAATGAGTTCTGGATCTACCTTTGGCACTACTCCCAGTGGCTCCGCTCCAAGTTCCCTCAGGATACCCTCACCTTATCTCCAAGGTTGAGTCCAGTCACCCAACAAAGGGCGCTTTTTTTTTTTAGCCGTCTGTTTCCACAACCCAATTCTTCAAGGTCCCTACCCAGAGTTCAGTGAGGTATAATTAAAAGGCAAGTGTTCACAAAAGGCACTTCATGCCAAATTCAGACTACACAATATTCTCATTTTACACAACAATCTTTCAAGATTGACTTCTCGGATAAGCCAATCACAGCGCCATAAATTCTTGATGTGTCTTGGTTGGAAAAGTGCCAGTGACACAAATGTGATGCCAAATATTTGTTCATTTCAAGTGATGTAATGTCTATGAGGGTTATTGTCGCCACATTTCTTCCTCTCCTTTGCGATTTAATGACAGTTGAGGTCCGTTGCATTCACGCTCTCATCCTATTGGTGGAGCTCAGAAAAGGTCAGGCGCAATTTGAAAAACAATATGTCGTGCAAGACTTCTCCGACTAGGGTAGAAATGTGTTACTTTGTCATTGTAACATCTGACTTTGGTGTCTTTGAAGAATGTTACTTTGATGTTTTTATAACACCTGAGTGACCATGTTGAATTTGGTGGCTAAGTGAGGTTTCCGATGGCTTTAATGTCTTTCTGGCATAGCTTTGATATATTTGTAACATGTAACTGATGTCTTGAAGGGCTTTGTAACTTCTAACTTTGATGTCTTTGTGGCATAAACTAGTTTGTCTTTGTAATATGATATTAGAAAACTCTTGACAAGCTAGACATTTCAGACTGGTGTTGTAACGTGTCCCAGACAACACATCGATGTTTGCTGATTATGTCATAGGTCATGACCCCGTTGTTGGTTGTTGCCTCGATATTCAGGCTGAAGTGTGGAATATTTGAGAAAAGACCAGATTTTTTTTCAAATCGGGCTACGATACTGTTGCCTGAACCCAAACGGCAGAACGGGCCTCAGCAGAAAGATGACTCAGACTAAGAGTGACACCTTTGATCCAATATCTTTAGGAGTACATTTAATGTTCAGAATCTCAAACATAGAATGATTAAGGTTGCGATAATTTACTAGCAGTTAGTTCAACTTCAGCTTTTAAGTGTCTTGTTAAAGTGTCAATGGCCCATTAATACTTTGACATCATATCACCTTCAAATTGATTTAATCCTCTGTGAAAAATCTGCACAAATCAGCAAATGTCTGCTCGGCGGCCTGGATCTCGTTTGAGCATAAGCATATCCACGCCGGGTCAAGGCTGGAATAACCTCAATTAAATTAAGTCCAACTCACCAGCAGACCACAACACCAACCCCCCCCCCCACCCGTCTCCTGAACACAGGAGCTCCAACATAAAACCTTCACCTTACAATACGTTGCATCACTTTCCATTTATTATCACATACAGACTTTACGTACGTTGAAGCGACGGCAGTGATAAGGATTCATTATTTGTGTGATATATATTCATGAGTCTCTTCTGATACATCAGACAGAGAGAAGGAAGGTTTTATTTTTCTTTGATTTCAAGAGAAAGGGAGAGGGAGGGAGGGAGGGAGAGAGAGTGGGTTTGCAGTTTCTGCCGGGCAGAATTAAGATAGAGCTATATTAAGTGCTCTTCAGGAGCACAAAGGCATCAAGATGCATTTCCATTTGATTGGCTGCAATTTACATAAATAAACGTGTCCTTGGATTGAAGTCAAGTTTAATTATAGCGCAGTATTGCGGCTTGGCCTGCTACGGGTCAGGGAACCAGCTGAAGCTTTATAGTAAGAGAAAACACAACAAGGGTATAAATCGCTAGAGGAACCCTTTTGGAATTTTGGAATTTTATTAGGTCCACTTAGAAGGTTCGGTTTTCATCTCGGTTTCCTCAAAGGCCCCTTCCATCCAAAGTTAAATTTTGTGGGGTGTTCTTTGACAAAGTTTTTCCCCATGACTATGACAAGCTAGCAAGCCTTGTCAGGGGTCTTTTTTTTCTCCCACACATTCCACATGAACCCGAACCTGCAATGGAGGCAAAAGAAACTGTCTTGCACAACCCTCCTGCAGTAGCCCTCCAGACGAGGTCGCAGGGATGCAAATATGTCCAGCTCTGGCGTTCCAAACAGTTACCAAAGTCTTGGGGTAGACTGCCAGGGGTCTTGAGATACAGCCTTGATACCACCCATCAAAAAAGGCGGGTGCGTCATGGCCCTGATACTCCCATTCCAACCATAAGCCTCAGGGTAGCAGGGGGAAAATGAAAAGAGTCAGATGTTGAGGCATGGCCCTTTCTTTCCAAGGAAGAAACTGGATAGAAATAATTCTATCAGAGTGGCAGCAGAAGGAAAGGAGAGTCGGGCAGTGATCCGATTAAACTGATGTGAAAAAAGTGGAAGGGAAGAAATAGTTAAACCCAACTCATAACCCAAAAACGTTGGTTTGGTCTCGATTAGATTCTAATGTAACTTGTGAAAGTTTTCCACTTAAACTAAAATAGTTGTAGTTTTTCCTTGAAAACTGGAATGACTAAAACTTAAATGGGAAAAAAAACAAGAACGTTTGATTAAAAGCACTTTAAAAAGAACTGAAACAACCTGCTATGAACTACAATCACAAAATGCTAATGGTTTGTTTCGGAAGGTAGTAATATCCCATTTATTTATTCAGCCTTTTTCAATAATGCGCACCTTTGTCGTTGTTGAACCGGCGACAGGAATTACGATATTAACAGCACAGAATTAATATCTGACAGAAGGTGTGATGTTTAAAGACGTCTTATTTGTCTGAACCCTAACTGACAAGCCGTTTGCACAACAACAGTTTTCACCTAAAACCGTTTTTGTTCACAAGACAAGAGTGTTTTCAGAGTATTGAAAACACAAATGTTCAAAAGCGTAAGCATTTACAACTCAATGGTTACAATTAAAAGCTGATGTCCTCGCACGGACAGAAGAACAAAAACAATGTCGGACGATGTCCCTCAGTTGTTTTGTACGGTGTAGAAAATCCAAGGTGGTGCAGAGGAGGTCCTTGACACAATGGTATTTTAAAAAGGGGCTTAAGGTTGGAGAGCTTGTTAGCCCAGAGATTAACAGCGGAGAAGTAGATAAGGTGGAGTGTAATTAAATATTTACAGGGGAGGAAGATGCTCTGCACACTTCAGGGTATGTTGGTCCAGTTTTATGGGCTGTCTTGCGAACGCTGTCTGAGTTAATCACCTCTATAAATAATAGATTTGCATTCTTGTTAACTCACTAATGTTTCCAGTACACACATTTGACACAGACCGCAAGAACTAATACAAACACTTGACAAATAAGAAGCACTTAGACCGGAAGCTAAGTCTGCTGTTGCAAGGGATTGTACCGCGGTTCGTTTTTAGACCTCCTGGGCTAAAGGGAGATAGATGGGGAACATCTCCCTATGATTTCAAACATCTCTTGTAATGACTGACATCAATGCTGTGGGGTCAGTAAATCAGGAACCTTCCTCATTAGCGAGGTACTTTAGAGTCTCTCAAACTTTTTGACATGGATGACAGATGCAAGAAGAGGCTGGGATGAAGCCTGCTGGACCGGTTCCAGCAGAACTCCACCCGAGGCAGCATGGTTCTGGGGATTGACCTTGATCGCTGCTCCTGTCTTAAGAATGATGGACTGTCGGTGAGGGAAATTTCCATGTCTAGGGATGCAGCTGAAAGATTTATACGGCTCTTCCAAAAGAGCAACAAACGATGGCTGGAGGTCCAGAAACATTCAAATGTGCCGTCTGTAAAGTTTTGAATAAGTAGAATAGTAGCAGGCTGGACACCTGCTCTAGAAGATCCTTTTCACTTCTTTAGAAGAAAGTTGCAAAAGACGATTAACAAATGCCTCACCTCTTAAAAACCAAAAGATGAAGAAGTAGTAGTTGCTGGCTTCCTCCTTTCATCTTGGCAGTCAAGGGACCACCATATGGTAAAGAGGGGTACCTTTGCTGGATCTCACCTCGGCACTGGCCAACCCTCACTGAATGCATTTTCTGGTGCATATCAGCGGGTTTTTGTACCCACAAGGTTCAGGGATGAAGGTGATTTGTGGCTCCAATCACACCATGTCCTGGGTCCGGACTCTCTCTGCTTCCCGCCCAGGGACAGGAGGGACAGGGTCCCCGGTACGACTGTCAGCCCAAAGTTTGACAAATGCAGAATCATACTTTCAAAGGTTTCCTTTGGGGGATCTCGCAGTTCACCTGGGGGATTCTAGTCAACGGGCAAGGGACTACCACATGGGTAGACCCCACATAGGGCCTCTCCCCACTGTAACCCAGAGTATTTATTGTGTGTATTAACTATACACAATGTCCATAAATGCACCATGAGAATCATGGGATTAGGTAGTGGTTCGCATTTCCAAATGTTCCTAAATCGGTGTTTGTGGCTTTGTGGAACCAGCAATCACTAACTCTATGGAGTTCCCACAGAAAGCTCCTTAACAGACCTGGTTAGGGATAAACCATTTGGAATTTAGAACTGGAAATATAAGACGGCGGTTAATATAAGCTGGCTTGCCTACAATGGCTGTTTGCCACACCCGTCACTGGACTGGCTTGGCCGGATTGGACGAAAGTGGCTACAGGCTAGTACTTACTTCTTCCCGGGACTGTAGACCAGCCATAACAGGAAGTGGGCCTCCACTCCTGCCAAGACTGTCACTGTGTCACAATGCCAGGGCAAATAATACTTGTTATCTCATATGTAAGATCATCACTTTGACAACATTCAGTCCACATCGCACAATCATAAACAACCAGAACTTTGGATTCAGATCTCAGCCATAAGAGAACTGGTTTCGGATGAGCAACAGGATAGACTGATCAACTGGGGTTATCCCTGTTATATGGAAACCCACTCCAATAGTAAAAAAACACCTTTAATAATTAATACCAGTTCCATATAAAAAAACAAAATCCCATTTTGCCAAGGAAGGAGCAAATTTCTATGTCTCACCGATGCATTCAAATTCAACTTTGACCTTTGTTGATGACCTTCTGGTGAGTCAGCAGCTGTCTAACATCAGTGGATAATTATTGTCCTCAAAAGAAAAGTTTGTATCATTAAAATGTGGGAAAGTATGAGTTCATCTTCATCGTCTGGAGGATCTATTATGGGCTTAAGGGCTCTAAGGCTGTTGTTTGAATAAAATATTCTACCGGCATCTGTAACAACATGTGCCTCCAAGAGTCCAGATCTCCGATGGGGTGAGAGAGCCTCTCAAACGCTGTGGAATTGAGAGAGGGGCATCTGACTATACTCAAAAATGCAACCTGAAAGCACTCGGAAAGCATCTCAAATTATCTCAAAGTAGTGTTTTCATGCAAAAGCCCTATTGTCAATCTCTGCCGGCATCGGGCCTCCGGCGAGAGGATGTTAGCGGACTTGCGAAATTGGATTTAACAAGGTATTCCCAGGATGAGGTCATTAATTGTTGTATTGTACCAAACGGTAGAAAACATCATGGTCAGGTCATCGTGATGGTGTTTCTTGAAATACATTTTCATATCCAAACCATCACAACAACATGTTGTTTCCATCCCTCTCTGTTACCGTGGTAACAAAATACAAAATGCCCCTTCCATAGATTATCATGTCCCGTCCCTGGATCTCTCGTTGGTCACTGGGGGTAACAGAACACCACTGACCCAAAATGAAGGGAGATTCAGTTTCTGTGCCGCCTTCTTCTCTCCTATAAAAGTTTAGAGAAATATATTTTGAATTGACTGCTAAAACGTAAACATCTTATCGGTTCCAGTTTCAAAACTGGCCAGCCACACTAGATAAGTCCCGCCCACTCTCAGCCAGTCAGGGATTTTCTTGGTCCAGTGCAGCTGCTCCGATTTTCAATATCTCCACCTAGCTTTTGCGCCGTAATTAGGAATATTCATCTACATAAATTACTGCTCCTCCACCGCTCCGCCTCTCCCAAGGTTGTCCCTCAAACTTCATCGCTTGGTCCTCTGCCCTTCATTCTCTACCTCCTCCCCCTTGGCGACGTAAGTCGGCATCACTTCCACTGCTACCTTGTTAACATCCAGCTCTAGATAGCCACTAAATCCATCACCACTACAGCTCCCTGCAGCTTTACACACTGCCTCACTGAAATAAAGCATTGGAGGAATACCAACTTCCTCAAACTCAACTGTGTGACGTCTATAATGATAATCATTGTTCCCACTTCCCTCAACAAAGCCACTCATAGCTTGACCCTGACCATCAACAGTTCCGCTCTGACTTTCCTCCTTCACGTCCGCAACCTTGGAGTTATCTTCCACAATAACTCCACATTTTCAACCGAACATCAATGAAATCACAATATCTGACTTTTTCCACCTCAAAAACATCACAGAGCTGCGTACATCACTCTCCTTCGACTGAGGCAGAGATTCTGATCCAGGCTTTCATCACATCCCGACTGGACCGCTGCAAAAGCATCCTCGACGGCGCCACGTCAAAAAACCTCAATAAACTCCAATACATCCAGAAATCTGCTGCTCCTCGACATGACACGACATAAGAGGTTATAACTTCATTCTCACACTATGACTTTTTCAGAATAACTTTATAAATATATACATAACACACGACATAAGAGGTTATAACTTCATTCTCACACTATGACTTTTTCAGAATAACTTTATAAATATATACATAACACACGACATAAGAGGTTATAACTTCATTCTCACACTATGACTTTTTCAGAATAACTTTATAAATATATACATAACACACGACATAAGAGGTTATAACTTCATTCTCACACTATGACTTTTTCAGAATAACTTTATAAATATATACATAACACACGACATAAGAGGTTATAACTTCGTTCTCACACTATGACTTTTTCAGAATAACTTTATAAATATATACATAACACACGACATAAGAGGTTATAACGTAATTCTCACACTGTACGACTTTACACACAGTTAGACCTACATTCTCACACCACATGATTTATTCTCATACAACGACATTTCCTTTATTTCTTACTGACTTTTCAAACAATTAGGCTTTATTTTAGATCTATATGATATTTTCTCCTCAAAATTTCCACTACTGCTGTACACAGTATTACATTTCCCACATAGTCATGTTACTCTCCCTTTATATATAATAATGACCTTTTTTTCATTTATGATGTTTTTTTCCCCTGCATAATTATGATTTTAATCTCATTCTGTATGACTTTACTGGTAATTACGACCTTCCATGAAGTATATGACCTTTCCTGGGAATTACAGCATTATTCTCACACTGACATTTCTTCTGTAATTATAACTTTGTACCTGTACGTCATTAGTTTTTACTCGTAATCATGACTTGATTCTCACACTCCAGGCACTTTTCTTCTTAATTATGACCTAATCTTCATACTAGACAATTCTTTTCTGTATTATTATGGCCTGTTAAAGGTGATAAATAATAGATAAGCCTTTCTTTAGTCCATCAGCAGGGACGTCTACGGTGTTATAGATGGATACATAAAAACAGCGCTGAGAACAACATGAGTCGCTCACTATTACAACAAGTTTGAACACTTTGTGTCGGAATCAATTCGGACTTCATCACCTGGTTGTTGCCCAAACACTCAGCCATACGGATGAGGAACCCAAATTCTCAGTACATCAAAGACAGAGAGCCTTGTTACATCCTTTAAATCGTAATTCACTTCCTATTTGATCTCTGGAGAAGGAAAACAGAAAAACTCGGCGTATCGCAGCGTGAGAAATCTACATTATTTATCCACCAGCTTTAATATGAGGCAGCAGTTTGTGGAGGATAGACTTGCAGAATCACATCTTTGGTTCAAAAAAAATATGACGGGGATGTTCAACTCTAATAATCAATTCTACGAAGATCGTTATAAGAATAATGAAGAGTTGTGACACAATAAAAGTATCGTACGTGTTCTACCTAATGCAGTTTGACAGGCTCTGTTGAATCCATGGCCTCCAGTTATGGTTCATGTTACATGAAGAAATCTGGCATTTAGCCAGGCTAACGTCTCCGTTCATCGTAGCGTGCACGGATCCCCGAGCCGCTGCGACATGATAATAACACGCAGATCGTAGGAGGAGTCCTCGGCAACGGAAGCACCAGAAGACCAGGTTTTTTTAAATGCCACACTGGATTCCATCCGTCTTTGAACATGAAGGAGGACCAGTAGGAGCGGAATTCGCCCTAATTTGCTTCATGAGTTCGGTTCATGCCGAAACCCCTTCGTTTAAAACTGTCCTACATTTTTACATCTTAGGTTATACTCTGATAGAAGAAGAAGAAGAAGAGTCCAGCTGACTTTTCTTATTTTCTTCTTATTTCAGAGTCAGACCAGACGACCAGGGCAGGTCGTAAAATCTGTAGAGTTGTTCTTTTAAATTCCTTCATTTACATCCTTTTTGTTAAATTGTCCAGCCCTAGAAGTAAGTATTAATAAATCAATTCTCCGATTCTCACTGAGCTATTTTTAACGCTCGTAGCTTTGTCCTCGTCTCTGAGCGTATGAAAATCGGCCATGATTGATTCCGGCGCTACTTCTTCATAAAAGCACGGAGCCAAAGAAGCTCAAGGATTCCGCTATTGATACTGGGTAAAGGCAACATCAGTTATTTAAAATGCACCAACATCAGACGCACTTTTTTGCCAGTTGGTATTTTTATAATATTATTATTATTATTATTATTATTATTATTAAGGTATTGGTAGCAGAGTTACCAGACAATCAATAATTATTCTATTAGTACTGTAATTTCACCTGCGTCTTGTAATGTCAATCACACCTGTTGTACTGATGACATCATCAGCACTTTACCCTTCCTTTACGCAGAATACGAGCTTGCGTAGGACCCCCAGCGTGTTGGGGGGCTTGAAATACAAGTTACCATTGATGATAACATTTGAACCGCGGGCAAACAACACACATTCAAGACACTAGAGGAGCCCCCCGTCGGCTCCGAGAGGAGGGAGGGAGTTAAAGAGACGGAGAGATTTAATTAATGGTCAGCTTAGTTTGATATTAAAGTCTCTGACCTGAGCATCAAAACGCCGAGCGGACGGAGCTTTTACCCAGATTAGTCTGTGGGTTTTACTGTCAAACAGAGAAGGGGTCTCAGTAAATGCAGGGGAATCTTGATGATTCACCTCAGTCGTATCTGCTTTAAGAGCCTGACTGGCTCCATTCGAGCCTGAGGCGAAGCATCCGACAAGCATCTGCACCGACACCACCTCTTTCTGATCTCACTCGCTCCACATTTTACACGCGTTTATTGTAGCATTTCCACCGGCGTTCACATGTTTTCCATTTCATCCTGTTTTATTGCGTGGGAGTAGCCTCGCACTGGGATGCACATCCTGTGTCCACCTTCCATCCTACAGAGGACGCATCAACAAAGACCTCGGCGCCAAACGCATTCAACGGAACCCTCGCCAGGCAGGAAACAGCTGTGGAGGTTTGAGCTCAGTGATCTGTGGCGGGTCAACAGACCTCAGCACCTCCCAGAATGATCCTCTAAATTAAACAAAACGTCCACAAAGCAAATGTAAGGCTCCATTTAGTTCCTGCCAGCAATGACGGGAACTAAATGGCGCCTCTCCCTGACCGTATAAAAACACAATGTGGGTCTGAGCGGTTCCGCATCCGAGACGACTTTGTCTTCTCAAAGACAGAGACTTAATCTCCCTGCTTTTTAACGTGGTCGCGTTTTCATGCTAAATAGAAGTCCTCGTTTTCATATTATCACATCATCAGGCTTCAAAGGTCTTGTGAGCCCCTCAAACTTCCACTACAGCCAAGATGGTAACCACTGCTGTGAGAAGAGTCCAGCGTGCCACACTCGACTATTTAACGCTTGTAAGTGCTCCCTCTGGCTGAACACACTCATACCCTCAGAAGGTGACGAGGTGACGGATGTACAGTTTGAGACACGGCAAAATTTCCGTGACAAAATATTGAACAGTTTTTAAGTAATGTGTTTTGAAAACCTTCATCTGGGACAAATCCCGCTCACATAGTCCCCCCCTTCAGTTCACCTTTTAAAATGGAGAAAAACAACAATAAAAGCTCCTGTAGAGAGAGAGGCAGTGTTTCAGTGCCTGAATGTACAATTCTTCAGTCATTCCTCTATCACCCTCTTCACTTTCTGCATGTTGGGAGATAACAATCCTGATAAAACTGATCATTGCAAAGCGCCAAACTGGCACCGCTGCCACTTCAATTCCATCTGGGGGCCTTTATTGCGTGTCACACTCCTCTCTATCCCCCCCCCCCCCCCCCCCCTCCATTTACAATCTGCCTCTTCACTGTCAAACTGTCCAATAAAGGCTAAAATGTACGAGGCCATTATTCGGCCAAACTATTTCCAAATGTGAGTGGAGAGTTGTGTACCTGTATCTTCAAACATTCATTATATTTTTATGGGCATTTGAACATAAATTACGGCGACCGAGCCCCAAGAACAACGGTCCAGCATTACAAGAGGAGCACAGCGCCGGGCTGATTTAGAGCCGGACTCTGAAGATTTCAAACAAACGGCGGGTTGAGGCGGGGACAGGGGAGGCGTGAAGGATTAGAGCGGCGAGAGGGAGGTCACCCAATTATGGAGGACTGGGAGGACGATTGCCAAGAGTCAAACCTGACAAGGAAACCACCTCAGTACAGATTTCCTTGGCCTGATTCCACCAAGGCGGTTCCAAGACTGGTAAAGAACCTCATTCAGAACTGTATCTTTGTTTTACCACAGACAAAGAGTGGGCTCTCAGACAGGAGAACTGGAACCAGAACCGCGTTGGTGTATAAGGTCAGGTCAGTGACCCGTGAAAGCTACCAGGACCAGAGCCCAAGGGGGCTTTTGGTCGAGCCTGGAAAGGGAGGCCTCCTGATCAGATGCCCAAACCACTTCCACTGGCTCCTGTCTATTCTTATTTTCATTTAACCTTTCCTTAACCATGCAGGAAATATCCCATTGAGATCAAGCATCTCTTTTGTAAGGGTGATGTGTCCATGAAGGCAGCAGCACACCATCATTTACCCATAACACAATGTACAAATACAATACATATGGTTACAGATAGTAATCAAAAACACACAATGGCGTCACTTTTTACTAAGCCACCCTACAGAGGAAGCTTGTTTTAGCCGCTTGTATCCTTGACTTCCTTCTTTCAGTCTCTACCCTCAGCTCATGACCAGAGGTGAGGGTTGGAACGTAGATGGATGGTAAACTGAGAGCTTTGCCTTACAACTCAGCTCTCTCTCTCTCTCTTCACCTCAACGAAACGATTCAACACCACCATTACTGCCGATGCTTCACCAAACCACCACTCAATATAAGGGTCCATTTTCCCAGTACAAAAAGCAAATAGAGAAAGCATTCAGAGAGCACAAACCTCCACCAAGGCACAACAGTACCGAAGGTTCAGGGAAAAAATACCCAGATCTCTCCACTAATGTCTGAGTTATTGCCAGCCTCTAAATCTATCGAGAACTCGCCTTCCACTTCGGCATCTCTGTTCAACACACTGAGCCCCCAGCTCCACCCCCAAAGAAACCTCGGAGGAAATCAAAGGAACAAAGTCAGAAAAAGCCACATTGTGACATCATTAATCCAAACGGCTTATTTTATCATTTATTTCATCCTAAATGCAGCGAAACATTTCTAGGATATGCCAAAATCTAACTGGGGGAATATATTCAATGCAAATCCTATAGTTTTTAGAATCCTTCTCACAAACAAACAGACAAACAAACAGACAAATACACAGGAGTGAAAACACCTCCTTGGCAGAGGTAATAACAGACAAAATATAAAAACCCACACACATACACAAATACACATCACCATATAGCCTTGGCTGCATTCAGAGAATATCAAAGTATGCCACGGTCAGTTCCCATAATGTTGATAAAATAGAGCAGAGTTCATCCCAGAGGGGGTCCACTGGACCCAGGACTGGATTCCAAACTCTAATGAATCCATTGACATTCTCAGGAAGGGTTAAGGTCAGTTGTTTTTCCAGGGAAAGAATCCTCGGCACTTCCTTTTACCAATTCATCCTGCGTGAGTGATAAATAATAATAATACATTTAATTTATAATGCACTTTATATTTGGATTAAATCTCAAGGTGTTACAAGGTAAAAGCAGAAAAGGGCATCAATAAAATATATAATAATAATATTATAAAAATATGACCAAAAAGCAGCAATGTTAATTAAAAGTTATAGGTTCTGCTATAAAGGAAAGTTTTTTAGTCCGTTTTAAAAAGGTCTCAGTCGTCTGTGGAGCCCTCATATGGTCAGGGAGGGAATTCAACAGACGAGGGGCAGCAGAACAGAAGGACCCATGGTGCTGAGCTTAGTCCGGGGGAGAAGGAGGCAGTTTTAGTGGGTAGAACGGAGGGATCCTTAAAGAGCCAAAATTTGAGAATAGCCTTCCTTGCTAAGAGAATGCCAATCAGTTTGACGTTGTGACCGTTCCTGTCGACACCTAAGCTGCCAAAACACACTGGAGAGGTGACCGTTCCAAATCACATCCAACTCAGCCCCGACTTCAAGGTCCACGGTTTCTTTATCAGAACCTAAAAGTCACATTTACTGGGCAGACTTCCATCCAAAAGTTTACTATCTTATCATTAGAGAAGATTATTTTACCTCAAATATATTTGTATTAATATTCAACAGGGCAACAAAGCAAACTCAGGGCTGTAGTGTTCACAGCAAGAACGTTCGCTTTCCAGTGGTTGGGATTACAAACAGTGTCCAATTCAAACAGACTTATAGAGGCACAACAACAAATACAGCGGCTCTGCTGAAAACACATTCATAGACGGGGAACTCAAATAAAAGTTCTGTGCCCTGTATGCCTCATCCTCGTTGCTCCATGAACAAGCTGGACTTGAAAGATAATATGAATCTGGAGTCTGACAGATAGAGGCTGGAAATCAAGGTTTATATACAGAAAAGAGGGAAAGAAAATATAAATGAATGAAGATGAAAGACTCTGGTAGTCTTTCAGTTACAGACCAGCTAGTGAATCTTTTCCAGGTTTAGACAAAGACATATTGTCCCTCAGCCGCTCAGCGAGGGGGAGCACCCTCCAATCTCATCATCAGCGCTTGTTTGGAGTCAGGCGAGCATCTTCATCTCCGGTAGTACCAAAAACAAGGATGATGAGGGAGGTGAGGGTCAAGTTTTGAGTCCTCCCTCCGGAATAGGGTTAGGGTTACCCTCGTCTCTTATACAGTCGTCCTAACGGGAGTTCACGTCTGGTAGGTAGTCTGGTAACAAGGTAGTCTGGCTTTGGACCAATGAGCTCTCTGCAGAACCGTAAACTGGAGCAGACACTGACGGGCACAGAGGGATGTCGAATTAACTTTGCATGAAGGGTGGAAGCTGAGGACCGTATCAACGCTATCTTGTTTTAGAGTTAAGCAACAATTACTCTCAACTGGGAAACTCTTAATGGCGGCTTTCTGTCGTGAATTAGATCGGGTTTGTTTGTCCTGAACGGCGCAGCGCAGAATAAAACTAAAGGAGAATCAGTCAAATGTATTGAAGACATTATCCGAGTGCAATGAAAAGGCCTTTTTGAATGTACAGTAACGTACGTATATTTGATGGCCTTCAGCCGAGTCTATCCGGTTACTGTTGCTCAGTTCTCTCGACGGGAGATTAGCGCACGTCAATGTCAGCGCTCGCCCAACGGGATAGGAAAAAAATAAAAACCACAGCTTCCCGCCTGCAGAGGATCATCATTCATCTCCACGCGGTAGTTTGTGCCATTAATCTGCCTCGCTTTCAGATGGATGAACTAGTTAGATTCTTTCTCTCCGGTCTCACATTCACACCCGATTCACGCTATGATTAGCCGGCTATGAAGAGGTGAAGCAGGAGTCAGGGTTTGACCTTCTCTTTCTTCTCTTGTCATTCGGTACCAAATTATTTCTGTCGCTTTTCGTGCACGCGTCTCACAGAATGAGGCCACGCATAGAGAACAGCTCCGTCACGTCACCAGGGATCCGTCTTAAGCAGCGCCAGTCCAGTTTCCAGCCGACACACTTGTCACTTTCACGCCGAGTGCCCACAATGCATAAAAAACCCAGAGCTCGTGGGTTTGTTTGTCTTACAATGGGATGTGTTCCAGCCCATCCCGGGGCAGCAGAAAGGGATTGAACCATTGACACACAAAAGGCTAAAGTCAGTGACACTCTGGAGCGGTTTCTGGTGGCCGGGTCGCTGAACGCCGCACAAAAAACAGAACCTCATATTTTATGGATAAAGTGTTTGTAATGTTTCGACTCTCTTTGATTTATAGTTTGCTGATAACGAAAGGTTGCACTCGTTGCTATAGTAACTGCTAACTGCTGCTAGTTGCAGTGCTGGACTGGGACCAGCCAAAAACTCTCAAGCCTCTTTTCCAACAAAGCGAAACCGGTGCTGGTTCTGGATTTGTTAGGTCACAGAGACCATAGAGCCTCATCATTGTTTGCTGTATTACGCCGACATTGATGAATCCACAAGATGGCAGTGAAGAGTCAGATGAAGGAGACGGCTGGGATTATGTACTTGGCAAAGAAAACAGGAAAAGGGAAGGAACTGAACGCTGGTCTATGAAAAAGCTGCACCAAAGATTTTTCAACCTCCGCCAAGTAGGTTATGTTTCACTCTTTAGAATTTGTCTGTTTTTTCGTTTGTGAGCAGGATTACGCAAAAATGACAGGACGGATATACGTGGAATTTTACCCAGAGGTACATTTTGGAGTATAATCATCATTTTAGATCTGAGAACTATGGATGACATCACAGTTTGTCATTTAAGGATATAGAGTTTGACATTCACAATATGCTGTTAATTCCATTCATAAAGCCTATGATGAGGCTTGTTCCTCAACAACCTTTTCTTACGTGACTAAAGGCTTGACTAATTACGAATTAACATTGGTGGAGCGAAAACAGGCCACTGAAGGTTTTTAGCTGATTACTGAAGTGGATCCGTCTGAGGACACCATGCCTCGGCCGTTCCCGGAGCGGCAGTGCTTGATGCATCAAATGACTCTCATCTCATCCAAAATGAAGGGAGGCAAACGCCAGTCACTCAGTGGATTTGCAGGATTTCGGGGTGAAGCGTGGTTGGCTTACAAACAGTGGAGATTGAGCCATTTGCTTGCTAACACGTCTTCCTCGCCCGAGCTCCTGCGCACCGCCGCTGATTTGCATTCACTTATTACGAGAGGGCCGGTGGGTTTGCATGTTTGAAATGAACAATTCTGCCCACTTCACATCAACGTGGAGCATTTTAAGTGCCAGTAGTGACTGCTTCATTAGCTTTTTAAAAAAAAGCCCGGAGATGTTAATGTGATGATGTTAACCTTGCTCCGAAGACAGAATGAGATACAAGAACATCTTTCTCAACCCCTGTAGAGGAGTGTGTTATATCAGGAGTACACACTGAAATAACATATCGCCTTCTTGAGCAGTTGCGTGTAACCTTTACCTGGAAGGAATGACTTCTCGGCGCCGCGGTGAGTCACAACGTAGCGGCTGCTCTGGCGTCTTCGCCTGCAGGAGGAGAAAGCAGCGTGGATGAGATTCTTGATGTAAATGTGAGCGTCATTGAGGGAGAGAGGTGGAGCATTGATATTCAGCTTCAGCCCCGGTCTCCTCACCTTGACTCCGACCTTACGACCTCGCAGTGGAAATAATTCCCAGACCCCGAGCAGTATGCACGCACGCACTCACGCACGCACGCACACACCAGTGGCGGCACTACAGCTGGGGAATTTTCACCCCGAGTAGCCGCTGCTTCCATTTTCATCCAGAACCAAGGACTGGAGAAGGAGCCCCAGAAACCTTGCAGCGCACGACTGAATGTATTTGTAAAGCAAGAGCCAGAGGCTACAAGAAATACCAGAAATGAAAGAAAAACACATCAGCAGCCCTTTCAACACGGAGACCGCTGCTTCAGTGTGTGATTTTAGGCGGGACGCAGTTAACCCTCAAGGACTCACAGTTACATGACCCTTTCAGACGCTACGGAAAGTCCAGTATCAGCCGATCAAGACTTATTTATATTGCACTTTTCATGCATGAAAAAAAACAATTTCCCCTTTGGCCCCCCCACCTAGCCCCATTCTGACACAAGGCAAAAATGGACACATAGTGGAGCAAAGCAGGAATAATAAACAATCCTTCACACGATGAACTAATACAGGGCAGTTAATGCGATCAGGGATAGAGACCAGGCACAACGGCGCACTAACACGATACGGCTGCATGTTGGTACGAGCCGGGAGAACGCAGCTCTCTGACCGGACATACGCGCCTCGGCTGAATTAAACATGAAGTAGTGGGAACCGAATCATGAGGAACGGTGCTGTTGTGGGGTGAATAAATGGTGCATAATTGATACGGGCTCTCAAACGTTATGCGTGTCTGTGTGCGGATCTCCATGTGGAGTTGACGTCAGGTCAGGGGATCTGAGGTATAGGGTGTCACTGATCTAATGATCCGCTGATAATGCTTTATGCAAATACACAGCGTCGCCTTCAACGGGCTCACGCATGTAAGAGGGAAATACCACCAGAGCAAACGACTCAACCTGGTAACTGGACTTAATACCAGCACCAGCATATATGTCAACTCCATCACACGATCGCCTGTTAGATTCACCCAAACATTTTACCAGAAAAATAACAAATGCGGAAACGATTGACTAGCAATTACCAAAAGCAATTTTAAAGAATGAGATAAAATGAACAGGGAACATGATGAAACCAACATCCTGTGTGAGTGGATCCAAATGAGATGTTCTGATCTTTCAGGGATTGCGGCTGTGATTTGGAAATAATTGAAATGCAGAAAAGTCCATGAGACTTATGGCCATTCAACAATGTTGTTATCCAACGCACAGCAAAATTCTTACACAAGGCACAAAAAGATTAAATCAGTGCAAACCACCAGAAGATGTAAATAGGCACAAATTAAATTAAAATTAAATTACTTTTGCCCGACGGACTCACATCCCCAAAATAAACTTAAAATAGCTCAGCAACAATCGGGTCTATTTTCATAGGCTTGGTGTCGATGGACAGGTTAAGACAAACAATTATTTATTTTTACTGTTATTGACATTGTACCTGGGACTATGTGTGAGTAATCTATGATTAAACACTAAAAATACCAATATTTCTATCCTTGCCTGATTTCTTTCATATAAAAAAAAAAGATTTGTTATTGTATATAGCCGAATATTTTGACCACGTGTGTCAGATGTATCAAGTGACGTCATAAAGTACAGTCGCAAAAAGCACTCCATTAGATAATGTGGGATATTTGTAGTTGTTAGGCTAACAGGGTCAAATAAATGTATATTAACGTTTTAAAATATGTGGATAGTATTTTTGTGAATCAGTGTCAAATTCGGCATGTAAATGGAGCCCAGTCTAAGAAGGGTAAATTAAATATGACGTTTGTGTTTGGGTAAGAGTGGTCGCTTCATGCGGAGGGAGAGCCCATCGAAACAAACCGTTATAAGCGTAAACATCGATATTTATACTAAATCAGAAGCTTAGTGTCTCGGTTTATCTCCCACGGGTTGGCAGAACCGGGTAATGTGAATGGCTTTTCACAAAAGACAGTATTTTCGTCACAGTTAGCTGGCTAGCCATGTTAGCTCATTTAAAGTGTCCGGCACGCGCATTATTATTTGTCTTCCTGTCACGTGAGGCGGAGATAACAGTCCACGTGCTTTTTGACTCAGAATGAATTAAAGAACCTCCAAGACCCTTTTAAACCCAGTGACATTCCTAACAGCGAGTCCAAACAACAAACACGCTGTACACACCCACCTGTTACGCTGGGAGGAATTATGCCAACGCTTCTTCTTCTTCGCCTCCTCGTTCTTCTTCTTCGCCTCCTCGTTCTTCTTCTTCTTCTGATATTTTATGGCATTCAACAAACCCGTTGAAGGGGCATTACCGCCACCTTCTGATTGGAGTGTGAACTGGTATGCACAGAAAGCTATAAAATTCCTATCTTGTACACCTTTAGCCACTACTAAAAATAAAGGAATTAAAAGATTAAAACAATAAATTGTAATATATTGATTTTGAGATATTTTTTAGGTTTCATTATGACGAGTTTTGTTCAAAATAATAATGTTTGTACAAAAACTGAATATTTTTATCAACATTGAAACAAAGAAAATGATTCCAACTTATTCTCTGTATTTGTCATATTAGAGTGTTGATTTAATCATATTATATTATACCATCGGTAGCGAGTCACATTTAGCATCTTTTAAACAACTAAAAAGAAAATGTAGTTGAAGTGATTCCCTCTCTAATGCGTTTCATCTTGAAGAACTCTTATTCAGAATAATTGCAATTAAGGAAAAAAACACTCAAAATTAATTTTAAATCATATGGTAAAATATGGTGGTATTTATTCCAAATTTGGTGTGAATTAATTGTATTATTTTACTGCACAGTTTGTATTTTACTCACTAGGGGGAGCTTTTGTAGGGGGAAAAAAACACCGTTTTTCCACCATAGCTTCGCACAATTGGTCCAAAATAGACTCTTTTCAAGATTATTAATGAGTCACATTTAATTTTTAGGGGTTCAGTCGGGGTGATTGCTTGTGCAACGCAGGGGATTGGGGTCTTTTCGGGGATGAACCTTTACTGTTAGGGACGACAGTTTAGAACTAGTTCTTTTAAAATAACGCAAGGATCTTGATGAAGGAAAATCTGCCCCACCTGGGGGAGGTATACTCACTAATGCAGCGACATTTCAATTATTTTCATGAAATACTCGCCACAACAATTCATTTAACTAATTTGATTGAGTTGAAAATCAAATTAAGTACAGATGAAACCTCATTTTATTTCTATTTGTTCAAAATGACTTTCTGGGGATACAATAGAAAGACAAAAAAAAAAACGTTTCATTTTGTTCTGAAGCAACGTAGAGTTTTGAAATATCTCAGAGCAGGAAAATCCTGTTTCATGGAAAAGCGACACCTGAGTAAGAAAGGCTTCCATGTAACGGCCGTCATGAGACGCTTTAACGCCCCCTATTAATTTAAAGACTTAACCAGACATGGGTGATTTTGGAGAGCAGCTGCAGCGTTTATGAAGCTTTTTATAAGGGCTGTAAATTAATCTCAATGAAAGTGAAGAAGAGCCTTTTTTTTCGTCGTCAGACACTCCTGTCATATAAAAGTAACAGGAAGTCAGAGGGTTTGACGCCGGTCGATGGAGCTATTGATGAATTGTCATCCAGATGTGGGAGAGGAGGCGTCTCCGCCGCGACAGACTGACACGCCGTTAAGACGACGACCCCTTCCTGTCTTTGTGGAGGACAGTCGTTATTCGGATACGACGAGGAATTCTCCATCCGTGGGGCTTGAAGACCCGGATCACAATGAGGCAACGCCATGATGACCAGGATCTCTTGACGACTGGATCCCCAGAGTATTCTGGTTGATTCTGGAGCGAGAAACCAGCTAATACTGAAGATCCTTGTCCACCAGGGTGGCTTCAGGCCGGGTCTGGAACCAGACCTTCTTTGTGTTTCCACAGCCATAGAACCGGCTCTCTACCAGGACAACTGGAACCAAAGTGGAACCAAAAAATAGCATGTCTAGAAACAAGAACTGGTTTTGTCAGTGGCTGGGGGCGGGACTATAGTCACCCGTCTAACGTCTTGTGACTCTGCTGTCATCGTCATTGTTGTCAAAACTTTTTGATTCTTCACTGCCATCTTCTGGACATACTGGTGCGGCTCTAGTGCCACTGTGATGTAATGATGTGGCTCTAGTGCCACTGTGATGAAATGAGGTGGCTCTAGTGACATTGTGATGAAATGACGTGACTCTAGTGACACTGTGATGAAATGACGTGGCTCTAGTGACATTGTGATGAAATGACGTGGCTCTAGTGACATTGTGATGAAATGATGTGGCTCTAGTACCACTGTGATGAAATGACGTGGCTCTAGTGACATTGTGATGAAATGACGTGACTCTAGTGACACTGTGATGAAATGACGTGACTCTAGTGCCACTGTGATGGAATGATGTGGCTCTAGTGCCACAGTGATGTAATGATGTGGCTCTAGTGCCACTGTGATGGAATGATGTGGCTCTAGTGCCAAAGTGATGTAATGACGTGGCTCTAGTGACATTGTGATGAAATGACGTGACTCTAGTGACATTGTGATGAAATGACGTGACTCTAGTGACAATGTGATGAAATGACGGGGCTCTAGTGCCTCTGTGATGTAATGTTGTGGCTCTAGTGCCACTGTAATGGAATGATGTGGCTCTAGTGCCACAGTGATGTAATGATGTGGCTCTAGTGCCACAGTGATGGAATGATGTGGCTCTAGTGCCACAGTGATGTAATGATGTGGCTCTAGTGCCACTGTGATGGAATGATGTAGCTCTAGTGACACTGCGATGAAATGACGTGGCTCTAGTGACACTGCGATGAAATGACGTGGCTCTAGTGACACTGTGATGAAATGACGTGGCTCTAGTGACACTGTGATGTAATGATGTGGCTCTAGTGACACTGCGATGAAATGACGTGGCTCTAGTGACACTGTGATGAAATGACGTGGCTCTAGTGCCTCTGTGATGTAATGTTGTGGCTCTAGTGCCACAGTGATGTAATGATGTGGCTCTAGTGCCACTGTGATGGAATGATGTGGCTCTAGTGCCACAGTGATGTAATGATGTGGCTCTAGTGCCACTGTGATGGAATGATGTGGCTCTAGTGCCACAGTGATGTAATGATGTGGCTCTAGTGACACTGTGATGTAATGACGTGACTCTAGTGACACTGTGATGAAATGACGTGGCTCTAGTGACACTGTGATGTAATGACGTGACTCTAGTGACACTGTGATGTAATGACGTGGCTGTAGTACCACTGTGATGAAATGACGTGACTCTAGTGACACTGTGATGAAATGACGTGGCTCTAGTGACACTGTGATGTAATGACGTGGCTCTAGTGACACTGTGATGTAATGACGTGACTCTAGTGACACTGTGATGTAATGACGTGGCTGTAGTACCACTGTGATGAAATGACGTGACTCTAGTGACACTGTGATGAAATGACGTGGCTCTAGTGACACTGTGATGAAATGACGTGGCTCTAGTGACACTGTGATGTAATGACGTGGCTGTAGTACCACTGTGATGTAATGACGTGACTCTAGCTATATATATATATATATATAGTATATATATATATACTATATATATATATATAATATATATATATATATATATATATATATAGTATATATATATATACTCCGATGTTTTTGTGTACTTGTCAGTCTAAACAAAATACGCGTCTGTTAAGTGCATAAACGAACGAACGAACCTGAACAAACTTCTTTTTCTGTGAGGGGAGAAAAAGAAAAAGTCAAAATCCAAAAACTAGCAGAAAGGTCTCGATTCTAAAAGTGAAGAAATGGCAAGAATGTAAAGAAGTTGTATTAATTCAAATCCAAATAAAAACACCTTCAGAGTGTCATCCCGTCCCCGTGTGTCCATCTGGAGTTTCCTTCCTGCAGCTCCTGCATGAAAACTTCTCGTGAACTTTGTGCAAAGTTCTTCACATTTGAAGCGTGAGCAGATGGCGGGTCTCCCGGATCGGGCTGGTTCCAACCAGAGGGAGACGTCTTGGAGGCGGATTCAGACATTTTGGCCTCCCAAAGGTGAATTTGCATTTACTATCCATCATGTTTTCACTCAGTCAGAACAAAACTAAAGCAAAAGTAAGTCAGGAGAAAAGTTAGCGCACCTCCAACTTCTGGTTCCTGGCAGCAACGTGTCCAGAAGCTGCAGAGCGACGGGTCACAGCGGTCCGTTAATACGTGGAGGCGGAGGAGGTGGAGGCGGAGGAGCAACATGATCATGTGACCTCGTGGCCTTCATGGTTGAGACTTGATGTCTGGACACAGGGATGAAGATGACGATACGTGTCGTCGCCATGTTGATTGTTATTTTAACATTTGTGACGGCCAAAAGTAGGCGGGGCCTGAGCCCTTCTGGTTCTCCTACCACCGGTTCTGACATCATTGGACTCGAACCAAGCCAGGATCTAGAGGTTTTTGTTCTTCTTCTCACAAAGAATGATGTCAGCGTGGATTGTTCTTCATCCTCGTGACGAGGACCTGGATCCACGGACTTAAATAATCTTAAAATTGACCCTATGTGGTAAAAAATTAGATCAGAAATAATAAAGAATGAAGTGTTTTGGTCACTTTAGTCTGTTAGTTAGTGGTAAAAATCCTAACTTGTTTTGGCTCAGTGATGTCACCAATGACATCACCAACTGAACCTAAAAAAAACAGGAAGTAGTGGGCGTGTCCTTCCTAAGCCTCGTGGTGGGTTTGATGCAGCTAAGGTGGGTCTTAACAAACACTTCAAACTAATACTGACTACACCTCTGTGCACTCATCGCCTCCTTCTTGTGTAGAAAATATTACTTTTGGATGATTTTATTTTTATTTGAATTTATATATATATTATATTTGATTTATTTGAAATATTTGTTTTTAAACGATGAAACAAATTCCTATTAAATCACGTAATGGATTTTTTAAAAACTGTATTCCAGCGGCTAATGCTTATCGGAAGTTGGAGCAGCAGGTCAAGCTTTCAAGTGCTGCATTCAAGGCGACGTAAAACTTCCGGGATATCCCATTTTGTAATTCAAATATTGTATTTTCCCTGTTTCCACACTGTGTCATAAATGCAGCTTATGATTTTAAGTCCACTCACAGGTGAGTTATCCAACCGATAACTAGGTCCTGAAATATTTTTTGTACTACTTTGACATTGGGTTTTCCAAATTCCCACCGTTTTGAATGCAGCATGTGACGTAAATTCTGTTAAACTGGTTTACAAAATGTTCTGCATTTCTTAGCTTCCAAAAAACATCCAACCCGGCGATGTCCTGATATCATTTCGATGGAGTAAGTGGCAGAATTTCCCACTTTTTGCTGGGTGTCATGAACACAGCACACGAGAGAACTCCACCAAATGAGATCACTGAGATCAGAGAATCCTGCCTGAACAAATATTAAAAACATTTTGTCCAGCAATAAAAGGCTTGAATTTGTCCAATTTCTAAATGTGCAGGAATTGATGAAATTGTTTTTAAACCAATTTGAGATGAAATTGTCTCCATTTCTCCCACGTAGGCAGAAGATGATCCTGGCCGGGTTCATTTATTCATTTATTCTAAATATAAAGGCTGTAAAATCATTATATTATAGTAACACCGAGAAACAAAAACCATCCATGAAAGCCAACAAAAATGGGATTATGACCCCAGAGAGGGATTTTGAGTGCAAACATACCTCATATGTCCACTAGTGGGCGCCACATGCACATATTACAACCTGAAACCACCCCAGAATTAAAAAAAACCAGGCAGAAGCCCAATTCTGAGCCGACCAAGAAGAACAATTATATTTGAATTCTGCTTTTCTGATTTATATGCCAAAAAAATAAATCAACCTCACTATGAGCCAAAAGTCTGTTAAATTGTTGATCAGAAATGAACAAACTTCCAACCTCACTAAGTGTTGAAATAATTCAGTCTGAGTGGGAGCTTGAAGTTTCCCTCTTTCTGCTGTGTCTTTGAACGCAGCATATGATGTAAAGTCTGCTAAATCGCTGCAACTAACTTCTGCACATCAAAATCCACCCTGACCCTAAAAGTCAAACCGTTTCATGACGGCGGGTGTTTTCACAATTCCTGATGTGCCACGAACGCAGCACCCCCCCCCCCCCCCCCCCCCCCCCAGACGGTCTGTGGGCCCCGGACCCTGTCAAGTCCTTGAACCGCCCCTGATCATTTCTTCATTAAAGGAGATTAATTTGTTTGTTACTTGTGTTTACTGTATTTTTTATGTTGATCGTGACATCATCATGTTTGTTGTTGTTTATTTTGCCCCTCAGAACTAATCGATGGTTCTAATGAACCCGCTCAGGCAGATCTCCTGGAGGAACAGCTGATAGTGGCTCTATTTTAGGGTCATTAATATGAACAATAAAGTGGAGAACCCCCCTGGAGCTGAAGGATCTATTATTACCTATTATTATGGGATATATTTTTATACTGAACCCCCACCTCTCTGTCTCCTTATATCTCCCCTACTTCTCTCTCCCTCACCTCCTTCACCTTCTTCTCTCTCCCTCATCTCCCCAACCCGTCTCTCCCCCCTTCCCTCTGTACCTTCTGCCCCCCTACAATCCCCCCCCCTTTCCTCCGCTCTCCCCTTCTTCTCTCGCCATCCCTCCTCAATACTCTCCCTCATCTCCCTCTCTCTCCCTATCCTGTCTCTCTTCCCATATCTCCCTCTCTCTCCTTTCTTTTGCTCTATGCATCTTCTCTATCCCTCTATCGCTCTCTGTCCCTCTTCTCTCTCCATTGCCTCCTCTCTCCTCTCTCTTCCTCACCTCCATCTGTCTCCCCATCCTGTTTCTCATCCTCTCTCTCTTCATCCACTAACTCTCTTCTCTCTCTCCCCGTCCTCACTCCTTTCTCCACCTACTCCCTCTCCATTAAAGTCAAAGTCTCTCCCTACTTTCTCTCTCCTCCCCCTCCCCACACTCTGTCCCTGCTCCGTCACCCTACTCTGTCTCCCTCCTCCCCATCCTCGCTCTCTCTCCCCGCTCTGTCTCTCTCCTCCCCATCCTCGCTCTCGCTCTCTCTCTCTCTCTCCGACACTGTTTTAAAGTCTCTGTCAGACTTGGGCTCGCGCGTTACTTCCTGTAAGGACAGAGGGATGGAAAGCATCCAGCGTCTCTCCTCCGCCTCCTCCATCTCCTCCACCGACTTCACCGACTCTCCGCTCTCTGCGTACCCGACGAGCGCTGCTTCCCCGGCCGCGGCAGCAGGAGCGGAGCTCCGCTGTTAGAATCTCCAGCTTCCAGCCGCAGGAGGTTCTGCTCCCCATCCTGGAATATCTGTGGGAATATCAGAGAGACTCATCAGTGGAGCTGTGAATCTTACCCTCCTCTTCATCACCCTCGGTCTGCGCCGCTGCTTTTTACGCAGCGCAGGCGTCGCTCCTTCAGCCGCACGAGCAGAAAAAGGGAAACCCAACAGTTGTTCGTTCCTGCGGATTGTTTGCATGCGGACGCGCACATCGCAGCCATGTGGAGGCTTCTGACGCCGCGCTGCTGCTGCTGCTGGTGGATTTGCACCGTGGTTTTTCCAGCCTTCCTGCTCCTCTGGGCCGACTGTCACCCCGGTAAGTTCCGTCTCCTTCATTCTCTCCGTGCGCCGTGAGACCCTCAGTGGCGGAGTCCGATCGAATCCCGTCCCTGGGCATCCTCTGACGGGATGGAGAGGACGCACAGGCACGTCCACTGGAGACTAGGGCGCAAAAAAGCAGCGCGAGAGAGGATCGTTATGCGCACTTTGCTTCTCCGGACTCTGTTTAACCCTTAAGGTAGCACTAACCGGGGAGGGGGGGCACGGTAGGGGGCTCATTTGGTTGTCGGGTTAAAAGGAAGGAGGGAGAGCCTGGAGCAGGACAGCAGTGAACACACGACCCCAAAATCTACATGCATGCATAAACACACACCCACACAATGCTGTAGAGCCCCCACTAACAGGGGGGGGGGGGGGGGGGGGGGGGGGGGGGGGCGGGGCACTGTCCTAAATGTTTCTCTAATTGGGATAATCTCCAGCTGTTACATAACACCGCTCATTTTTGGAGCCTCTAAGTCTGCAGGAGCATGAGAAGCAGAGTGGAACACCAGCTCCTCTTCATCTTCAGTTTCCTCTACGGCAAAAACCTCCTCCTGGATCTGGATCCACTCCAACATGTAGTTAGATCTTCCTCATCACATGCAGCACCGAGTTTGGTGGCAAACCGTTGAGTAGTTTTAAAAAAAACGTAAACTAACAACCTCCTTACGGGTTAACGAAGCCAGTCTAACATCCACGACCTTCCTCCTGCAAGATGATCCAGAACCCTGGACTTCTAGAGCCCTCAGATCGGGTTTGCACGCCGTTTCACTCTTCCATTTGGTCTCCATCTATTAAGGGAGCCTCCGAGGAAGAGGAGGAGGCGCGAGGGTCTTGATGGAGAACCTGACTCCGTCCTCCGAGCAGGAGTCTGTGTTTTCTGGAGAACGTGAGGAAGAGGAGCCGCTCTGCTGTTAAAATTCCGCCGGCTCGTCACGGCGCCCTGTAGCTGTCGATAGATGTGAGTCATTACAGCAGAGCTGCTCAGTCGGACAGTATTAGCCTAGTTTTCATCTTCAGCAGATTAGCTCTTATGTTTCTTAAAACACACACACTCTCACACACACACACACACACACTCAGACACTCACACACACACAGCATTAACCCTCTAGGGTTGATTCCTGCATATCTTGTCAAAGGGCCGTTGCATAAAACATAATTCTCAAGTGCTTATATATTGAAATTTACAGCGGGCTGCAGGACCGGGCTCCAGTTTCTCTGCACACATTTGATCCGAAGCCTGTATGAAATTCTGCCAAACACACACTTTTCCACGGTGATGAAAAGTTACGATGCTTAAGAAGGGTTTTAGAAAAATCGTAGAGTGGAATAATGGAAAAAGAATGGAGTGTTGAGGGAATAAATGGCTACGAGTGAAGCGCAGTGGATTCGTGCAAATGGAGAAAAAAGAGATTTTTATACACAAGAGCCAACAATCCAACAAAAAACCTTGAGTGTTCAGATGATGAAGATCTTCACCTCGCCGTCCGACAGGTCGCCCGGTGGCTTAGGATCTCGCGGGAGGGCGGGATGTGCAGGAGAAACCGCAATTCTGCGACGTTTCCCTGACGAAGATGATGATAGAAGAAACGGCAGTTAGACCTCAGAGGGTTGATAAAGTGATTGAATACTTTAAATGTGATATTTGGGAGGATAAACCTGCAGAGGGATCAGAGAGAGAGAGGAGAGAGACGTGAGGGAATCGTGGTGGATCGTTTTTACCTGTTTTTAAAGGCCAATGACGCCAAAATCATTGGTTATGTGGAATTTTGCTTTTATTCATCTTTAAGAAAAATCTGCCTGTAGCTGAAGAAGCAGGCAGGAAAGGTGAGGAAGATACTCAAAAACCAGCTCTCTTAAGATCCAAACATAAAATAACGTAAAGCGTCGCATGAAAAGTAGTGATGAAGAGGCAAAAAAAAAAAAAAATCACGCTCTCAAACCGTTTTTTTTTCAAACAGCCGTTCCAAAACTCAAAGAATGTCTGCGACCCAAACCCAAACCCGATTCTTCTGCAACCCGCTCCGACCTCAAACCCTGTCAGCTCTTTACCTACATATCTGAATCTATTTTAATGTCATTGTTCCGTCGTCCTCTCCATGCCGTCTGGTTTTTGAGGCGATGGAAAGGATCATCACTTGACTCAAACGGTGTTTTGGCGGTGTCCACGATCAGGGTGGAGATGGTTCTGGTCCTCCTCCGTCACTCGTCTTCATCGCTCTCTCTGCCAGCTGAAGATCTCGTTACCACAGATTAAGGCTTTTTCCCATTTCCCCCGCTCCTGGTGTGTTTTTGAAGGCGACCCGTTGGTCCCGGCTCCTCACCTGCTGCCTTTCCAGGTAATAGATTACAGCAGACGGGGTTTAGGGTGGAGTACGAGTCCAACCAGCCATTCAACAAACGGCAGAGTTACTGTCGGATCAATCATCCGTATCCGTCCACAATGAAACCGTTTCTGAAACAAACAAAAAAACAAGAAATGAGGTGCAGATTGTGAATTTTATGATTCTTTATCCTGATTGAAAATATATATATTTTTTCTTTTTTCATTATAACAAAGCTCCCAATCAAACTTCCTGCTTTCAGCGTTCTCGCTTGTTGATTACGACTGTTCGAAATTTATAAAGTCCTACGAGACTGATGTATTTTTTTTTTTCAAATCCAAACTTTCTCCAAAGAATTTTTCATTTTTAAGCTTTGATTCTGAAAATAAAACATCAATGTTTCAGTTTGAATGAGGCCAAAACCTCCAAACCTAGTCGTGTTTGTAGTTTGCAGCGGTCAATAATGACATTTAATAAAAACGCTGACTGTAAAACTTGGATTATTAGACACTTTTGCCGTAATTCTCACTCGTTAGCATCAAACTCTCAATCGTGAATACAGGATTATATTTATATTAGACACTCCATTCTTATTATACAACTTCTAGTCTCGTGCGACGCCTTCTCTAAAATCCTTTCAGTAGTTATACAAGACTGATATTTTTCCAAAATAAATTTAAATAAAATCCCCTGCAGTACCACCAAACTACCACTAGTTTACAGCCACTTCAGACACATTGGTTTATAACGCTTATCCCCAAATGTCGGGTAAAAACACAGAACATTACTGTAATACTATATTGTTATTTTTACAGTGTAAAGATATTTTAGCAGTAAAACGTCATCATAAACCTGGTTTCGGGTTTTCTCCTCTTCCTCACCTTTAGTCTCCGTACTGGCATTCACTCGACGGCTAATGATGTCATCAGACTTACTTAAAGCCATTACAGCTTCCCGAATGTTTAAAGCGTACGACTGTGTTGTGGATGTTATATATGATCATCATGAAGAGACCCCATAGGGGTTAATAATCCCTCTAATTGACCCCCCCCCCCCCCCCCCCCCCCCCCCCCCCGCTCCTCCCCCTCGACCACATGCTGGCGGCGTCCGGTGAACCTGAGGTGGCGGCTTCATTTCAGCGGCTGCTGTGGAAGCAGAGATGAGCGAGCGTCTCTCCTGCTGGGTGTCATCATCCACAATCCACATCCACTCCTCTTTCCCGTTAAGACCGCTCTCAGACGCGAGGAAACACGAGATCGGCTCAGAGGCCGCGTGCCTCCGAAGACTTTTAGGATCTCCTGGATCTACTCCAGGAGGATGATGGAGGCGGATTCTGGAAATAAATCAAAATACGCTCGTGTTCTATGCAGAGGATGAATCTTTTAGAACGTGTCTCTGTGTCCTGATGAATCTTGTTTTTCTTCAAAAAATATTTATAAATATTTGTGTATATATATATATGTGTGTGTATATATAAGTGTATATATACAAGAGTGTGTGTATATACATACGTGTATCTATGTAGATATATGTATATATAATATATACGTGTATATATATATATTATATATATGTACCTATGTGTATATATACTTTATATTTGAGTATATATATATATATATATATATATATATATATATATATATTGATAAATAAAAAAAATCACATCAGAATTCTGAAAAATGTCTAACTGTTGATTAAAAAGAACAAATTGATTTTCCCAAAAACTTGGGAGAACTGTTGGAAATAAGGAAAAAAGGGGCGGAGTCAGACATTCTTCTTACCACCCCCCCCACCTCTGACCTACGAGTTGGGGTTTGTTTTTCAACATCTCTGTATATTATGTATAAACTACCTGATGAATGTTTGGTGAAACTCGGTAGATGTAGTGACAAAGGACTCCTTCAATTTAAGATAGGATACAGGAAAAGGGGCGGAGTCAGGTATTATCCAACATGACGAGGGTTTATTCGTCAACATTTCCATTGATCTTACGTAAACCACCTGACAAATTCTCCCGAGTAACGCTGTTAGGAGGAGCTTAAATGTTTTGCAGCGTATGCTGATAAATGTATTTATTTATTTATAACATTTATTTATGGTAATGCAGAACCTTCCTATCGAACGGATTTTCTTGCTAGAGCCGTTGGGCAAGTATTGACCGAAAGAAGTCAAAAAGAAATGTTGGAGTGGATGCGGATGAAGACGACGGAGCCAAGAATCGGGTTTCTTCGGACACGCCTCCCGCCAGAGGCGTCCATGTTGTTTCTGGTGAAACGGCTAAAGCCTTACGCTAACATTGTCGGGCCCTTTTGCTGAATTGACCTTTTGACCTTTATTTAGACACATATCACACATACACGTTGGTACAGAAGTGGAGGAGGAGCTTATCGTAGCCGTTTAACTCCGCCTCCAGATAATGACGTGAACTCGGACTCAGTCGGAGAACCGGTGACTCTAAATTGTCCGTAGGTGTGAATAGTTGTTAGCCTGTGTGGACATGCCTCAGCCCCCCCGGGACCCTCAGCAGGAGGTAAATGGATGGATGTTGGTGATGATGATGATGATGATGGTGATGGTGATGACGATGATGATGGTGATGATGATGAGGGAAAGAAATGGCAGGTTTGACTCTTTGAATCGTTTGTCTTACTCATGTGAGATTTGTATATTTTGCACCTGATGTTGCGTTCAAGACTCTGACGTCTTTGTAGTTAAATCTAATGTTGGGCACTTTGAAAGAACCAGACCCACGCTGTCGTCCATAGCCGTAAAACTATATCCTAGAGAAAAAAGTCCCCGTCCCCCTGTGTTGTACAAGCATACCCCCGATTGAACCAATTAAATGTGAAGTGATGTTTGGAAAACAGTGTTTTTTTGTAAAAAAAAAAAAAAAAAAAAAAAAATAGCTCCCCCTAGTGAGTAAAATATGAACTTTTAGGATCGAATATGATATATAGAAGGTAGATCTCTTCGAGTAGATCATAGGCACCGAGTTTGGCCTCAATCGGACCGACTGTTAGGGAAGTCATGTCCTAAAAACAGTGTTTTTTCTTGGTTAAAAACAGCTCCCCCTAGTGAGCAAAATACGAACTGTTTGAGAATTCAGACGTGACGACGATTCCAGAATATAACCTAGAGTTTTTGGGGACATAATCATGTCAGCAGATAAAAACAAAGTCCGAGGATTTGTTGGATCCGGCGTGGCGTGGGTTCAAATCTTTGATTATGCCCGCCATCTTGTCTTTTAACCATCTTTGAAGCTCCTCCCCCTGACCTCTCACCTTCGTGGTTGGGCCTCTCCATCCTGCCAGCGCCGCGGGACTCGACTGCATAGTTTACACACCTCACTGCGACGATTCAGTCCGATGTCACAGGAAGTTTTGTGCGTGCGACCCGGCCGCCGCCATCGCGCCCTGAGCCGCCCACATAATGGCCGGTTTGCAGCTTCGCCAACATCTGTTTTCGTTTTTCAGATGAGAGCACTGCGCGTCGCCGCGGGGGCGTCGGCGGGCTGACACAGGGCATCACTTTCCCCCCACCCCTTTTTTTTTTTTCTGCATCTACGGTGTCGGCGCCAAGGCATGGCGGCTCTGTCACCTCGCCGCACCTCAGCCGTGGGTTAACTAAACACGCCAGAGAGCGGCGGAGGGAGAAAGAGATGTTTGGCCTTCAATCTGTCGCTTTCTGCTGCGAGGAAATGAATTTGCGCTGTCGCCGCCGGCCGGGAGGGAAAACAGAACAGTCACTGTGATTTCACAACGGGCGCCTGAGCCGGCGCATCTCGTCACCCCCCACCGACGCCCGCAACCCTCCGTCCATCCATCTCTGTCTCCTTTCCCTCTCCGTTTCCCTCCTCGCCGCCGCACCGCCGCCACCATCCGCTCCCTCCGACGCCGTTTTGTTAAACAGGTGTCACAAACCTTCTCTTTGTCTGGCCCGCGGCGGAGGGAGGGTTGACATTTAGGAGGGAAGGCGTCGGATTTGCTCGGCGGGCCGCGGCCGCCGACATTATCATCATCATCGCTGCTCGCCGAGCCATTATCTGGCCTCCTCTGTGGCCGCTAAAACGCCGGCACGCCGGCTCACGGGTCACTTTATCAGTCGGGGAACGCGGTCCGCCGACGCCGCCCCGGCTCCCCTTAATAGATTGATTAAAAGATACCTTGTCATGTTTGTGTACGCGAGCAAGACGGGAGGAGGAGGAGGAGGAGGAGGAGGAGGAAGGGAAAAAAAAAGAGGGAGCCCTCCGCTCTATTGTGCCGTTGGAAATGATTCTGTTTTGTTGCACAAACTTAAGATAAATAGGTTTGATAATGACAACAATAGTAGGCGTGATATTACTAACGATATCTCAGGGAGAACGGAGCGCGGTTCTTTTCCGTCAGCGGTTCCGCTCCGCCGGGCCGGCCCGTTAGCGTTTTAATCTGTTTCTCATCAGGTTTGATTTTTTTTTTTCTCTCTCCTCCCTGCGCCTGCATGAGCCTCAGACCGCCGCCTGAAAGACGGAGCGCGGCGCCCTCTTCGTCTTCCTCCCTCTCTCGCCGAGCCCCGCCGCTCTCAGACTTAATGGGCTGCTGAAAATAAGGCGCTCTACAACCACCAGCCACCTTCTTCGCCGCTCCTCTCCCTCTCCATTGTTCCACTTCATTGTGTTAATCAAGTCCGCCGGCAGATTATTTCCAAGCAGAGGAGCCGTGTTTCATTTTCTCCGAGGGCGCCTCCCGAATTTTTTAGCACATCCAGGCCCGTTTCCCTGAAGCGTCGTTGACCCCCCGTTCGTCCCCTCTCTCTCTCTCTCTCTCTCTCTCTCTCCACTCTTCTCTCTCTCTCTCTCTCTCTCTCTCTCTCTCTCTCTCTCTCTCTCTCTCCACTCTTCTCTTGTCTCCTTGGCCTCCGGCGGAGTTTCCCCGCAATATGTTCTTGTTGCCGCGTCCATTATCACCAGCGAGCTTCTAATGGAGGCATTTCGCTCACACGTCTATGACTAATGCCTTTGGAAACAGCCTTGATGGAGCATCAAACATTCTTTGAGGCAGTCTATTTCCAACACCGCAGCGACTTTTGAATAAGAAACAGTGACAGAACGCGGCGCTCGGCTTTGTGTGAAGGATTTGTAGCCGTCAACAAGAGCCGGGCTTCATGCAGCAATGCTTCTTGTGTCCCGGTTGAAATGTTTTCGTGGCAGCCGGGACAGAAAAACTCAAAACTGGAAAATCTCCACTTTCAGTCCGGATCGCAAATTATTTTTAGAGCAAAGATCTTGTTGCCAAGAAGATGTGAATAAATTACTCGGAGAGCACGAACCTGCGCCGCGGCGCGACAGAAAACCCGAGGTCTATAAAAAGATTCCTGCAGATTTCTCCATTAATTTACTGAGTTATCGCCAGCCTCTAAATCTGCCGACAACGCCAACAAACTCTCCGAGTATCTCTGTAGCGGCTCGTCTCCTGCCCCTTTCACTTCAGCGTCTCTGCTCAGTCCACTGAGCCCTACAGCTCCACCCCTAAAGGAACATCAAAGTAACAAAGGCAGCTCAAGAGAAGTAACGGACTTAAAGGAAAATTACGTAAAATACTGATGCACTGCATAACGTTTATTTGAGAAGAATGTTTAGCGATAAATGACAGTGAATGTTATAGAAAATATATATAGACATAGATATAGACATAGATATAGATATAGAGAGAGGAGAAACAATTTTCCATTTGTTGAGTAAAGGAAAAGCCCGTACATTTGAAGTAAAAGGTTCCTGCCGTTTTCCTACAGAACTTGTTCTGGCATCTTTTTTTGTCTTTGGTGGCGAGGGATCCCGACTACTTCCTGTTTGTTTAATAAGATAAGAAAGAAAAACGAGTGTTTTTATCAAAAGTTATGAATAATCACAAACTGCTGGCCTTCGTACAAAACTCTCTTTTGGTTCCGCCGCTAGAACTGGAATGGCAGTTCTTTTGCAGATGTTCTGCAAAGTTACGAAACAATTTTTATCTGGATGGAAAAGGAATCAAATCCATGTTATTATAAATCATTTCTCTGTGTGGAACCGAAGATTTCATCAGACAAGAGGAGAGGCTGTGGCGCCGAATCCTGCTAGTCGGATCCGCATATAAACAAATATTTAGAGTTTTCATCGGAAAAAGGTAAAGTCCGTAAATGTAACGGAAAAGGTTACTCGTAATTTCTACGGAACTTTCTGCGGCGTGGGCTTCAAAGCCCTTCAGTGACAAAGGTTAGGGTGAGGGATTTCAGGGAGCACTTCCTGTTTATTGCAATCACACTTGAAAAATATACTTCCTGCTTTATTGAGTGGAACCCAGAGACAAACGGTCACAAACTCCCGGCATCGGTTCCAAACTCTGGTTCCGTACCGCTACTAAACTTTAATCACCGCCCTCGGGTGACAGCAGCTGGAAAGGGAAAGATTCTCTCGGAAACACTTCTTCTGTCTTCTTCTGCTCCCTATTTTCCCTCTATTCCCTCTTGGAAAACCAATAAACGTTGGCCGGCGCCACAGCGGGCCGCCGCGCCGGGGCGGCGTGAGACGCTGATGAGAGCGGAGCGCTGTACGCAGCCAATCCTTTTCTGTTTCGATGAGCGCCACGCCAGGGGAGCTGGGGTGTCGCCGCGGTGGGTTGGGTGAGTGTTAAAGGAGGCTTTGACGGACGGGCTGTCTGACGGCGTGGAGGCTGACGAGCGTAACCGACGGCGACACTAAACAAACAGCAGGAGACGAGTAAACAAATGGACAAAGCTGAGGAGAGCTCACGCCGCACCTCTCCGCTGATTTAAAGACCTGAGGTGGTTTTTGGAGGTGTAAGATGGATCGAGCGGCTGACGGGCGCCAGGTGGGGCTTCTTCCGGGCCCTCGTCCTCCTCCTCCTCCTCCTCCTCGCCACCTTCAGCGCACGTCAAGACTTTCAGACACTTTGTGTTCTTTTGTCAGACTCGTTCTCGCCGGAGCCGTGACAGCTCTCTGATAGAGCGGCGAGAGGTGTGGATGGGTGTTCCTGCCATTTCCCAGAATGCTCTCTCTCATTTAGATCACAGAAGTCGCCTCCCATCAGTCAACCGCCGGCGGAGGAATGGAAGCAGCCGCTTTCTCCAGGAGGAAGGTGAAAGAATAGGATGTTCTAGCGCGTCGGTTCGACATCAGAGGCCGCGGCGAGATTCTAGCTTCTCCTTTAAACCTGAGACCTGTCATTTATCCCTTCCTCCAGAACCCACTCCTCTGTTCTGGTACCGGAACCATCGGTCAGATTAACAATCAGTGGACTGAGAGGTCATAACTCGTATTATGAATTATTAAAACCTAATATTGTTTTGATCATTTTACAGGAGGACAATTTCATGTTTGCTGTTTCCTTTTCTGCTATCCTCATATTTCTGTGAGTTCGGCGCCGACCCGTCAATTTATTCTTGACGGGTCAGCAACGCTTTAAGCGAGAGACTCATCACACAGTTTTACAGCTGGACTGGAAAATGTGCAGCTTGATCAAGACGACTGTGATGTCTATATTAGTGGCTATTCACAAAAGGACAGATTCATTCAGTCCAGGTTCACACAGTGAAACAGTCCATGTTATAAAGTGAAACAGTCCAGTTTCACAGAGTGAAACAGTCCAGGTTCATACAGTGAAACAGTCCAGGTTCACACAGTGAAACAGTCCAGGTTCATACTGTGAAACAGTCCAGGTTCATCCAGTGAAACAGTCCAGGTTCATCCAGTGAAACAGTCCAGGTTCATACAGGGAAACAGTCCAGGTTCACACAGGGAAACAGTCCAGGTTCACACAGTGAAACAGTCCAGGTTCACTCAGTGAAACAGTCCAGGTTCACAGAGTGAAACAGTCCAGGTTCACTCAGTGAAACAGTCCAGGTTCACAGAGTGAAACAGTCCAGTTTCACAGAGTGAAACAGTCCAGGTTCATACAGGGAAACAGTCCAGGTTCACACAGTGAAACAGTCCAGGTTCACTCAGTGAAACAGTCCAGGTTCACAGAGTGAAACAGTCCAGTTTCACAGAGTGAAACAGTCCAGGTTCATCCAGTGAAACAGTCCAGGTTCATCCAGTGAAACAGTTCAGGTTCATCCAGTGAAACAGTTCAGGTTCATCCAGTGAAACAGTCCAGGTTCACACAGTGAAACAGTCCAGGTTCATCCAGTGAAACAGTCCAGGTTCATCCAGTGAAACAGTTCAGAATCATCCAGTGAAACAGTCCAGGTTCATCCAGTGAAACAGTCCAGGTTCACACAGTGAAACAGTCCAGTTCCAGTTCGGTTTGTTTGTTTGTTATTGTTGTTGTTGTTGTTGTTGTTGTCTCATGTACTGCTGGCTGCACAACAATTAGCCCCTGAGGGATTAATGCTAATCTTTGATCCTTGAGGACGGAACAGACAGAATGTCGCGTCAGGCTCTCATTACTCTAATTCTTTCTATCTGTATTATTTTTGTCTTCCTTTCACGAGTTTTGTTGTCTTTTCTCCTCCGAGTGTTTCTTTCTTCTCTCTTTTTCATGCGGCCGTGTTTGGTTCTCGTTGCCGTCCCCCGGGTTCCTCTCCTCTCTGGTCACATTAACATGCTTCTGTAAGCCTGGATTATTATTCTCAACACATCCCAAAATAATGGCCGTGACGTTAAATCCCATTCCTCAACACAATGGAAAAAATGTTCTGTCTCACACACACACACACACACACACACACACACACACACACACACACGCACACACACACACACGCACACACACACACACACACACTAGAGTGGCGTACAGTTGCTCAGGACGTAGCCATTAATGAATTAAGTGGTGAGAATTAACATTCAGGATGAATCTCAAAGTCGCCATCAAGATGCAGAGTGGCGAGGACGGGCGAGGACACCTTTTAAAATCTTCTCTCTGGGTCTTAATGAGGAAATAAATATGATATTACCGTTTTATGAAGATAAACGTCAGAGGCTTGGCTCGGACTCAGGAGCTGAGAGGAAACCAAACTCGGCTTTATTTACAGCCGGGATCTTATTTTGTAGTTTTGGCGCCCGTTCAGTGATAATAATCGTTCACTCGTCGGGTTAATTGCTGATTTTGGCTCCTTCGGCAGAGAGCAGTAAAAGAGTAACACAAACAGTCGTACCGGGGCGGAGCTTGAGATTACAGCTCCATGATGAGATGTGTTATTACCGTGTTATTAACAAGCAGGTTAAACCTTATATGTGGAAGTTTGGGTTTTTCACTGCCATATATTTTCTAAATCCCTCTTTTGATATTAGAAAATGCTTCTTTATTATTCATTTCTATCTATAACACACTCTATTTGCAGTATTTCTACACTGTGTCATCATTATCTTCTCATAAAATTAGAATAAAGATATTTTTTTATGCCTGAAAATGATTCATGTTCAAATGAATTATTCAAAGATTATGTAAAAATATCATATATATATATAGAAAATATAGAAAATATCAAACAGGGGGAAAAGTCCAGGTCCACACAGTGAAACGGCTCAACATCAACATCAACATAACGTTTTGTTGCTTTATGATTCACCGGCCAAAAATACTGGACATAGAATTACTTCATAGAAGATAAAAAAAAATAAAAAAAAGTTGATATAAAGATTGAAATGTTCTTGGATTTAACCTCCTGGTGTTTATTCTCATAACGAGGAGGAATCATCTGAACCTATAACATTCTGATACTTCCGGTACCAAACAAACCAAAGTATTCAAATCGCAAAACTCATTAGATATTAAGGGTATCGGAGACCAGATGCTTGCCAAATAGTGAGCACACTTATCTGCACTGCTGACTTGATGTTGCCAAATAGTGAGCCACATTGATAAATTGAGTTACATTATAATTGTTTACGACATCATTTCTAGCCTAATTATAAACCAATTATAACTCCTTTTTATTCCGACACTTTTTGGGTAAGCAGTGGGACGTGCCCGGAACCAGAACCGTTAACTCCCGGAGTCGACGCCGATGAAAGTTTGGATCCATCATTTGCTGCGCCGACTGAAAGTTAGACGAATATTTTTTACACGAATTTAAACACAGAGAGAGTTTTATCCCGTGAATCATCAGCCGGCGCTTGATTCATGAGGTTCTGTTCGCACTCAGTCAGACCAGTGCAGAGAACGTTCATCCATCAAACTCTCCCGGCTCCAGCGCCCACTCCCCCACTCCTTCAATTAATTTTGTGGGCCCCCCCCCCCCCTCCCCCCTCCCCCGCTCTCACATCTCACAAATAAAACCTAATACCTGCCCTCCAATCTCCACCTCTGTACCTTGATCTAATATTTACAAAGGCGCCACAAACCTCCTTCTTAGCCCCGTTTTTCATCTGCTGGGTTGTTTTTTTTTTCCGTGCGCCGCTCAGCACGGCTCAGATCGGCCCGGCTCAGATCGGCCCGTGTGCCGGGAGTGGATGCCGGAGCTTCAGTCCGGCGAGATGGATGGACGCTGAGCAGACTTAAATAGCGTTTCTTGTAGGGAAGAACTGGAGGAGGCGCACGCTTTTATCTTCCTCACATAAATCTTCCTCTCTATCCGCTGTTGACCGGACTCTGAGGCTTTTTCGCCCGCGGTACCGTGATCTCTCCTGGACCACTACTTCCTGTTTACCTGTGGGCGCGCGGCGTTGACAGCATAACCGCTAATTACACGTTAGGACAACCCTGATGTGTGTTTTAGTGACAATTTTGAGAGGAACATGTTTTTGCAAAAAAGGGCAAAAATGGCATAAAAGAAATAAAACCTGATTGCTGGGATTTGCTCAAATCTGTAACCGTGGCAACGAGGCAATTCTCCAAGCACCGATTTGTTCTATTTGGGATGTTATTTTTAAGTTTGTCACCTGATTGATTCGGAGCCAGTCTGCTATGAAGTTCCCCGACTCCCTGATGGAGCTCCTGTCCCAGTTTTACCGGTTCCCTTGTTTTCAATTGGTCCAGTTTGTCATTGTTGACTTCCAGGGAACCTGAGCGACACGTTGTCAGTGGAGCAGCAACAAACCCATCCCCAACCACCATTTTATCCCAGAATATAAATTCGACACCGGCGCCGCCTTATCTGAATGTCAAAACGAAAAAAAAACCGAATGTCAAAGCAAATCTTCCAACGGGAGAAACAAAGACGCAAAGTTGAACGTCTTCCAGCAAAACCCGGAGAAGTTGAACGTCTTCGCCGTAGCCGAAGCTCATCTGTTTCTGGGGATTGGCAGGATTTGGACCCTTTGGTTGCTGTTAGGTCCGGTTAGAGATAATCCCTGACGGAACGATTGATTATTACGATCTGACTTTAATTTTGATGAATACGCCGACTTTCTTCTCCGGTGGAACCGCCAGGAAAACACTTCCGGAACGAGGCTCCAAGCAGAGCGCCAACACCAGAACCCGGGATCATCTCAACCGGGTCCTGTTGAGGCGAAGGAGTATCTGTTGGGTTTAGGTCGTTGCTCAACGAGGATATGACACCCCTGTGCCAGATTTCATTCTTCTAACATAAACTCCTCCCCCTTTAATGAGTGGGCTGGATCCAAACCCGCTCCCCCCCCCACCTAACAACGTGTTCAAAGAGTAGAATAATAGTCTCAACAAACCAATAGGTTCCCTCACCTCTGCCGCTCCGGTTCTGGAAACCTCCCTTTCTGGGGCTTCGGGTCATGAATAAATGATGACATCACAAACATAAAGCCTTCATAGTGGAACCGGGAGACTGATGGTCATAAGCGAACGTTCCCGGTTTCACGGAGCGCCGATAGAGTCAGGTGTCCCGGCCGTCAGGACAGAGTGGGCCTGGTTCTGATGTCCACCCGGCTACTCCTCCAGCGGACAGGAAGGCAGCGAATGAAGAAGAGAGGAAGAGAGAAAATCACTACATGCCAAGAAGTATTGTGTCACAAGCCGGGCTCGGAGCAGAACCCTCCTCATTAAATTCTTGCAGTGGCGTTGCTTTTTCTCCACTTTAATGCTTGGGAGACGCCGGCGTCCTCCGCAGAGAGAGGGATGAGGACCCGGTGGGGGCAGAGCCAGCAATTTGTCTCTGTTCCGGTGGGGAGGAGGTTTAAACAGGGACGGCCCCTCTTCCTCCTTCATCTCCGGTGTGACCTCCCCGCGGCTCGCCTCCTCGGGATCTCAGCCGGACTTTCCCGGCGGAGGATTTTACACCCAGCTGCAACCCGGTTCCTGTCGGCAACCCGGTTCCTGTCCTCCCCCTCATCCAAAGTTCCTCACGTCGTGTCCGAGGACATAAACGTCTCCCTTCTTTAAACTGCCGTATATATATATATATATATATATATATATATATATATATATATATATATATATATATATATATATATATATATATATATATATATATATATTATATTAAACTACACGTCAGTCTGGATCCTTAAAATGTCAAGTATTGTTTCATTTTCAGGATTGAAATTCTCCTTTTTTTCATCATAATTCTCAAATGATGTCATGACAATGATGTCATTTCAAAAGATGACATCATTGCGTAATATATTATACATTAAAGTCATAATATACTTTCAGTTTTCCACATCAGATCATTTCAGGGTTTTTTAACGTGTTTTTTGTTTCCAGTGACAGAAACCAAAACAGAAGAAGTTATTTTCCAGCTGCTGTTGTTGTTTAATTGTTACTCGTAAAAAGTAATTACAAGGATTTGTAGGCATTTTTTAGATTAGATTATTAGATTTAAATAAGAAGAAGAAGAACTCGGGAGATGTTCAAGTATTTAATATCGGAATGTTATTGAACTCTTTGTCTGATTTAATGGTGGTACCTGAAGCCCACCGGCCGAGCAGCTTCACAGGGTGGATTTTAATTAGTGGGTCAGTTTCTCTCTTCTAGCCTCTGTGTTCTATTTAATTATGCTGATTTTTATTAACTCCGCCACAGAGGAAGTCTTTCCACCCGCGTCCGTCCGCTGGTTTGTTGGTCTGTTGGTTTGTTGGATGATGGATGGATGGATGGATGGATGGATGGATGGATGGATGGATGGATGGATGGATGGATGGATGGATGAAAGTATTGATTTGGGATTGATTGAATTAAAGGGACAGTTCGGGTTTTCCCTCCACTGAATGATGACATCATTCCTGCTCATTTAATCTTTATTCCACCAGGTATAAATCCTCTTTGAGATTAAACCCTCCGACCGAGAGAGCAGCAGAGAGTTCTTGTTTTTCATTGGACCGTGTTAGAGACTAACATGCTAAAGAGATTAAAATCACTTTTAGGACAGACACCTGGTCCAAATGGACCCAGAACACGACATAAAAACAACAACAACAACAACAACAACAACAACAACAGGAACAAAGTGCAGAGAAAACATTTAAAAACATTTAAAACACTCCAGTTTGAAATCTACGTCTTCACGACGGGCCGGGTTCTGGAGATGTTCTGTGGTCTGGTTGCTGAGGAGAACCCGCTCCTGGATGAAGAGTTTATCAGTCGTCTCTGCAGGCGGATTCTGGTTCCGTCCTCTGTGACATCATCCGAGCCGGCGGCGAGCGTTTGGCTCGCGGCTCCAGATGCTCACCAGATGGGTTTGGCTAATATCACCCCAGGGTGCCCAGGTCTCCGTTCTCCCCGCCTCCTCCTCCCTCCTGTTTGGAGGCGCTGTGTGGAGGTGGTCCGAGGGGGGGGAGGGGTTTAGTGCAGGTTGGGATGAAGCCTTCCTCCATTCTTCACCGCCGGACAAGCGGCCGTGTTCCACATGAAGCGTCTTTGGATTTACGCCGCCTGCTGCAGCCATCTTTCTTCCCTTAATCACCGCGGGGCCGGGCTCTCCGGCTCGCCGTGTCCCCCGGGCCGATGGATGACCTGCAGGGGAAATGGACTGGAACCCGGCCAGGAGGAGAGAGAGAGAGAGAGAGAGAGAGAGAGAGAGAGAGAGAGAGAGAGAGAGAGAGAGAGAGAGATTATTTAAAATTTCAGGAAAAAGGGACTCCTTACAAAAAAACCCAGGTGCTGCACTAAACACGGGATTCTGAATAAATGAGGGTTCCTGGGTGGGTTCTGGCTGGTTCTGACGGACTCCTGGAGATAAACTCCAGATGTGGATCTGCTGGTCTGGTCTTCTCTGGAGCTCCGACTCTCCTCTCTTCTCAAACTCATTATTTCGTCCTAAATTTCCCAGAAGCCGATCGGGAGGCGCCGGAGGCTGAAGAGACGGCAGCAATTAGCTGCGTGGTTCCGCCCAACGGCCCGAACACGGAGAGATCCAATATTTAATTATCAGAAAACAACATTTAAGACGGAGCAGCTGATGAACCTGTGAGAGAGAGAGAGAGAGAGAGAGAGATAGAGAGAGAGAGAGAGAGATAGAGAGAGAGAGAACAGATCCTTACATCCTTCATCTCCAACTTCATGTTGCTGTATTCTCCTCATCAGGACATGAGTTCAACATCCCTCCTCACCCTGAGTCTTCATCACTCCTCACCCCGAGTCTTCATCACTCCTCACCCCGAGTCTTCATCACTCCTCACCCCGAGTCTTCATCACTCCTCACCCCGAGTCTTCATCACTCCTCACCCCGAGTATTCATCACTCCTCACCCTTGGTCTTCATCACTCCTCACCCCGAGTCTTCATCACTCCTCACCCCCAGTCTTCATCACTCCTCACCCCCTAGTCTTCGTCACTCCTCACCCTCTAGTCTTCATCACTCCTCACCCCGAGTCTTCACCACTCCTCGTCCCGAGTCTTCATCACTCCTCACTTTAACCTTAAAATGCGAAAAGTTCTGTGTAGAGTTCTGCTCCCTGTACTGGACTGTACTGGGGGGGGGGGGGGGGTTGATCCCGTAGCAACGTTACAAATAAATACAATTTTGCAACTTGGACATCATGCGGGAGTTCAGAGACGTCCTGTCTGCTCCAGAACCCCCTAAATCCTGCGTCTGATCAGCGCCGACAGAACCGGGTGTCGTCTCTCACTAGCATCCCTTTGCTCTGGATCTCTGCCCTCCTCCTCGTCCTCCTCAGAGCTCTGTGTCTCCCCTCGTGTCCGCGGGCTCGCTTTGGTCCATAGCCAGCGGAAAAAAACCCTCCGAGGGAATGTCACTCCGAAAAAAAAACCCTCGCTGTGACACGATGACAGGCGCCGGCGAGCCAACCAAAAGTAAAATCTAATTAGCGTTAAAGCAGGGGAGCCCGGTTTCAGCCAGCAACCTCATTTCCAGGCCAAAAAAATGAGCTCTGAAAAGACTCGCGTGACTCACTCGCCCCCCTGTCCTCGCCACGAGCCCCCTTTTCACACCCCTCCCCAGCTTTTAGGAGGTGGGATCCAGCAGGGAGGGCATGTTGGAGACGGCGCCTCCTCACATCATCCTCTTCACGTCTCCTCTGGACCCGAACATCAGATCCGATATTCTCGATACACGGTTTGTCCATTATGACGCGTGTCGCGCTCCGATCCCCCCTCGTCTTCGGATCGACGGCAGGTGGTTGAAGATGATGTATTGTGTGTTCCACTCGGAAGTGACCGCAGGGGGAGAGGAAAAAAAAAAATCACAGGGATATGCACAAATGGGCGTTTAGGGTTGCAGGCTAAGTGTTTTAACGCAATATCATCATGTTTCCTCTCCGGCCGCTGGCGCCGGCAGCTCACTGATGAAACAAGACTTTGAACTTCTGCTGCTCAGAGACCAAAGCACAGATTCATCATCTGGGGAGGAGGCTCGGCGTTAGAGACGGAGGCCTCCGCCTGTACTCTCTCCTCCTTTCATCCGCGCTCCTGCGTGTTTTCTGAACGCTAACGGACGAAGATGAAACGCAGCTGCGCCGCCAGAGAGCGGCGGCGGCCAGTGAACTCGTGTTTTCGCCGATGAACGATTGTTCAACCGATAAAATATCAGCATCTCGGATACGAACATCCGACACTGATGTTATATATTTATGTTAGCACATCTGCAGCTAACAATAGCTTGTCTGCACTCTACCGTGCAGTTAGCACATCTGCAGCTACCACAAGTATGTTTTGACAGCGGTTCCAGCTAACCTTAGCACGTCAGCTGCTAACATTTGCGCATCTGCATGTAACAAATCTGCAATCAGCACTGGAGCTAACGTTAGCCCCTCAGCAACTAACAATAGCATGTCCGAAGTCAGCACTACAGCTAATGGTAGCACATCTGTAGCTATCAATAGCATGTCTGCAGTCAGCACTGAGGCTAATGCGCAGCTAGGATATATGCGGCTAACAGTAGCATGTCATAAGCAGATCCAGCTAACATTAGCCCATCTGCAGCGAGCACTGCAGTTAATATTAGCATGTCAGCAGCTAATCTTAGCGCATCTGTAACTGTTTTGGCCCCATCGCTATAGGAGCTAGATTTCTTTGAGGTTTTCATTCTTACCATAAATGTCGGGTCGGCCATCAGAGAAGGTCGTAAAGGAAAGTCTGGATCCGATGAGATGAGATGAGATGAGATGAGATGAGATGAGATGTGATGATGGCAGATGTGATGATGATGAGATGAGATAATGTCAGATGTGATGATGATGAAGTTTGGGGGCTGAGGATGGACTTCTCTTGTTATTAAAACGATTATCGAGGCGTCGGGGAACAATGACTTGATGGAGGCGGGACTAAAACAGGAAAATTATTTTGGTAGCCACGGTAACCAGGAGGTTGAGGAACCATGAGCCCCCCCCCCACCTCCTCCCATGTTTCTGTTTTCTGAGGAGAAATAAACCATCAGACAATAACGTTTACCTTTATGTCGCTTTTCAATATAATCTCTTCAGGGGAAATGAAAAAGAGGATTTTGAAGGATTTTTTTTATGTAAAGCTTTTGTTTGTATAAAAGTTGTATAAAAGTAGAAAATGAGACGGGACGTAATCCCTACGCCGATTTGAATGCTTTGAAATAAAAAACTTCTCTCCCCTCTGGTTTTCCCGATGCCGAGCGCCGTTTCAGCGCGATGCATCAATTAGCGACGACGTGACGACAACGGCGCGGTGCGTTTACACGTGTCCCACATGTTCGGCGACACACGTGCGACGCATTCATTTGCGTGTTTGTGTAGTTAACGGCCTCGTAACTGTCACACCCAAGCATCAAACATGGCAGCCTGATCAAAAGGCCCTTAGAAAGATGATGGAAGTGGCGATGATGTAAGCGGCTCATGTAAATTGATTCTGCCTCCATTAGATCACATTTCTGAAAGCCTGCGGATGGAAAACTGAACACAACCAGCAGTAAATGTGTTCCAAACATAACATATAGTAAACAGTTTCATTTTTCTGTTTCCTGTAAATAACAGGAAATCATGTTTTGGTTTTTGCAATTAACGACCTGCTGGCGGTAAATACGAAGGTTAAGATCTTTGACGAGACTTTTTCTATTTGAAAGAAATAAGTCGGTGTCGTCGGCAAAGAGAAATATGGCGACAGCACGGCGTTACCTACGGCAACCAGATCGTTTACATGCATGAGAAACAGAAACGGTCCCTGTATCGATCTTTGTTTTTCATGACCATTAAAAGCCGTATATCTCTAAATATAAATAACTCTTTATCTCATAATTCTGAAAACAAAGATACATGTTGTATTTCTTATCGTTATCTAATGCTGTATTCTTCATCAGTCACTTTTAAAAATGACACAAACTGAATGAGTTTTATGAAAAAAACCCTACTGGTAGATTAACGTAATGAATTGTTTAAAATCTGGTTTGTAGTTTTCTGGATCTGGATAAAAAGTGTGTAAAGTTTCATCGCGGGTATTTCTGGAATTATGTGCGTCATCCCCAAAGAAGGTTGTTACTGTTGGGCGATTAATCAACATATCTGGCACCAATGACAAGTTAAGATAAGAATATATTACTCTCAGTCCAAGTGATTGCTTCTGAAATGACTCTGCAGTCGCTCTGGACGTGAATTTAATGTTATCTGATTCTTAATATTCTCTCTCATTTATAGCGTACGAGAGTTCCACGTGTTTGTATGTATATATTATATCGAGTATATTAATATTCTTGGGCAGGTCATCATTCGCGCAAAAGAGATTTTGATCTCGGTCAAAGAAATGATATGAATAAATGATATAATAATAATAACAAAAAGTAAGATAAGATAAGAAGATCATTTCTCCATCACAATGTAGGAAATTCCCGTCAATCGTGATGCGTTGTCGGCAGGATTCAAACCCGCGCGAAGAGAGGCTCGCTGATTTATAATCACGACAGATCGCAATTCATCCGCCACTATGCGGCTATGATACGTGTGTTGATAGCCTGGGAGAAAAGTCCCAGGGAAAAGCTGCAGTAGCTGCAGCTAACGGTAGCATATCTGCGGAAGACGCAGCTAACGTTAGCATGTCTGCCAGTCAGTTCTGGCGAGTTGAATCCGCTATTAAAACTTTAAGTGAGGCATCAACGACTTGATGACATCATCAAGAGATTCATTAGCCTCTCTGATAAGTTGTTGTTGCCGATTACGGAGCTTTTCAAACAGTCTTGGATAACATTAGCTTAGCATTTTCACCAACTTCAGCCAACAGCAAATCTAAATTGTTTGAATACAAGCAGACAGGTGTCCTTAGGTACCGTGATCTAGTTACCGGTTCAACCTTAAGAATGATTGTAAAAGTGTTAGAGAAAAAATAATCCGTGGCTATATGCTATGCTAGCCTTTTTTTAATAAAACTACAGCTCATTAGAATTCTGTAACTTGCAGAAATGTTCATGTTTGATGAAGTACTTGAAGTACTTCCTCAGGTTCAACGTTTCGTCCAGGACAGATTTGACTGTTTTTTAGACATCAAAGCCGTTACCGTCGTCAACGACTTTTAAAAAGTGGCGCCTCGTTATCTGGCTGAACTCGTTGGATCTCTGCCTGATGTACCCAAAGTAAGCACCAACAGACGGAAGGCGAATCTGAGCGGCAGACTCGGACAGATGATCGTTTTGGCCCCTCCCTTTGCGGTGGTATTCTAAAAAAAAAACAAGCTATGCTGTTTTCTAACGATTCATGTCCAGAATGTTTTTATTTAAAGGAAAGCAGCAGTCAACAAGTTAATGAGGCTGCCATTTTTTTTTTTATCCCACGTTTGAGGGAAAATAATGAGGAGAATATGCAAATATAAGGATAAAATGAGCATTCGCTGTCACAGTTCTCATATTTACTGTAAATCCTTCCAAGCGGAGACTTTATGTTATAATCAGGTAACGATCAGGTTATTACAGCTAAACGTTCTTCATGGCTCGTCTTCTTCACTCTTTCGGTGGTTTTTCTGCGGGGCCTCAAACTTCATTGTTGGGTTTCTCCTTGGATTTATTCCCCCTTCTGTTTTGGCGCTCAGAAGCAAACTCCCAGTTTCATCTCACAGGAAGTGACACACACTATTTTTCTTTTTTTTGCGGCCCGTGGAATGATGGGATCTTAATCCGGATCCACCTCAGTGCAGGAGAGAGCAGCTGCTTATCAACTCTTCAAATGTCGACTGGTCTTCATTCTTACGATCCCTTCTGATGATTGCGGGGCTTAAAAGTCCCACGCCTGGTCCTGGTGGGGCTTTCCGGATTTGTGTGCGAGTTCATGTACGCGGCGCTCACACGCTCCAGCGTGAAATCGTCTTTTTGATCGTGGTCGGGTCGGATTTAAGCTCCTATCTCAGACCGGAGTCGGGCGATTGCAGGAAATCAAAGGCGCGACGTCCTCTGCACTCAGGACCCCCAGCTCAGCCTCGTAGGGAGCTCGAACGCCTTATCAGGCTGACCCAACCTAGGCCTGCCGCCGGAGCTGCCCGGCGCCGCTTTGGAAGGCCTCTGATGTGGGACCGAGCCACTGATGATGGCGGCGACTGGCGGCTGCTGATACTCGCTCTCGCCCTCCAGCTCGGAGGGAGTGAGATGTATTTTCATGCTGAGAAAGACTCCCACTCTGACGGGCTATTTCTGCCGCCGCTCCTCCGCCGAGCCAAGAGGCTAATTAGACTTTATAAACACACAGATTCTATACGCAAAACAACTTTGGAGTAAAAAAAAAAGAAAGAAAGACAGAAAGAAAGACGAGATTTCAGCAGATGATTATCTCCCCCGCAGAAGAAAATATTATAAAGAAATGATTCTAAGGCCATTAATGATGGTCAAACTGAAGAGTAAAGGCTAAATCCAAAGGATAAACTAAGAATGAAAAGACAAATATCTCATGACTTCTTCGCTCAAGATCTGTTTTCAGGCAAAGGAATCCATTATTACCTCGAAAATAAAAACATTTTATTGATTTAAACTATCACAAGAAACTTTAAAATCTGACCCATCCTCATTCATTTGGATGCAGATTTGAATTATATCTTATTATGATTATATTCATTACGAGTGTTTATTATTCTAAGCTGATTAAAAATGTATTAGTTGATTTGATTTCAGCAGTATTATAGGATCAAATAATATTATTGCTGCTCTTTGTTATTGTTATTATTAATACGAATGAAAATAGCTTTTATGAGGTAATTCCAAATAGTGAATAATAGGCATATCAAAATGAAATTTTTATTAAATTCCATTCAAACCAATTAGATTTGAACATTTTCAATCATTATTATTATATTGATAATAAGGCACAATCCAAATACAAATGAACGATACACATGGTAGGATCAGTGATTTAAAGACGTTATTTTCTTCCTGGATAAAACTTTGTGGGACTTTAGCCTGCAGCTGAAGGAGCGTTGGGAATCCTCAGAACCGGCTTTGATGTTTACTCAACCTCTCTCACTACTATTTTTTTTAATTTAGTTTATTCCAAATGTATTCTTCTACACATACAGTCTTCAGAGGGGGAAGAAATACACGTGAGAAAGTTTTTAAACGCCGCTTATGGTGTTCTAGCGTTGAGGCTACGCTAACTTCTCAACCCTGACGTTTCCTGGTTTCTCTCCCAAAAGATCTAAATTGAATCTGAGATGTTCTGAAAGGACTCACATTCTGCTTATTCTCTCTCCGGGTGATAAACTGAGCTGAGTCATGGTCAGCAAGCAGCTCCGTCCTATCCAGAAACGTAAGGGCATCCCGTAGGTTTCCTTGGCACGTTGTCAAACTAATTTGATTACTCTGGGTTCCGTAACGCGTGAACTTCCAGCGGCTTTATGCAAAATCGGCGCTCGGCGAAACGCTATCGTTGCATCTGAGCGAGTTAGCGTGATGCGCCGGGACGCAGTGAAAGGCCGGATATTTCAGCATCTCCTCTGATTCTCATCCTCGTCCAGAGATGTGACGGAGAACAACAAAGGATGACATTCAGCAGGAAGTGACAGCGTGGAGGAGGAGGCGTCGGAGCGGCGTGGAGCACAAAGAGGCTAAAGATAATGGATGTGAATTGGATTAAATGGGTTGGGTGGAGAACATTAGCGGTAAGGTCAGAGCTACTATTGTCGTGTGAGTCACTCCCTCCACTTCTAATCTCCCTAATTAGGCCTTGTCGCTGTTAGCCAGCACATCTCCTCACCCACATCCCCACCCCCGCCCCCCCTTCTACCCCTTCCCTTCACTTCCAAGGAGGATGGGTGGAGGGGAGGGGAGGGGGAGGATCTGACAGCTCTAAGGTGGACTAAAGTTATGGGGTGCTGAGTACGGACTCTGAGTACTTTCTGTCAAGGCTGCATAAAACCGATATATAACCAAATACCAACAGTAAGACTGGCCGGTTGACAGGAACCCCGTGACCCAGATTCACACAGTCGGACATATTTGAATGGTTTGTTGCACGTAGTTCTGATTCCTTGGCATTTAGGGCGTGTTCAGAACGGCCAATAAACCGGGCTGGTTCTGATGAACATTCTGACCAATCGCTGAAACCACGCATCGTCAAAGAGGTCCTGACGTCTTACTCCTGTAGTTCTGTCCGGGATGTGGGCCACTGCTGATGATTCTGGTCGGAGGCCCGTCTCTGGGCGGCACCAGGTATTTTTGGTATCTGCTTCCAGGTTCTGACAGCACCAAGTACTTCTCGGCCTGCTTCTTACATTGTTCTCCTGAGGACTCCAGGTCAGAACATGTCTTGTGTTTCTGGGTAGCCGTTTCTGGAGGGTGTCAGGACCGTGGATCTGGATCTGGAAGGATCTGGATAAATAAATGTGGGGATTGCTCTCTGTGGTCGCCACAACTCTGTCGCAGATCCTGATCTTGGTTCTGATTGTCAGGTTATTGGTTCTCCGGATGTTCTTCAGCTGATAGAAAGCTGTCAGATCTGACCCGATCTGCTCGTCGGTGTTTGTTGCCCAGACAGGTGGAGCTTTCTACCTCGTCTAGAGAGAGAGAGAGAGAGAGAGAGAGAGAGAGAGAGAGAGAGAGAGAGAGAGAGGGAGAGGAAGATCAAAAAAATGCTGACACCTTTATTCTGTTTATGAACACAATTATATCGTTAATTTGTAAAAACAAGGCAAAGTTTTTGAATCTCAAGTGGATCCAATGATCTCCAGCAGAATCTGGATGATAGTATAATTTAATTAAAATGAGCTGGTGGGCCGTGGAGGCGGGACGCGCTCCGCTGAGTGTCCTTCTGGTCGTTAACCTGTTTTCACCCTCAGATCTGTGGGTCGTTTTAACTCTTCGGCCTCTTCCATCGCCAAAAACACCTTCTGCTCTGAATAATAACGTACTTTCATAGTTCATTTTTTCTGTTTTCCCACTTCTAGCCGGGAGAAAAAGGGGAATACAGTCCACGGAAGAAGAAGAATATTAATAATTCATACGCAGCAGAGACGGGTGTCAGAGGTTCTGCTGGTCTATCGGTGACTCTGGGAAGAGTTTTGACCTTTTATAGCGACAATTGATCGTTTTATGGCCACAAAACACAATGAATTAATAATTAATGTCTGTCTTTTTTTCTATGTTGGAGCGGATGAGCTGTTCACAATGAGATGTTTGTCTCGGTGGATCAAGGCCGAGTTTTGTTTTGACAAGCCCGGTGATGTCACCGCTGTCCGCCACGCTTGAGCGTTTGTGTGCGCCCGTGAAGGGAATGCTAATGCCTGAGCTTGTGATCCCATGTGAAGCAAAGCAGGCTGTGTTTATTATGCAACTGGTACGACTGAGCCGGGCTTACAGAGCAGGAGGGATGGATGGATGGGTGGATGGATGGGTGGGTGGATGGATGGATGGATGGATGGATGGGTGGATGGATGGATGGATGAGCTACAGAGACACTTTGATGCATGTGCATTAAGTTCTCACAGTATTCCACGATTTGCATGAACAAAATGTTTCCTGGGGAATATTTTTTGGTGTCGGGTTTCTGTTTTCCGACGGATCAAACAGAACCTTCATGTTTCCAGCAGCTGTTTCTTAAGGTGAGGCAAAGTAAAAAGTTCAAAAATATGCAGACAGGAGGCCTGTTCAAGGAGCAGCCTGAATAGAAACATGCTAAAAAATGCCTAAAGACAGACTCCTGCTACAAACATCAAAGGAGGAAATAGTGCTGCCAGGCAGCGGTAAATGTTTTAGCCTCTGAGGCTAATGTTAGCTCGTGACGACAGAAACTAAACCCCCGACTTCTCAACCATTTCCTCCTTTAACGCCTGTTGCCGCTTTGCTAGGTGGTCTAATAGCTACGGCGTTACGTCCGTGTACAATGGCGTCATCATGATGTCATTACTGTAAAGTAATCTTGTCACACTAAAGTTGTGTCGTTCCCATAAAGCAGCATTGTAAGGTAGAGTAATTGTCGTAAAGTGGTCTCAATGTCGTAAAGCGGTCTCATTGTTGTAAGGTGGAGTAATTGTCGTAAAGTGATCTCATTGTTGTAAAGCGGTATTGTTACCGTAAAGTTGTGCCATTTCCCTGAATTGGTATCTTGCTTTAAAGTAGTAAAGTAAAATTGTGTACAGTTGCGTTGATACTGTAAAAAAGTGTTGTAAAGTGGTATCGATGCTGTAAAGTGCTGTTATTATCGAAAAATGAAAAAGCTGTAGAGCCCTGTCATCGGTGTAAAGTTGCACCATTACAGTAAAGTGGTGCTATTGTAGTAAAAAAAAACAGCAAATATACAAAGGTGTCATTGGTATGAAATGGTCTCCTTGTTGTAAAGCAGCATGCCATCATCAAAGAGTCAAAAGGCTTTAAGGTGGCGTCTTGGCTGTAAAGTGTCTGTGTTACCGTAAACTAGTGCCATAAAGGGATTTTGTTGCCGTAAAGCGGTGTTTGTTATTTGAAACTGAGTTCAGCCTGTTGTTGTTTGTCAGTGGGATATCACTTCAGTTCAGACCTTCACGTTTAATGCATTGGTTTTAAGCCATGAGCCCTTTGCAGCTTTATTGATTGGAGTATTAATGGTTATTATGGGATAACTCAGACCAGGACTAACTGCAGAGGGGCTCATCTGCTGGGGCTGCATATATGATGAGATCTATATTTCCAGTAAGAGATAATGTGGTGCGGACCAGAGCCGGAGCTTGTGGAGGGGGTGAAATGGGATTTGGGGCCGGTGCCAGCTGATGATAACCCGGTCCAAATGGATTGGTAATGGCTATTCATCGGGGTGGCACGCCGCTCGGCTGCTCTGACATTAATATGAATGCAGATTGAAATGCGGCCGGGGGACTTCGGCTGGAGGTAATAGCATGAAGGAGTGTGTGCGTGTGCATTTAGTAAATGCGTGTTCTCGTAAGAGCGTGCACATGTTGATCCTCGGCTAATGTGGCCGACGCCGCCTCGGAGGTTTATCCCACGGAGCAAAGAGTAAAAAGCACATCCACGTTGGAGACCGCCTCCGCCGCCACTGATGTGTTTGTTTGGTTTGACTCAGGAGAAATAGCTTTGATGATTATTTGAAGATGAAGACAACTCAAGCTCCTTTATAATGGGAAACGAACTTCTCTCTGAGAACATGAGCCTTCATCCTGGAAAGCACTCCTTCCTTTTTTCTTAACAAATCTATAATGGAGCCCAAGCCCAGCGGAAGCCTAAAACTGTCAGCGCAACTCTTCTTCATTCCATTTCTCTTAAGAAAGGAAGTAACCCCCGGAGATCCTGAAGTTCTTGAATAATATTTTTACAAGACGTGATTTGCAGACATTTGGTTTAAACGTCTGGATTCTGTCGACGCTCCTCTTCCTCCCTATATAGGGAGGAAGAGGAGCCCGCCCCACAGTCCATGGAGTACTCCGGTTAGTGCTTTTCCAAGGAACTCACTGGAGGGACAATGTACCTCATCTGGCCCTGGAGGGCTTCAAGATGGGGCCAAAATGAGCTGGAGAGTGTTGCTGGGGAGAGGGATGTCTGGAATGTACTTTTTAGTTTCCACCACGACCTGACAGCGGCGTAGAGGAAAAAGATGGATGGAGTCATATTATGAGTTTTTCTATTAGGAATGTTGTGGAGGGACTGATCCCTCCATCCCATAATGTGTTTGGTTTTTGTGTAATATATTACAGTTCATTTAAATTCTTTATGGCATTCCGTGTGTTTGGTTGTTGTTTATTATCTTTGTGAAAATAAAACATGGAAAAAACACGTTATTACATGTAATTAGAATGACATAATCTACAAATGTAAGAACCGACAGATTTTTATGCGTGACAAACATTTTATTACCGTCACTACAATGTTTTTAATGCTGCTGAGCTCCTTTGGGTCCAACCGGGCCGACTGTAGAGGCAATCAACCTGCAGGGTTCTCAGACAAACACACACACACACGCACACACAAACACAAACACACACCTTCCTCTGCTGGTTGAGTTCTCTTCCACGCTTCACGTGGCGGCGAGGAGGCGCGTGAGACAGTTCCTAGCGGCCTGAGGAGAACACAAATGCAATGCTTCCTCACGTTTGACAAAATCTGGTTCACACTTCCCTCGCCGTCAGAGCGGAGGGGCTCACTGGATTCCAGAGCGTATTGATCCCGGAATAACATCAAAGCAGCCCAGCTGACAGACTCAAGGCATGCTGGGATGAGGATGCAGCGGCTGACGGAGGAGGGAACACATCTTGCTAGATGAGGGCGGAGGTGGGGGGGGTGAGCGTTCCAATCCACCTCTAGCCTTGGGGCCTTTCTGTGAACAGTTTTCATGTTCTCCCCATGTCGGCATGGGATTTCTTGGGGCTCCTCCCACAGTCCAATAACATGTATTAAAGGTGACTCTGAATCGCCCAAAGGCCAGAACGAGAGCGTGAACGGTTGGTGAACTGTTAAGAGCGTACCCCATCTTTTCTCCCGGCGTCAGCAGGGTTAGACTCCGGTCCATCCCACGACCCTGCAGCGGATAAATGTTTGCAGGAAATGAATAAATGAATGATAACGTATCATCGTCTTTTTCGTTTTGCTTAAATCCACCAGATACGGACAGTGTAAATATTGGAACTATCAGGACAACCAAATCTAGATGAAACAATGAAGCTTGATATTTAAACGAGCTCCAGGAAAAAAAAAGGAGAAGCGCTTGAGCTCCTCTCTCTGTCCAACCGATCAGCAGCACTGCTCACATTAGCTTAGCAAGAGTCATCAACATCTCCCTCAAGCATAAAATGACCCATAAAGTCATCAAAAATATTGTGATTAAAATCTATTCTGGAGTGAATATGATGATCTGGAAGCCTCTAATGTCCCGGTGATACATCAGTAAACCAGAAACCTGGTTTACTGAGCCAAACTGATTATTTATCACACCTCAGAATGATAACAATTAGGTTTTGCATCACAGGATCAATGTGAGGTATCACAGCGCCGGTTTACAGCAGGGCTGGTTTGTTAGGGGTTCCGGTCATGGTGCTAAAAATCTAAAAGGAAAGTGTAAATTATAGCCCGTGTTGTGGATTTCTGGCACTCTCGGACACATTAGTCCACATTAGAGGAGCTGTGGCATCATAAGGGAGCGGCGTATTGCAGAGATTGAGTTACGGCCACTGCTGCGTGAAGTCAACTTAAGAGTGGAATATGCCTTTAGTCAGACAGCACTTAGGGGGGCCGCATCGATCGGACAGTGAAACGCAAATGGGAGGGAGGAGAAACAGGAGACGCAGAGAGAGGGTCACCCATCAAAGGTGAAGCTAACGGCTCATCTGTAGCGGCGTTTGTCTCTAGCTAAGCGGACCCTGCTGCTATGACGGATTTTCACGCCGTGATTCCAAGTAAAGAGGTAAACATGACCTTTAACCCCCTAAAAAAAGCACTCAATGCCGTTTAGTCCATTTAGTCAACGCAATTTAAGTTAGGGATGTATTAATAGTCCCACGGCTCGGACCGTCGGGTTGCAGTTGAAAGGTTAAAGAATTGCTTTGACAAATGTCAATATGGAGTGGATGGATTGACATGACATTTGTCCCCAGAGGATGAACTCCTCCATCCTCAATGGGTCACTGTTTGCCAAGTGCCATCCTCCTGGGGTAAAGAAGAATTGCCTGAGAGGTATTTCATAACAGAAAGGTCAGATTGTGATCAAAATTATCCGATGCTTTCCCACAGGATGAAACCCTGTGATTTGAATGACCTGCACAACCAAGCTCTCAGGAGCATCTCAGACCTTCTCACTTTGTCGTTTTAAAGGCAGATGACAGGTCTCCACATAATAAGCGTATACCTCTGAGACCTACTAATGGAACTTTGTCCATTTTTCGCAAACAGCATCAAGACTTACACATGTTCAAATTCTGCACAACCTCAGCTGAAGAGATGTGTCGCTCATTAAAGGCTATACATTAACTTAGGGGGACAATAAATCCCCCACCCCAAAACAAACAGAAGAAAAAAAACACTTGTTTTGATTTTTAGTGTTGAAAGCACTTAACACTGTAAAAAAGGCATGATAACATCAACACAGGAAGTTCTGGACGTTAGCAAACTTCAGAGTTGACAGCTGATGACATTAGCTGAGATGTTAGCTAACTTGAAAGTATTATATTTATTAAATTGATTGAAACTTGTTTCTTAAAAATAACTAATGGAAAGAAAACTTTTTCTTTTTTTTTGTTTTGCGGGTAAACTTTTGAGCTGTCAATCACGCTGTCACCTGCAGCTGCCTCCCGCCCCCAGCCCTCACGAGCCAATGGTAACTCGGCTCTCTGTTACTGATTTTGACTGTTTTCGAACAGAGTTTCTATGTGTGGAGAAGGAATATTGTTAAACGCCCAAAATTATCTGGCAGCGAATATAAAAAGAAGAGAAGGACTGAGAATTCCACAAACAGAAGTAGTTGTTTTTACGATCAATCAATCCCGGAAGTGTTAGCAAGGATGATGCTAACACGAGAGAGAGGACATCGCTAGCATTGTGCTAGTAATGCTGTTGGAGAGCTTCTCTCAGCTCCAGGTGCGCGGGGACATATTTGGCATTTTGTATTATATTGATTATATATTCCATCCATCAAAGTGAAGAACGCTTCTGATGCACATTACTGGAAAAAGCCGAAAACACGACGACTCCAGAGAAGTTTGTGGGCAAGAAGGTTTTTGAGTCGCCCGTGATTAGTAGACGTCTAACAGCTGGAAATAAAACACTAGAATACTCTAGTTTATCTGTGAGAATGGAAATGACGCCGTTCTACTAAAGTGTTTTATGGCACTACGAGTTCTTCTCGCCCTCCCGGTTTCAGTTGTTTCAGGAGAACGAAGTTTGTCAAAGTAGAAACTAATTGAAAGAAAATAAAAGGAACCTCCGCAGTACAGTGAACCAGGACCGGCTCCGTGGACTGGACCACCTCCATGCAGCGTGAACTGGGACACATAATTGAATTAGAGGATTCAGTTAAACCTTTTGAAAGGTAAGCTTTATTTTTCTCTCCATGTTGTTGTTGTTGTTGTGTTGTTGTGCACGTCTTTTGTGTGCGCGCGCGCGCCTTGCCCGGAATACTATACATCAATAAATGATTGACACTTTGATGACATTAGCTTTGCAGTACAGACTGTGTCCGTTATGTCTGAGTGGTATTTTGATGCTGGTGTGGTACGTTACAAATAGAATGGCAGCTTAATTGGGAACGCCATGTATGAATTTAAAACCACAAAGCCTTTCCCCACAGGGAAAGTGACGTCACGTTGATACAATAACAGAGGCACAGAGTAGAAGTCCACCAGGCCCACCGCAGAAAAGACTGTGAAATGTGCTTTTGACAATCAGGATCTCATTGGATAGTTTCTCTAGTTTTAGGAGGAAAAAAACATCTGATCTCTAGCTGAAACTCTCCTGCAGTAATGATGTCTAAAAGCAACGTGATATCCCTGATTGTATTCAATACTGGGAGATGAACAAAGATCCCTTTCAGTCAGTTGCTCCTGAATCATCCGCAACAATACAGATATTGAGGTCAGTATAAACAAGGTTCTTTTAGAGCTACAATAGCTAAATAATGGAGGCTTTAATTCCCAGTCAGCAGAACCCCCCCCCCCCCCCCCCCCCCCCCATATTCTTATCAGCAGACTCTCTGCCTTGTGGCAACCTCAGAAGAACATTAAGTGATCCAAAAGGTTAAAATGAGGCTTTCCGTCAAATAACCTAATTCACAACTGACTGAATTATGCTCAGTCTTCTGAACACGTTGAAACAAATTTGCACAATATATACCGAACCCTAATTTTCACATGTAGGCCGTTCCATTGGTGAGTGAGTGATGATACGAATGGTTTCACCTCTCCTGATGACTAGGTGGTCCTTTGCACGGTTCCACCTCTTCTGTTTGAACGGTTGAATGCTGGCTTATGTTGTGAAGAGCTTTGAGCAGACTGGAGAGGTGCTATAGAAATACAGTCCATTTAATCATAATTTATTTTGTCTGAATTTGTGGCCTTTGTCTAAAAGCTTGCAGATACGAACAAAAGGGTTCACCCCCCCTGTAGTATATCCATATCTCAAAGTAAGACACCTGAGACTCCTCCAGTCAATTCCTTTTCCTCAGACGATCAGTAGACCAACTTTCTTCTCAGCAGTCGCTGGAGAGCTGAAGCATATCCAAGCTGGCGTTAAGCGAGAGTCGTGTTACACCTTGGACTAGTCCAGCGTCAGTCACCATGAGGAGGAACCCAGTTTGTTGCGTTCAGTCGAGCCATAATTGACGCTCTGACTCAACCTACTCTACTGTTGCCATATTGGCGTTAATCAAAACTTTTCACTCTTTGCTGCCACCTTCTGGATGCATCGCCGCAAACACCAAAGATAGGTCGTTATCACCGGACGTATTCATTTCCGAGTATAAATGAGCTTCCAGACCCAAAAAAACTCACCACGTTTCCATCTGTCTAGTCCTTCCTGTTCAGCCACTGATTCTCCCTCTGAGCTCCTGTCCTGCTTCTTATCTCGTCAGGCAGTGTTTATTCATCAGCGCAGTCATCTCCCCATCACCTCCACCTCCACCATCCATGAAATATTCCCCGCCAAAATGATCCTGAATCAATAGCTGAGACTGAATGAGAGTTGTGTTCACGCCATAACTCATTTTAATGGCCGGTGGTGGGCTCTTGATATGAACAGCATCCCCTTCTCTTCATGCGCACCTTCCTCCTGGTCCTGTAAAGTATAAATCACAGATACAGCCACTTACTGCACGCTCTCTGGAATTCCCTGCTGTCTCGCTCGCTGGAACTGGACATAAAGCTGTAAATAAAGGCCTTAACGCGCTGACAAATGGCCTCAAATGCTATGCAGGCGTTCTGCATTTGACAGAACATTTGAGCATGAAGGCTTTGGCAAGGTCTAATCAAAGACGCCGCGCTGAACGCGGATCGCCGGCTTCTCCCTGCATGCTTATGAGTAATTGGTCGGAGAGGCGGGATGTGTCATTAGGCGGAAAGCATTCGGACCATTGCTAGAGTTGGATTACGGCGCGGCTACTCCTAGTACAGTCATCCTCTCACCTCGTATCCCCCAGCCGACGAGTCAATCAGAGCTGGCTGCAGATATAACGGCCGGCGGACCCTCCCAAGTGGCCAATACCAAAGCTAATGGTCCAATTAGTGTTTAGGGATCGTGGCGATGGCAGCATGAAGAAGACAACCTGACAAGCTCTCTTGGAGTGTGTCTGCGTTACTTAAATATGTGAAGGCCGCACTGGTGCTTCAGAACCACAGATTTTAGATATGAGGTGGGATGAATGGGTTCACAACCCCAAACACTGCCTCGAAAATTCCAGCGAAAACCAAAGACAAGGGTTATGGATGTGGGGAGAGGACATGTAGTTGGTTGGGGTGGAAGAAGAAGATCCTGAGGACGGGAAAACAGTTGAGCTGCTTGGCGAACCCTAAAGGGAACAGCGGAAAGAGGACAAAGAAGAAGAAGAAGATATACCCCTCGACTGTAGTGCGGCGAAGAGCTGGATTGATTTTGTGAAAGGTCAGTTATACAGTTTCGCCACTAGGGGGAAATTTATCTAGACGGTTTGTCTGATTTAGTCCAAATTTGGTGTTTATTAACCGACTCAATGAGACATTTCAAACATTTCACATCTAATTTGAAGATTTCAATCAGAGGGATTACTTGCAGGGAATTTGGGGCTTTTTGGGGATATACTCTTGATGCCAGGGATGAAAGGAATAGGACTAGTTCTTCAGGGGGAACCAGGGTCCAGGGGCTGCTATTCTAGAGGCCAACATGGAGCCATTTTGCCCACTTATCGCTCTGACCCACAAAATATGAAATCTCTCACCATGGCTGATGCGTCTAAAAGGTTTGGTGCATGATAAAGACCCCCAAAAATGTATTTAATTAAGAATAAGAATAATATCAATCACTACATGAACAGTACGGTGCATTCACTGTCAGTGCCTCGGCCCAGAAATATTTAAGAATTCTCCTTTTATGAAGCTAACACCTCTTCTTAATACATCTCATCATTCCCTCCTACTTAATTTTGAGCCTATTTTTCTGGTCTTGCTGTTTTATTCTCTGCTCTGCTGACAGTTGTGACCCGAGGCATCATTTTTTTTAAGAGGCAGTCGGTCCATCCTCCAGAACCAGAATCTGAAGCAGGAGAGTCAACAAACACGAGGTGATAATTCTGGGGTTTCCATCCTTTTTTTCCCCTCCTGCTGCGTATTCAATTGTGTTTTAGTAATTAAATTCAGTTTCACATCCATGCATCATGTGATGTCATGCCTTCGACTGATTCCTCACAGTAATCAGGTTTTTGCTGTGCACATGTGAGCCCCGCACACTCCTTCAGCTGTGACACCAGAACCTATGCTCAGCTAGCAGCAGGTATCTCCGGCAACATTTTAATTTGAGTCCCGTGGGCTCCCGCTGTCGACTCCCTACCGCCTCCGGAGCAGAGAAGGGGGATAGATCCCGGAGGAAATGCCGCTCCCTTCTCATCTGAGCAGAACTGTGGCAGCCATCTCCGCCAGTCTCCTCCCTCCTGGGAACTCGGCGCCGTGCCCCCAGCCTGGAGTGCTTAACCCTCCCAGGCTTAAACACACGGAAAGAGATAACGGAGGAATAATCGGAGGGTTCTGCGGAGAAAAGGTGTGTGGTGTGTCCCAGCGAGATAGGACGGTTCCTGTTCCTGTTGCTCGCCTGAGAGGTTGACCCCGACGCCACCCTCCTGCTCTGCCTGGAACTCGCTTTGGAATTAGCGGCACATCTGCTTCCTGTATTAGCAGCCTAATTTGCAGGCTGATGCGCACCGGGTCCAGATCTCAGGGACTTTCCCTGTAGACAGCGGATCGACCGGCCGTCATGATTCAGCGAGTTTCCCTTCGCATCCTCGGCTCAACTCGCTGGAGTTCGTTTGTCAAGAGAAACTGCAAACATTTGATTTGTGGAGGTCTGACAGGTCCCGGAGCAGAATTCAAAGTGTTGTTTATGCATTCCCTCCTCCGCTGCGCTTGCCGCTAATTGGTTCGTTTTGGCTCCGCACCACTCTCAGATTATTTGTCAACCCTGATCCGAAACGTCAGATTTTTTTTTTCTTCGTCGGAAAATACTCGTTTCTGCGTGGAAGTTCACTTCCTGCGGATGTTTACACTCTTTATCGAGAATCAAATATCCATCATGTGAACGGGATCATCCTGACGGGAGGCCCGTTTTCATTCGCACTCCTCACCAGAACTTTGGGAAAGAGTGAAAAATGAGGAAGGTGGATTTCAGGCACATTGAGTCCTATAGCGGTGGCTTTTAATGTGGGGTCCCCAACGGTCCTTGAGGGTGGTCCTCAGCAAAATGGGGAAAAAGGTGCTATTTATAGGGGATATTATGGGATTCTCATATCTGCGGCGTCCACCGCAGATTCTTCCTCAAAAACTATTTTATGATTCATTTTAAGATTTCATACCCACATAGACTTCCTTTTGAGGAAGAACTAGAGCGATTTAGGGAAAGTTTAGCTGCATGTTTCCACCACTAGGGGGAGCTTTATCTCCAAGCAGTTTTCTGGCCATAATTTCTCAATCGTTGGTCCGATTTTTGTCCAAATTTGATGGATATGAATGAACTGTTGGAAATATTTGTTGTACATATCATATTTAACTCAGCGGGAGGATTTCTTTTTTTTCCACACAGAAATTCCCAAACAGTTGGTCCGATTCAGTCCATAATTTCATAATAACACATTTAAAAGAACTTCAGTTGAAGTGCTGTAAAAAAGTAAACTAAATTTAAAAACCCTAAACTTTTACCAGACTAGCTCATCCTTACCTGAAAGTTCTCTGCAGCATCATCTCTGCAGCATCATCTCTGCAGCGTCTTTGCTCCTGAGCCCTTCTTCTGCACAGATGTGGAAGAATTTCCCTGCAGCCCCAAGGTCCGTCTAAATGCCTCCAATTCAGTTTAACTCCAGTTTGTTTCAACCCTTATTAAGAACTTGACCACCTTGTACTTCGGTTACTCAGAGGGGGACAGACTGGAGGTGAGTGTTCTCTGCACGTTGACTCCATGGTGGTCTTCGTGGGAGAACAGGCCCTACGGTTACCCTTATTAACCATCTCCATGGCGACGACTCCTTCAATCAAACATCTCACTGCGTCGGCTCACAGCTCAGTTGAAGCCTTTACACTTAATTCTCCCTCCTCCTCCTTCTTCTTACACATCTGGAAAGGTACGAGTCTACTGCTTGTTACATTTATTTTCTGCCTTTTTTGCCAGTTAATTATCTGCTCTTCACGTTCCCTCTCATTTTAAGAGCGATTTCCAATTTATTCCTTTTGGTGAGGTTGGCACATTTGCAGCCCAGACTCTCGCTTGAGTTAAAGAATGTATCATTTTCCCTGCTTGCCTCCCTGCCGACTCGCCGTCAGCAAATACAGCACGCAGGAAGAAATATGCTAAATGGAATTTAAGGAAGAATCACTAGGATAAACACTTTGAGAGAGGCATACTTTTTTTTTCATTTTTTATCTCCAGTCGTTTTAATACCAGTAATAGAATCTGTTGCTCGGTTTGGTTGCCGCGGTGCCGGAGACGGTTTGACACCTGAAGGCAGCATGAAACCTGATACAGGGATTCAACAATCATGACATAGGGCCTATGAAGGCCTGCGTATGAAACCAGGCCTATGCTGTCGTCCCCAACAGCAAGGTTATATCCCTGAAGGCTCCCAATCCCCTGCGTTGTACTAGATACAAAAAAATAAATACAGTTAGCTAGTTTTTCTGACCTCAGGAATACTATAATAATATAATATAACAATATATAGGTAAGATAGATCTCCTTCTGTAGGCTCATATGAGCCAAAGTTAACATAATCAGACTTTTGGATGGGAATAATGGTATAAAAACTGTTTTTTTTGTGTGTGTGTTGTTGCAAAGATAGTCTCCGTAGTGAGTGAAATTTGAACAATTATAAATAGTTTTTCCAGACAGTTTTGTCTGAAAAACAGTCCTTTTCATTAAAAAGCTCCGGCTGCAGCTCTAAAAGTGAGAATAAATGAGACTTTTATCATAACGTCTGCTGTAGTTTAATTTTTAGTCTACATTGGTTGGCTAGGACAATCCCACTCCCATCCACTGACCTAACCCACAACTGGTCTGTACACCAGGAGGGTCTGGTTCCACTCTGGGAAAGGATTTCTGGGCTGATTTGGTTCCAAAATGCGCTCGGAACCAGATTTGGACCTGACTTGTACCAATAGGGTTATGAGCGTTCTATTTGGGAGACCTACAGTTCCTTGTTCGGCCACTAGGGGAAACAATGTCAGAACTGAACGAGGAGGAACGACTTGCCTTGCTAGTCTGACAACAGGGATTACCGGCCTGACAAAATGGGAATTCTTAATCTGTTTAAAAATAATCTCTTTGGTAATCTTATAATCTGGAGTATATCGCTACGATTGTCCGTGCGAGGCTTTTCTCTTCATCGCGCTCTAGTTTATATATTTACGCCTGTTTGTCTGGTTTATGTAGCGAGTAAGTGAAGGACACAGTGATGAAGTCGCCAAACTAGAAAAAGGCTTAGAGAGGGTCAAAGCCAGATGAGAAAACAGTATCTTTAGGAACCGACAGGAAATAAAAAGACAAACAAACGGTCGAACGCCGGATATAAAAGCTGGAACACAAAGATGGGAAAATCACAAGATGTGAAGAAAAAGATTTGAGATTTGATCCAAATGTAAAGTGCGTTATAAATGAAATGTATTATTATTATTATTATTATTATTATTATTATTATAAATGAACCTTCGAAATAAAACACACTCCTCCTGTTTCTCTCGCCGTCAGGCTTCTTGAATCAGTGATGGAACCTCATGCGCCGCAAATTTTCATTTTATCCAGATGCTTCTGAGGCTCCCCTTGCTGATTACTTCAACCTCCTCGGTGGCTGGAAGGTAATCAGTGAAATCGTTCGCTGTGACACACGGCCGCGTCCCTCACATCTAAACGCCGTTTCACCACAGCGTCTTCTTCCCAGGCTCCCCTCTGCTGCCAAGTGTGAAAGTGGATAGAAGAGGTCAGCCGTTGTTGTGTTGGAGTTTTTTTTTTTACATTTGAGTGGTTTTCAAACAAGCTTTTAAATCCAGCCGGTGTTCCAGTGGAAGATCCAGTGGATATATTCAAAATCGCCCGTTTTTGTCCGCTGAAAGGACCTTGTACAGGATGATTATGACGTTTACTACGTTTTGTCCTGCGGTCGGACACAATATTACTTCTATTTTCTCGTTCAATTAAATGTTTTCATATTATGTGTTAAGACTTATTTCACGTAACAGTTTGGCTTCATTTATAGTTCCATTAAATGATTTATTTTTTCTCGAATCCATTCTCCCGTTGCCGTGACTACATTCCTGTATTTTCTGTTATTCGTGCGGGAAATGAATAAATAAATAAATAAAATACGTTTTTCTTCATTTTCAATTCACTTGCTTTAATTTGCTGGAACGATTTGCGTCTCTCTTTCGAGGAAACTTCCTGTAAAATTAACTAATTTCCTGACCTTTGAAATGAACCCAATCCCAACCAATTAGCCGAAAACATTAACGGACATTAATTCAGCCCCAGATGTTCCGGTGCCTGAGGGGCAGCGGCCTGGACGACTCTTCAGCACCTTTAGCATTATTGGTCTTTGTTGACTCGGTTCTGAAAACCTGGAACTTCTCGTAGGTTCAGTCGGGGGGGGGGGGGTGACGGTGTTATGAATCAAAGGGGACAGCATGACCTCAGTCACTCATTCTCCTCACTCCTCTCCAATCAGAGCCGCCTTGTTCTCCTTCATTACTCCCAGCACACCAGCTGCTTCTCGTCCTCCTCCCTCGCTCCACTCGTCTAATTTCTCCTCCCTCCTCCCTCCTCCCTCCTCCTTATGTTTCATATACATAATCTCTGAGAATTGGCTCGATATGCTGAAATTGAGTTTTGCTGCCGGTTTGCTGGAAGCTGTAATCGATACTGCAGAGCCACGTGCCGCCGTTATGGAAATCAAGGGGGCCATTAACGGTGGTGGCACTGGGCGGCGGCTGATTGCGCCGCAGAAAAGTCATGTGACCTTTTTACCTCGTTAGCCGCGCAGAATTTACTTCATAAAATGTGATGATTTCACCAGTTTTCTCACGTGTTCCTGAATGCAAACAGGAAAGAAACACAGAATTCATTTAGAAGAAGTTTGAGGAAGTGATGATGACGAGGGTTCTGATTCAGATCCAGATGGGAGTAGGCATAGTAGACCCAGGTCTTGTTAAAATGCAGCGCAGGTTCACTTCCTGTGGTCGCCTCCTGTCTGTGCTCGGCTGCAAACGTCAGACAGGGGACAAAAATAAAATGAAGACGTGATGAAAAGATGCACAAAATAACAGTCAATAAATAAATGAGTCATAAAAACATGAAAATACATCAAAAAAAATAAAAGCAACAAATGAAAATAAATTAAAAAATGAATGAAAACAAGTGACGGAAATAAAAACAGCTTTACATCATGAAGCAAAAGCATTAAAAGAAGAATGAAAGATAAAATTATGGTATTTGGTCCAATAGAAATAAAAAAAAGGAATGAAATAAAACGGAACTCAAACAATGAATACAAATAGGACATATAAGATGACATCACATCACAAAATATAAGCATTAAAACAATAGAGAATAAAAACAACAAATGAAAATAAAGTAAAAATGACAGAAAATAAAAGTAGTAAATAATGACGACATTACATCATAACATGAAAGCAATAACAAGAAAAAATAAAAGATGAATTCACAAAATGTATCATAATTAAAGCACTAAATGTAAAATAAAGAATAAAAGAAGTTATAACGTGACAAAATAAAAGGAATAAAATCTAAAAGGCAACAAAAACCATAAAAGTAAAAACTCGAGAATGAAAGATGGCATCAAATTACAAAAAACAAAACAATTATCGTATTAAGTAAAATAAAATAGATGGCATCACATGAAAAAAGAATAAGGTGAAAACAATGAAATAAAATATTAACATGAAAGATTGAGGCAAATGATGAATCAGAATAAAAATAAAAGATGACATTTCCTCAAAAAATAAGAGCAATAAATCAAAACGGAATAAAATAATATAAAAAAAAAGATGACATCACATCACAAAAAATATAATAAAATTGAATCAATGTGAATACAAATTAAATAAAAATAAAAGACAAGATCAAATCAGAAGTTCAAACCATCTCCTGCTCTGGTGTTCATCTCCTGAATTGTTCTGTTTGTGAAGTGGACTCGGGTCAAAAAGCTAATTTCTCAGGCATTCTTCACTAAATGATGGGTGAATTCATGATTACCCAGCATGCTTGTGGAAACCACAGATTTTGGACTTATATCGTGGAACAGTTTCTCTTCATGCTGACCGGCTGAGGCTCTGAGCGCCGGTCCTCCAGGACTCAAGTGCTTGTCGGGATTTGCACTGCTGACGGCGAACAAACGCCGCTGCGTGCGTTTGTTCACAGACCGCTAATCCCAACACACTCTGTACAAACGGTGGTCATGATGCACAGCGCCGGGTAAACAACAAACAGTAAGGACATGATGGGAAAATAAAATCTAGTGCTGCTCTGCATTCTGGGCATTTCATCTGAGTTAGTGTTTTGGGCGCCACAGCAGGGGCCTTGATGGAGGTGACCGCCAGGTCATGGACGATGTAGTGGGACATTTATTGGTAAAACATCTCATCAACCTCAGAAGGGCAGCATATTTGTTTAAACAGGATTTTCCAGCCTGGTTGAGAGGATGTGACATGGAGATGATAAATTATACGTGCAGATCAAACCGGAGGTGTTATTTAGAGCTAGTAGCGGTTTGCTGCTAACACGAAGAAGATGATGAAGAAGAAGAAAATCTATTCAAAATGTCGGGGAATTGAGGCGACAGCGTGACTTCCAGGAGCAAAGCTTTGGGACTTTGGTTTACAGAGGATTAGGGATTTTGAGTTTGGCTTACAGAGGTTTGTGGTCTGGTTAATAAAGGTTTGGAGGTTCCGGATTTGTCATATAAGGGGTCGGGGTCTGGTTTATGGAGGTTTTGGTGTTTGGCTCCCAAAGGTAAAGGGGATCGGGGTTCGGTTTCCGGAGGTTTAGCGCTTCGGCTTTAAGCCTTTGGGGTTTTGGGGGAATTTCTTATCTTGTCTTATGAAAAGTTTTAAAACTCTTGAAAAAGGTCATCCTGGTTCAGAACTTCTGTGCTGTTCATTACGTGACTAGCAGTTCTTGAGATTCCAACAGTTCTCTGTTGGCCTGATGGGACCGGCTGTGGACCACCATATGTGTCTGAGGGAACACATGGAGTCACCAGCTGCTTCTCTCCCACTGACAGTCTGGAAGAGTCAAGTTTTCAGACAGGACAGCATCTGACTCGTGAGAACGGGTTTTCACGGCGGTGGGCGGCTGGCGTTAACCTTCAAGAGAATCACGTTTGTGTAAAATGACAGAAAGGGTGCGGGGCTTGAAGCCACCTGATAAACGGCGTTGGTACTGATGTCACGAGCGTCGGTTCAGCCCGGCAGCAGCTCAGGGGGAAGATCGTGGGGGTACCAAACACCTGGAAGGAGCCAATCGTCAGTTTGCAGCTGGCGTTCTCTGCTGAACGTTGTATCTGTAAACTCCGCCTGAAGGGAAGAACCTGACTAACTCCTAGAAAAAGGGAGTAATTAAGTACATTCATTAAGCAAAGGATCGCAGCTAATGAGGGTTTTTAGTAAAACGCCAGAAAGACTGCTTGATTTTTTATTTCCTCTGTTAGGCTCTTCATCCTGTGGTGATACCTCTCATATCACCTCGGAGGAGCTTCCTCTTTGGACTCCTGTGAAAACCTCGGGTTTCGCTGATGTGCTGATAGAACCCAACGACTTCAAGGAGGCTTTGGTTTCAGAAATATCTGTCGGAATATTCTTTGTTTGTTTTATCAGCGACATTACTCAGAACTGCTATGAGATGGATTTTGATGAGACTTGTTGGAAAGACATGAAAAGGGAGCGTGAGATGGTTCGACATTATTGTTAGCTTTTCCAGCTGGTTAGCATTAATGTTAGCTTCCTCAGTAGGTTAACCTGAATATTAACTTAGCAAGAAGGTAAAACCAATGTTCTCATATTTGGCTCACATCGGATGTTAACTTTGCTGGGTAGCATTAATATTAGCTTTTAGAACATGCTAACATCATTACTCACTTTTCTATCAGGCTAACTTTAATGATAACTTCAAAAGACAACTGGCACAAATGTTAGCTTAACAAGCAGGAGGAGCTGGAAAGAGATGCTGTCCACCGGGATACCCTGATCAGCCCGCTGATCCACGACCCGACTCTGGGTACTAGGAGGTGGATGGAGTTTTGTAGGGGGGATGGGTTTGGAGTCCTCGGTGGAGGAGGAGGTTCTGGAGGTCCTAAATAAGCCGCTGAGGTGGAGTTGTTATGGTTGTTCTTCCTGTGTGCGCTCTGAGTTAGCGCTCCGCCGCAGCTCTCGCAATAACAATCGCCACAATTTGTGTTTTTTTTCTTTGAAGCTCGCTCTCAGTCGTGTTTATTATTACTGGAGGAACAAAAAAAAAAAAAAGAGTCCTATAATTGGTCTGGATATAAGATGATATTGTTTCAGAGGAGGCCTTTTGATATCACTGATGCTAACTTCTCCTCTTTGATTAGACATGAAAGCGCCATCGGCAGCGCTGCAGCGACGCGCTCCGCTGCTTCTAATGACCATTTGCATTCCATTTGCATGATCTGTGGTGGTAAATAGATCCAACAATGTATATAAAAATAGAATCATATCTGTCTGTCAGAGAGGAGACAGAAACCGGCTGCGAGGATTCGCTCTCTGAGCTGACATGAAAGGAAAAATTAAAAGTATGATTACAGAGCTTGTCGGATGCTGGCGACGGTCAGATTTATGGCGTTTATGCGGATAGTAAATTGTGCTGCTGTTGACTTTAACCTGTTTTTAATCTTTCTGAGTTTGTACTTCCTCTGAGGCTTTTTGAAATGAGACAAATCTTTATTTAAAGAGGCGCTTGAAGACGGCTGCTCTGATGGTGGCAGCGTTTGTTATGGATGATAAGTTGAACATGTAAATTGTGGTCAGGATCCTCCCAGCAACACCAGAAGGTCCCTCTAAAGGTGCAGTCTGCAAATTTAGGGCTGTGTCCATGAATAAACAGAAAACAAGATTCATAATTATGTTTTTATAAGTGTATCATCAGATGAAAGTGAGAGTATTTTTATGTTTTTTACCATTATATCTCCATAGGGGGCGGGTCTTCCTCCATGTTTGTACGGTAGCCTTGAAGAGTCAAACTGAATAATGGCTTTGGAGATGACTTTTCACGTTTTTAGAGTGATGGCAGGAAAACGATGAAGAAACTCTAATCCTGTAAAAAAAAAAAACATAAAAGACCAAAATTAATTATTTTTTTTTGCTCACTAACTTTTATTGTCTATTTGATGAAATGGAGGATTTTATTCATTATTTAGCACAAGAAAGAAAAAAACAAGAAGACCTGACCAGAGGTGGAAAAAGTATTCTTACCACTACAAGGAAAATACCTGCATTTAATCAACCAATCAATCAATCAATCTTTATTTATATAGCGCCAATTCACAACAACAGTTGTCTCAAGGTGTTTTCCAGAAAGAGCAGGTCCAGAACAAACTCTTTATATAATTATCTACAGAGACCCAACAAATTCCTCCTTGAGCAGCACTTGGCGGCAATGGCGAAAAAAAAAAAGGCTTTTTAACGGCCAAAAACCTTGAGCAGATCCAAGACTCGGGGTGGACGGCCTACTGCCATGATTGTCGGGTTTGAAAAAAAAAGAGACAGAAAGAGAGAGACGGAGAGAGAAAGAGAGAGAGAGAGAGACGGGTGAGGAGAGATACAGACGGGGATAAAAGCAGCAAAGATATCAGCAATAAACACTTTCTTCAGCGGCTCCACGGTCGGGCCGCGGCAGCAGCAGGGATCCCAGGTTGATAATAACATTAATATTAATGTATCATTTAGCGATAGTTTATGGGGAAATAATATACAATAATAATGATGATGACAATAATCATCATCATGAGTATCTTGTGATCAGTGGACATCGAGCAGGTCCACAGCAGCAGAACCAATCACCGTATTTTAGAAATATTACGCAGATGAAAAAAGGCAGTCCTAGAAATCTCTTTTATGTGGGAGTCAAAGGTCATATCCCGATCAAAGATGACTCCCAGGTTCCTCACCGTGGTGCTGGAGGCCAAGGTCATACCATCCAGAGTAGATATATCATCAGATAAATTGTTTCTAAGGGGTTTGGGTCCCAACACAATAACTTCCGTTTTATCTGAATTTAATAGTAAAAACTTTCAGGTCATCCAAGTCTTAATGTCTTTGAGACACGCCTCTAAATTGGATAAGTGATTAGATTCACCTGGTTTCATTGATAAGTACAGTTGTGTGTCGTCTGCATAACAGTGAACGTTTATGGAGTGTTTCCTGATAATGTTGCCACAAGGGAGCAAATATAATGTGAATAATATTGACCCAAGCACAGATCCCTGGGGAACTCCGTGGGTAACTGCTATGCAGGGAGGATTCATTGTTAACAGATACAAACTGAGATCCGTCACATAAATAGGACTTAAACCAGTTTAATGCAGTGTCTTTGATGCCAATTAGGTTTTCAAGTCTTTGTATTAGAATTTGGTGATCAATAGTATCAAATGCATCACTAAGATCCAACAAGACCAGAACAGAGACCAGAACAGAGGCCAGACCCTCATCAGATGCCATTAAAAGGTCATTCCTAACTTTGACCAGTGCTGTTTCTGGACTATGGTGAAATCTAAAACCTGATTGGAAATCCGCAAATAAACTATTCCTACGCAGAAAATCACACAATTGTTCGGCCACCACTTTCTCTAAGATTTCAGAGCGGAAAGGTAGGTCAGATATCGGCCTGTAATTTTCTAAAGCCTCTGGATCAAGTGTCTGCTTTTTAAGCAGCGGTTTGATTATAGCTATTTTAAAGGACTTTGGTACGTAGCCTGAATTTAAAGACAGATTGATGATTTCTAATAGACAGTTGCTGACTAAGGGTAAACTTTCTTTGAGTAGACTAGTTGGGATTGGGTCTAGGAGACAGGTTCTAGTTGGGATTGGGTCTAGGAGACAGGTTCTAGTTGGGATAGGGTCTAGGAGACAGGTTCTAGTTGGGATAGGGTCTAGGAGACAGGTTCTAGTTGGGATAGGGTCTAGGAGACAGGTTCTAGTTGGGATTGGGTCTAGGAGACAGGTTCTAGTTGGGATTGGGTCTAGGAGACAGGTTGTTGTTGGGATTGGGTCTAGGAGACAGGTTCTAGTTGGGATGGGGTCTAGGAGACAGGTTCTAGTTGGGATGGGGTCTAGGAGACAGGTTCTAGTTGGGATAGGGTCTAGGAGACAGATTCTAGTTGGGATTGGGTCTAGGAGACAGGTTGTTGTTTTGGATAAGGGAAGTTAATTGTTTCAGATCAATGGGAATAAAGCGGTCTAGATCTGCTCCAGGTCTATCTGTTGTTTCCAAGCACATAGTCCTGGGGTGTAAACTTGAGCCATTTGAAGGCAGGAGGTTGTGGATCTTGTCCCTAATACTTATAATTCTGTGATGAAAGAAACTCATGAAGTCATCGCTACTTCTAGGAATACGGGGCTCCATAGAACTCTGACTGTCAGTCCGCCTGGCTACAGTGCTGAACAAAAACCTGGGGTTGTTTTTATTTTCCTCCATCAGTGCAGAGTAACGGGTCGCTCTGGCGCTGCGTACGGCTCTCTTATATTTTTTAATGCTGTCTTGCCAGGCTAATCGGGACTCAACAAGTTTGGTGTGTCGCCATTTTCTTTCTAGCTTATGAGTTGTTTGTTTGAGGGTCTGAGTCAGGTTGTTAAACCATGGAGCTGCTCTCCTCTGTTTCACACTCTTCTTTTTTAGGTGGGGGGGCGACAGTGTCCAGAGTTAATCTCAGTGAGTTTACAGCCCTATCGACAAAATAATCAATTTGCCCAAGACTAACGTTAGAGTCAGATTCTTTGAGGCATGCAACTGAACTCAGGGCTGATGGAACAGATTCTTCACATTTTATTCCAGCTTCTTCAGATATGTTTCTAGCGTAGAAAGATTTTTCTATTGGCGAGAGATTTAGCATCACAAATTCAATAGTTATCAAACAGTGTTCTGAGAGCGGAGGGTTCTGAGGTTGAACTACTAGTTTTTCAGCATCAACGCTGTAAGTCAGGACTAAATCCAAGGTGTGATTAAAACAGTGAGTGGGTTCATTAACACACTCACTGAAACCAGCACAGTCTAATATTAAGTTAAACGCGGCACCGAGACGATCTCTGTCTTCATCTATGTGAATGTTAAAATCACCTGGTATGATTATTTTATCTGTCTTAAGGACTAGGTTTGATAGAAAATCAGAGAACTCACTTAAAAACTCGGAGTATGGGCCAGGAGCTGATACACTATGACAAATAAGAATGGCGGTTGATGCTTCCAGTTTGGGTTTGTGAGACGGAGAGTTAGGCTTTCAAATGAGTTACAGTCAGGTTTGGGTTTAGGATTTAATGGTAAACTGGAGTTTAAGTATTGCTGCAACTCCAGGGGGCTAGATTCAGTTTTAGCAAAAGCACACACCGATTGAACATTATTTTTGTGACCTCCGATTGGCGTAGTCAGATGTCATTACCGCCGACGTGGATTACTATATTTCTATATTCACACTTATCCTTAGCCAGCAGTTTTGAATATGATTCCACGTCGCCCGCTCTGGCCCCAGGAATAAACGCTGAGTTTCATTATACCACAGGAAGTTTTTGGATTATTGCACTGACGTGTCAGCCATTGATACTGCTATAGATATCAACAGAAGTAATCTAACTACCTTATGCTGTTGAGTAGCTTCATCTATAAGACTATCATAGCCTGTGTTTAGCTTTTTGACGTTACCAGACAATCCAGTAAACCTTATGAAGAATATTCTCAACCGGTAAAGAAACATGAAAACAAAGTTTATGGCAAATGTAATCTGAAAAATAACTAGTATCATTATATGATATATTCCTTCTGAAATGTAGTGGAGTAGAAGTATAAAGTACAATACAATGGCAATAATCAAGTAAAGTACAAGTCCCTCAACCGGTACCGGAGTACATTACTTGAGTAAATATATTTAGGTACTATCCATCACTGGATCGATCCATGAAACACCTGAGGAGTGAAAGGGTGGAGTGAAAGGGTGGAGTCTCTATACTAAAACTTTCTGCTCCACTTCCTTTATTTGATCCCTTATGTGTTGTCTGAGCCAGCTGGCCCACCAGCTTCAGGGACCGCCAGAGCTGCTGACCCCAGATCCTCGCTATGCAGGTGAAGGTTGTGGGTCAGAGGTCCTCAGGAGAGGGATTTGCTCTAACTACCTTCTCTACTGTGTGTTTGTCTCCTCGGCTTGTTTAGAAGCTAAAGGCTGCCTGTGACCTTTCCTGCTCTTAAAGATCTTTGTGTGTGTGTGTGTGTGTGTGTGTGTGTGTGTGTGTTTGCTGCAGGATCCAACATCTATGAGGGTGTTTTTGTCTTGTTAGCGGTCCTAGTTCAGGTTCAGGTTCACACCTCTGTTAACAAAACACATAAAGAATCTGGTGACATCGGCTGATTCACAGACGCAAAGGTTGCTCATTAGTGTGTGTGTGTGTGTGTGTGTGTGTGTGTGTTTGTGTGTGTGTGTGTGTGAGAGACAGTGGCGTGATGTGTTCATCAATCACGCCGTAACCGCTCCTTGTTTATTTGCGGACTCAAATGGAGGATGGATTTTATGTATTTTGCAGTCTCGACACCACCTTGATCCCCCGCTCTCCGTTTTCTCGCCACCTTTTCCTTGTTTTTTGTCTCCCGCCCACTGGAAGTGTCCGTCTGCATCATAAAGACCGACATCGTTATGCAGCGAGAAATAGACTTTAACTTTTATGGTAAATTCAGAGTTTCTAAGATATTGGATGAATAAATTAATGCCCCAAAGAAAATATGATATGCTAGGAAATCATTTTTCCATGGTTTTTTTTTTTTGAGGACTTGGTGTTAAAGGGTTAAATTGTGACTAGAATGTCTTCTAGAATCAAGATGTCTGCAACATCATTTCACTTAGTCAAAACTCTCATTGCCCACATCAATGACGACATTTTGAGTAGTGTGGAATTTTAACTATTCAAAATATCATTGTCGATATCCACAATTGTAGTTTTGACCTGGTGAAATGACATTGAAGCTGTGAGTAATGAATATCCAGTCAGTCCAATGAATGTTAAAAGGGTTTCCTTAATGTTCTTCTACTTTCCATCGTTTTTGGAGGAAGTGGGTAAAGTCTAAAACTCATTTGTTTTTGTTTGACGTGCAAAAAGTAGAAAAAGAAACTTCACAATTTGATGTGTTTGTAGGAGTTTTCTTCTATTTAATACACATTTTCAATTATCATATAGTAATAAATATCTTTTAAAGGGCGTGTACCATTTTTTTACGCCCATCTGTTCCCTCCTGGATTTCTCTCAGTGGAATAAAAGACTGGGCATAAATACAGGCATTAATTTATTCCAGGGGAAAATTCTAAGATCATTTGTTGAAACTGCTCCGGTATTTTTGCGGATAATGGATGGACATTGTTAGGATATTTAGCAGAACAAGAGATAGTAGCCTCATACAGAAATAAGGATAAAAGCAGAGCAGGTTTCAGCAATAAAAGAAATCCAAACAAAATGTTTACAGAACCGTCAAACATCATGAGGTCAGTCCATGAGGCAAACAAGCGAGAGGCGGCGGCAGAATCCAAAATAAAGTCGCACAAAAAGTGGAATAAACAAGTACACACAGAGAAAAAAACAGTGGGACATGGACGGAAACGTGTCACATGAGACCCGAACGCCATCAACAACAAACATAGAATGAAAGGAGAGGAAGGAGAACATGATGGGAAATCGCTCAGGAGGGGAGCAGGAAGAACAGGAGAGAGACTCGGGCCTCGGACATGGCCATTGAAACTTTTTTCCCTTTGTCCACATGAAACGGCATAAACGATCACCCCAAACAGATACTCTGAAATGAATGTGGGCCGCGTGGTTTGAGGTAACCAAATATACCGGGTCTTTGTTTCTTTACACGATGTGATTTCCCGTTATGACATCCGTAGCCAAAATAGTGCTGTTTGTAGCCTTGCTAGGTGGACTTAAAACTACACTCCATCCCCGGACAGCAAGGGTATATCCCGTGGAAGACCCCAACACCTCCCTTGCAGAAGCAATACCCCTGTTTAAAGTCGATGTATCCAAAGTAGATCTCCTCGGGTTTATTCATATGCACCACATTCGATAGTGAGTAAAATATGAACTGGTGTATATGGACGGACCTCTTCCCTACTAAACGGAGCGAGTGAGCGCCTTATTGAGGATGGGGGTGCTCTTAAATCTGTGTTTATGTGAACACGATTACTTTCCTAAAGGGGAGGAGAAAAATCTCTCTTTAAAAATTCACATGTATGTATGTATGGACTCAGAAAGGAAGAGAGGGCGACAAAAACTAATCAGAAGGAATAAAACGGCAAAACAGACCAAAGAAACCATCACAGGAAGTGCAAAGCAAGAGCGATAACACAGCAACTGGACTTCCAAAATAAAACGGGACGCGATGAAACACAGAGCAATCAACTGCAACCTTCAAAGTAAAAGAGAAGAACCAATAGAAGACGGACGATTAGTGTCCATTCATGTCCTCTTAAGAGGATTTGAGGGAAGTTGATTAAATTAAGCTCAAGGGTTTCCGATCAATCTTTAATGAATTAAAGGTCTTTGTCTTAGATTCAACTAAAGGTCCCATTAAAAAGAATTTAGTTAATTATAATGCATTAGTATGTTTTTAATAATGATAGAAAGAAACCCGGAGCCGCCTGGTTCCTCTCCGCCATCTCTGTCAGACCCGTATTGACCTTTCCGTCTCCTGACTGATGCTAATGGATATTTACATTTGCCTCGGCCGCGCTCCGACAAAACACTGTTTGATTACACATTTGGACCGGAGGAAGAATGAACCTCAGTTTACGCTGTCAAAGCGCAGAGATAAACCCGTAATGATAATCCCAGCTAATAATGCCCCTCTCTCCGGAATCCCATTCATACCGCAAATCTGGTCTTTTGTTCTCCCGCTGTCGACGGGGGGAGAAGACGAGGTTAAGTATATAATTTACTCCCCGACTCATTCATCCTGCGCTTATTGATTCCATCTCAAATTTAACTTTCAGATTGGCACCGACTCCATTAGAAAGTAATAACCAGCCCGCTCAATAAGTGGCGCCGTACCCGTAATGTGTAGATTGAATGTAGGTTTATTGGAATGCACCATTAAGCACTGGCGGGATGGCGGGATAGCAGGGATGGCTGAGGGGCGGAGGGGGTCCGACATCTATCATCCTGTCCCGTGTTCAGTCAAATGTGATGGGAACAGAACAGGGGACAAAGCTCTCCTCCAGTAAATTCATCATCTCCTCATTTCTTTACCCCTCCTTTAACGGGGGGGGGGGAGAGAGTGGAGGGAAGATCTGGTGAAATACGGTCGTCATCTCACTCTGACCCAATCAGGAACTAGATGTGGTCCTCCTTCGTTCCTGCTCCACCCTACAACCAGATTGAGAAAGGATAGCCGATACCCGTCAACAATTTAGATACCTCCACCCAGCTAAGTACGCCAACCAGACAGACACCCTCTCCAAGACAGATACCCCACTGTTCATAGTTACCCACAGCATGGCAGATATCTTCATCCATTTAGATACCGTCACCTGGGCAGATAATACCACCCACAAACCTACCTTCACCCAGGTAAATACCCTCACCCAGCTTAAAACCCTTGCCCAGGTAGATACACTGATCAAGTTAGATACCCTGATTAAGTTATATACCCTCATCATGCTAGATACCCTCACCCAGGTAGATACCCTCATCAAGTTCCCAGGTAGATACCCTCATGAAGTTCCCAGGTAGATACCCCACTGTTCACAGACACCGTAACCAAGGCAGATAATACCACCCTCAAACCTACCTTCACCCAGGTTGATACCCTCACCCAGGTAGATACCCTGATCAAGATAGATACCCTGATCAAGATAGATATCCTCCCCCAGGTAGATACCCTGATCAAGTTAGACACCCTCATCATGTTAGATACCCTCACCCAGGTAGATACCCCAATGAAGTTAGATACCCACACCAAGGTAAATGCCCTAATCATGTTAGATACTCTCACCCAGGTAGATACCCTCATAAAGTTCCCAGGTAGTTACCCTCATGAAGTTCCCAGGTAGATACCCTCATGAAGTTCCCAGGTAGATACCCTCATGAAGTTAGAGACCCTCACTCAGGCGACCCAGCCAGGGCTGACCTCAAATTCCAGTGAGGATTGAGACGCGGTTCTCTTTTCTTTATGCTCCACTCTCCAACCAGACTCAGACGTGGTCGCTGAGAGGCATTTGGACCCAGGAGGAGAGAGCTAAATGAAGAACAGAGGTTCAGCCTCCATGTTCAGATCTATTTATAAGTGGTTGGAGGTTTTATGGAAGATCTTGAATAAAGCCTTTTTCTTCAATCCCACGCCATAAACGGGGGATAATGTGGCGGGGGATGTAGGAATGACTTCACTGTGTGAACCTGGACTGCTTCCCTGTGTGAGACTTTATTCTTTAGATCACTTTGTAGGGCCCATCAAATCCCAAGCCTGTGGTTTAGTTCTCCCTCAGATGGAGGGAAGGGTGATTTATTCTAATTCAGTCTCTCATATGCGGCTTGTTTTCTCTACTTTAACGGTGTTTTTGTCGTGGGGACAGTTGAATTTATACCTCCATCAGTTCTCCACACTCTGTGTGTGTGTGTGTGTGTGATATTTGCCTTGAATCAGTCTCTTCCCCACGTCGGCGCCAAGCATGAGATGTGAGGTGGTTAATTCCGTCAGACAGGATTACATGCACACACACACAGCTGACTGATAGGTGGGATTTCATCACTGACAAAACACTTCTATCATCAGACTGCAAACGCCAGACTCCAGTCGCTCACATCCTGACAGCCGCGCCGGCTTTGATCACGGCTCTTCTCTTAAACGACGGGTTTTTATCCATTACCTGAACCCAGTGGAGCTAGTTTTTGTCATTCTGTAAAGCTTCCTGTCTAGACCGTACAGAATCACGATGCCTCTCAGGGAGGATTGTTTCAGAAGAGCCACAGTCCCAAACCCAACAGCTTAAACTCACAGTCAGTAACTCAAGAGAGGCGCCCACCATCACTCCAAGTTAGTCCTCGTGATCATATGACCATGAAAACCTGCCCCAAGAATCTGGAAACCCCTCATGATTTTGACGGAGAATGCAGGAAGTAGATGTGGAGAAGGTTCAGGCGTTTATGTGCCGGGGTCAACTGTCCAGAGCAACGGGGAGTGTGGAAAGGAGGCAAAAAAGCGAGTGCAGGCAGGGCGGAGTGGGTGGAGAGGAGCGTGAGGAGTTATCTGTGACAGAAGAGGAGCAGCAGAAGTGAAGGGAGAGGTTTCCAAGATGGTGGCTCCGACAAGAAGACAGGAGGCGGTGCTGAAGATGTTCAGATGTTCTCTGGCAGTGAGGAAGATGGACAGGATTAGAGAGGAGCACATCGGGTTTGACGTCTTGGATGTAACTCCATCGTCTCCAAAGCAGAGCTGCCAGGCAGGAGAAAGAGGTGACCTCCAAAGAGGAGGACATGCAGTTGGTTGGTGTGTCAAAGGAAGATGCAGAGGACAGGGGAAGATGGAATCAGATGATCCACTGTTGCGACCACTAAAGGGAACAGCTGAGGGAAGAAGAACCTGGTGTCATGGTGGTTTTATGGAGGCTTTTTAGTGGCCTCCATGTTGTTCATGCCAGCAACACCTGGATTCACCATTAATCACCGGCGTGTAGGATTTCCACCTACGTTTTAATAAAGGAGGATTTGGGTCACGCCGTCGCCCCCAGAGGCCACCGGAATGGTTCTGGTTCTTACACCTACATAAGACTTCTGGGAAAGAGGCATATTATTGGATATGGAGCCAGCTATTCAGGACTGAGCGGCTTAAACCTACGCACGCCGTCCCGCCGCCGTCACCACCTCCGCCTCCACCCCTCATCTCCCTACATAATTAGATTGGGCTGCTCCCAAGAGAAATACATTTGCCAGGTAGCTGTTTTTTATCTGTGGTTCCGAGGAGTGGCTCCAGAGGCTCCAGTCATTTATTAGCTGGATTCACCTCACCACTCCCACTCCTTATCTCAAACTGCTGGGAGCAGGTTTACACTAAATGTATAATTGATGGAGCGTTTTTGCATTTCCACCAGTCAGTCTGGCTGCGAGGGGCTGCAGACTAATCCAAGAGCCGTGTCGCGGCAAGCCCCCCCCCCACCCTCCTTAAGAAAAAGTTGTTTTTTAATGCAACAGTGCCTCACTTCAGGTGCTGGGATGGTTTTTATTTTTTAATTTCCGCTTCAGATGTGTTCAAAGTTTCTTTCGAGAAGAGGTTTGCGGTACTCTGCTCTGGAGGCTGGAGTTTTTCAAATTAAGGCTCCAGAAACTCGCAGGAGTCATTTCTTCTAATTACAGCAACCAAACATCATCACAGAGCCGCTTTGAGTTTGGAATTAATAATGTCTTCCTGCAGGAATTCAGCTCCATAACAGCTTTTGGTGAAACTTAAAGCTACTGATGATCAATAATGTCGCAGTAATTACTGGCGAAGAGCGCCGGCGCTCGATGCTTTCAGGCTCCGATAATGTTTTTTCATGCAGGGATGGATTTCAGTGCGCTGAAAAACAGCCGCTCTACACTCGCGTCACAAAGTTTAACTAAATAAATGAAGTAGAATAAGTCTATATGGATCATGTTTGTTGTATATTTTTGTTGAAAACATCATTTTAACGAGCAAATCCCACTTATTTACCTAAATAAAGCCTTGTTGAATTAATTATAATCAGTTTTGTCTGTTTAATTCAGATTTACGAGGTTTTTTTGTGCTAATGTTAATCTCATCTCATTGAATTTCTGTTATTTTGCTCGAAAAAATACGTGAAAATGCCTAAAATAGTTGAATAAATGAAATAAAGAATCTGAAATAGAGAACAAATCCACCTGACCAAAGCTAAGGATTATTTACATGTTATTTTCCCTTCATAAAATGAGAACCGCTGTGTTCAAGTAAAAAAAACAATAATTCCAAAGGTCTTAAGCTTCCTTTTAAATCCAGTTTGTGTCGGTGGAAACTCGAGTGAAGCTCTTGAACTTTATTTTGCGCGTCCTGATGGAGCCGGCGGTCGGGGGAGCTGAGGTTGGTGTGAAGTGACTGAAGCTGAAACATTAATTTGTGAATTAGAGATATGCACTGGAGACATGTTGCATTCACACTCTGGTGGTCTCCGCTCCTCCACAAACCGCTCCGGTGGATCCACTCTTGTATTTACACCTCAAATTAATGGGTTTTTTATTTTCCACAGCCTGACGGCAGACTGATTACCCAGGATGCATTAGATTGTCGGGAGTAAAGAGGGTCACGCAGCTCTTTGCCAGCGTGGTGTTTGCTTTAAAAACCTTTTCCACCAGCAGATGGTTTTCTATCCGGGGAGCAGCAGCTTTGTCATTAGCCGGCAGCGGGTTAAGGGTTCCGTATCCAAAGCCTGGATGCTGCTCTGTACAGTGGAGGGGGGATGAGGCTTGGGGTAAAGACCCCATAGGAGCCGTTAATCGAATTTCTCGCTGTCCGGCACTCAAGCGCATCCCCTCTGTGTGAGATTATGCCCCGCAAACTCTCCTTGCCTGCCAAAACTCTGTTTATCGGCTCAGGGAGGCGATTTCCAATACACATTCAAAAAGCGCCGGCACCGTCGGCGGCATCTTCTCCACTGAGGTGTCCTAATCTGGTCTGGAGGGCGGCCCCCCGCCCCGGTTGGATCTCCATTCTATCCGCCTTCCTTGTCCACAGCTGTGTGTCACGTAAGGGTAAGATTGTGGGAGGAAGAACAGGTGAAACAAGGACACTTTCCTGGAGAGATCAGAGCTTCTGATCTGCTGCTCTGCTGTAGCAGGATCCGGTTCTTTGGCAGGACTGATAGATGTTTGTTTGTTTAACAACATATTTAAGATTTCCATGAAACAATTTGGACATTTATCACAGAAGTGAAAATACACAGACTGTAGAAGACCATGACACTGGTTCTCCTTGCTTAGACAGCTTTGGTAGGTTCTGACTACCAGACCAGTAACACACATGGCCTGAATTTCTTGATATGTTTTGATCCATTATAATTATCCAGTTGACTGTATAATTTTCTCCATTATAGTATAATTTAATTATCGGGGATGTTTGAGTTAGACCTGGGTGTCCGCGGGTGTCCGATGGTATCCCTCCTGGTTTTCTGCAACTATTTTTTATATCTCAGATATTTTAATATCCCTCTACACCAGGACTGGGTTCCATCGACCAAGTGTTGTTTCCGGGGAATTACCAAGTCTCGAAACTTTCTGCACACGTCAATCAGACCAGGAAGTGGTTTAAGGATTTCTTACCTATTTATTTTTTCTATTTCCATGGTTACAAGTTAAACTTAGCCATAGATATATTTTCATCTTTGTCGTGTCCGCAGAAATTTGACATGACTTACCTTGAGTATGGCAACAGTGCCCCCTATGGTCGCTGGTGGAACTGCACCATTTTATCATTGTAAGTAAACTTTCTAAAAAATGTTCACAAATACATACAAAACGATCCCAGATCACGGATGAAAGCTCCTGTCCGAGTTCTTCTTTATCTTTGAGCGTACAATATTCTCACGTCATGATTTACGTTGTTGTGGTTCTGTTGTTTTTGTCTGAACAATGGTCACAATGATGTAATGGTGATCGTTCATCCGTTTACAAGTATACAGTTGACCCCCTCCATCATTAATGTTGGTGGATGGAGGTCGTTGGCAGACATTAGAAATACAGACGCTGTTAATTAGGATGTTAATTATACTGATTGCCCAACATAAGCATGTTAGCATCTGGTGGTTTTGAAACACTGGGGACCCATTCTCTACTCTAATGAAATCAAACTTTGGGTTAATCATTATTCCCAGGTTCACTTTTCTGCCAAGCAGATTATACATTTTTAAAATAAAGATAAAATACTTATTCCCTTTGGTGGAGTCTCATTGAACCGAAGGTCTCCGACATCTTTCCTCGCTCTGTGTTGGATTTTTATCGGCACGGACAAATTTATTACAACACCAGGGAAGACTTTCATCACTTGCAAAACTTGCATTTTGTCTCAATAATCATGAGTTGGGGATAGAATCACACCCGCCATGTTTCATCTCTCTGCTGATATGCATTTGTGCAGCGTGTGCAAAAGTTTAGCCAGTGGAAATGGACGCCGTATGTCACGCAGTGCCTACAGAAATACATTAAATGTGGGATATATTTCAGAGATATGCATATAAATATAAGTGATTATGTCATGCTGAATTACTGGCCCCGTTTCTCTGACTACTCCAGGCGTTGGCTGCAGCCCGTTGCGGTAGAACCTCTACTGCGCTCACACGTTGGTCGTATAACGATGATTTAACCTTTCTTCATGCAGTGCTTTTCACAATTTTGACATTTCCCTGTGCACATCATGTAATTTAACACACCAGTGATAAAGCATTATCACTATTTCACAGTTTCTCCAATTAGATGGTGAAAGTGGAACTGCAGTGTGTCACGGACAGTGGTTGATGGTAGCTAAGTACTTTTTCAAGTACCGTACTGACGTACAACATTGAGGTACTTGTACTTTGCTTGAGTATTTCCATTGTAAAGTACTTTGTACTTCCACTAAGGTTAGTCTGGGTAGCTAAGCTAATAAAATATTGTATGCTATGTAGAAACAGTGTTGGGAGAAGCTAAAATACAAAGCTAGGCAAACGTTGCCATAAGAAGCAAGATATTATGGGCTTGTCTTTTACCGACCCGCTGTATGTTCCACTGTTTTGCTGACTGTTGTGAAGAAAGAAGCAGATTTTTCTTAAGCACAAAGCAAAATCCAGAAGCCTCACATCAACTAGAGGAGAAAACTTAGCTAGCTGGTCAACCTTGGCCTCACTCTCTTCAGCTTGACCAGCTAAAATGCTTAAATGGTACTACAATTGTTGTTAAAGCAGGACAATGGGCTATGTGGCTAACTTTAGCTTACTAAGGGTAGTTGGGTTGATTAAGAAAACGTTTCATACGACACAGACAAATACCAAATATGTTTATGTAGCATCCACACTCCATCACGCACCACAAAATTGCATCTATTGTGGGTTTGCATTGTTTTTTATTCCCTTCTATTTGTTCGTCCCACACAACAATTTGCTTCTAGTTCCTCGGAACCATCCCGGATCGGATGAGTCATTGGCGAGAAACGAAACTGCTGGAAAGCTCGACTTTAAAAATGGAGAATCAAAGCGCCGCCTCACTTTAAACATACTGCTCCGTGCCAAACCATGTTGGACTGTTTATCATCCTCCAAGACAAAAACAATCTCTCATCTAGTCTGATCTCTGGCAATGCATCATGGGTAAAGCGGGTATGTGAATGCGTGGGGTTCAGACTCTGCCCAGAGCCAGATTCCGAGGCAGTGATTCACAGTGTGGGGCTGTTAATGATGGGGTTGGTGCGCCTCTGGGCTCAAAGGCACATTGGTGGCGTAGGCGTATTGACCCGGGAGGTTAACTCTTTGGCGACGGTGAGGAGAGTAACGCGCCCAGAGGCTATCGATTCACAATCACTCATCTGATGCCGTTCTTATCTTCAACTGCTACACCGGCTCCATTTTGCTTTTCCCTTCTCCGCTCCCTCTCCTTTTGGATCTCTATTTTAGGGACTCGGTGAAGCGGTCATTCTCGGGGGAACGTCTGCCTGTCGTGCTAAATCTCCGGCCGTTTGTCCGTCCCGACGAGTCTTTCTCTTAAAATAAGCAGCTTAACTTCATCTTCACTCCCACCCTTCCGTCGTAGCGGCGCTGTCCGGGTAAAAGGTGTCGCGGTCCTGATGCAAGATGTGTTAATCTGTTCATCATCCCGGCTGACGCAAGGACAAAGTCACGTCTGCGTTTGTTGATCCGCGGCGCTTTGTTCAATATTTCAACGTGGCGCCGGAGTTTCTGTCCTCCTCTGCTGCTCTACTGCTCAGCTCCCTGCCAGCTCTGCTTTCATGGTTGACCCCTCCTTGGCTCTCTGATCATTCTGGCTTCATGCTGCAGCATCATCTAACGGGTTCTGTCTGTTTATACCGGATCAGGGGGTGATCAAGGTCGCCATCTTCTTTACGCCCAGTAATGGTCGGACGGAATTCAATGAGGCTTCACACCTGCTCCGTAGAGGACCTGAAGGTCCGCATCTCTTACATCAGGGAAGTCGATCTCAGGACGAAACTGGGTCAATAATGAATGAAAAACAGACGTAACTTTTTTAAACCCTTCAATATCCTCTTCCTTTCATTGGTTCTTAAAAATGAAAGTCCTATTGGATAAGTAGGATTTTTGTTTTTGGCACATTGAAGCGTGTGAAGACTTACAGAAACAGAATTATGTAACTCCATATCACCAAAACAATTATTCAATAAGGGACAAATAGATTCCTAAAAACATATTTAACTAAAAAGGGTGAAAATTCTATGAAATACACATTTTTATGAATCTGATTTGTTTTGTTTTTTAACTGTTAAACCTTGCTTGGCCAAATGATTCGTCATTTTATGATTAATTAAGATTTTTCCCGTTGTGTTTTTTCTCGGCGAGGTCATTAATTAATCATTAAATAAGAAGTATTATGACAAATCATTCAGGCATTAAGCTGAATTTACCTGCTTCTAAGGCATCTTAGAGAAATCACAACAAACCAAGGCTGTGGAAATAAACCAGTAGAGGTAAAATTCACTACTTCACAACATTTAACTCCATCATCACAGGAAATCAAAGAAAAGAAATCCAAAAGCGTTCTACTTTTAATTAACAACAGCAACAAAAATCGTAGTATTCTAAATGTTTTGACTTTCACATTGAGGGTTTAATTTATGATTAAAGCCAATTTGCAAAGAGAAAACAATAAATCAAAAGACGGTCTGCTTTCATGCCCATTTACCGTGGCACTCAGTCCCACTCATGCAGTGCATTGTGGGACTTGTGGAATCAGCCGTGGTCGTGAAACTAGATGTCGTCCCATGGCGGAAAGTTTAGCACTTAAATGTTTTCTTCAGTTTGCTTATTTGTACATTTTTCATGTCTGTTATTCTACCGTGAGGGGGGAGGGGGGTTATTATGGTCTGTCCACATCACAACAGGTTGAGGTCATCTGTCTTTGGATCCAAATCTATCTTTTATTATTAATACAGTTATTTAATTATCTGAAAGATTTCCCTGCAACTCGCTGGGAGATGGGAACCAATTATTTTTGGAGTGGATAAAGGAAACCATCATTTTTTTATATTTATTTTTTTCCAACATTGAGAGATGTGGCTATTTCCAAAATCTCTGTCTACTATGCATAAAGTTACCTGACAGATTTGGATGAAACTTGATTTATAGGGATATCTAGCCAGAAAAAAATACACTCAGGATAGCCGTCGATGAAAAAAAGAAGAATAACAACTAGGCCTACGTGGTCATCCTAGTCAGCGAGGGTAAATCCCTGAAAAGACCCCAATCTCCTGCGTTGTACTAGTATCCCTCCACTGAACACCTCAGATTAAATGGGACTCATTAACCACCACCTGGTGATGAGTTTTATCAGAGGGCCAGAGGTCTACTGAAGCAGCAGACGGGTACCGAGAGACCCGATGGACCGAAGCAGGTCCAAAAAAACCCAGGGGTGGATGAATGGATGGACGGATGGATGGATGGACGGACCTATGACATCATCAATATGTTGTTTCCATGTTTATTAATGGTTGACCACGACCCCACCTCTGATTTACATTCAATACTTCCCTCTATTTCTTTTTCATTTCCAAACACCATTTATTTAGTTTTGTTAACAATTCGTCACCATCTAACAATGTTTTTAGGATCCCCAGCTCCGTTTCATCCGCATACGAACATAAAGCAGTATTTATTCTCTGATATTTACGACTGGAAAATACTGGAATACCGTTCTCATGCTGGAATCCACATGCTTTGAACTTAACTGTTTTCCAAAATCGGATTTTTGATTTGTTTGGGTGATTCCGCCTCAAACTGGTATTGGGTGCTGTTAAATGACCACTCTCTGCGCTTGTAGCCCCTCTATGTATCTCTGCTATCACATCAAGCAGAGAGGGAAACGTTCACACTGACGACTCATTTGCAGATTTCATTCAGGCAGTAATTCTGACGAGCATCTGTCGGTTCTGGTGTCAAGGCTGCTGCTGGTTTCCTGCACGAGTGTCTGAGCCTCATAAAACAGCAGAATGTCCTTTCTAAGGCTGAGCAGCTGTGTCACAAACCAATGAAAGATTCATTCAGAGCTTTACTGCTGCTCTCTTTTTACCGACGAGCTCTTTAATAATTAGCTCCGATCCCGTTTGAATTCCTCCTCGTTTGCAAGTTTGTTCTCAGCCGGTCGGAGGGAGAGTCGCGTCAACAAAAGCATGTCATATTTCTCCACTTTATAGGCGGCAGAATCACTCCGGCCGAGCCAAAACCAACCTAAAAACAGCCTCGTACATCAGGCTGCTGTCAGACGGACTCCTTCGGAATGCGAGCGTCAGGGCGCCGCGGAGCAGATTGGCCTTTTAAAGACACGCTGATTAGATTTGAAAACCCGACAGTTAGACTTTTAACTCCCAATTAAGCCACATTTGTAGTGAGCGCGAGGCTTAACTGAGTTGTTTGACTTAACAGTGTCGACTGAATGACTGCACAATAATGTTTGCCTAATTAAAGCAGCCTCTTAACCACAGGAGCCGCGGGAAAAAACTCCTCCTTCACTCGGCTTTGTCTCACCGCCGCCATATTGGCACTTCCTTAGAGCGTCGACCCAATGAGCGTCAGCTCCTGCAGCTCTTATGGGGCTAAATCGCTCCATTGGGGGATTTTACTGAAGTAGAGACACCTGTCCAAAGCCCGGGGCCAGAACCCCCTCCGCCTCCTCCTCCGCCAGCTCCAACCCTGCTAACGTAAAGCACATTTGGCATCGCGCTTTCGGTTTAAATGCCAACCGCTCGGGGCCGGATCTGGCTGCGAGGACGCCGAGGTCACGTCTGCAGGATTTGAGTCTGGATATCTTTTTGGATTCTACAGTAGTTCAGCCCTCCTGGCTGTTAAACTCCAGACTGTAATCTCCACTTTGGATTATAAAATGCTTATCTTATCTTCAACTCAGCCGCTCTCAGAAGACGTTCGACGTCCCCTTCCTGCAACTGCCACAGAACATCCCATCATTCTAGTTCTATTATCCTATTCTTTTACGCTTTTACCGACTTAATTCTTCTCATTGACATCAATTTTCTTGTCAAATATTTATTTTTTATTTTTAGATCTGAACCCATTAAATGCAAATTAGTTTCCCTGATTTGTAAGTTTTTTCGTCAGATTGTCAGATATACAATAAAAAAAAATGTTATTTTACGTTCACTGACTGCTGAGAGGTATTTTTTTTCATTAACTCATTGTCAATGTCAATTATTAGCAATTTCATTGATTGTTAAATTATAGAAATTATAATCCAATATCCAATAATCCCATTCAATCTATCGAAAGTCAGATCTTTTACTGATTTAATGCTTTTAACCAGCATCAGCTCTGATCCAATATTCATATATTTCCAGAATATTAACACTTCAACCGCCACTTTACCCACAATAATACATTATTTTAAAATGACAGAAGTAATAATTACTTTCTTATAGTTATAATATAATATAGGTATACTATAGTTATAAATAGTTTAGAGCCTTAAATGTTCTCTCGATCCTAAGAGCTTCTCTTTATTACGTCGGACTTGGTTGAGAATGTTTCATAGCCAGTTGTTATAACCTGGACGATAATGTCAGGACTTAATGTAGATGAGACACATTTCAGAGCAGCTGCTGCCTAGCAACAGTCAACATTCTAGCCTTTCAGGTTCACGTTAGCTCCTGTTGACCGGTGTTAAACCTCCAGTTCTTGCTGAAGAACAGACCGCTGGTGTCTTCAGAACCGTGTCCTCTTCCAGTCTGGTTTCTTCACCATCACCTCAAGCAGGCCAACCACCACAGAAACTCTTTTTCTGCTCCTCCGGAGGTCCGAGGGGGGGGTGCATTCACTGCTCACGTTAGACTTTCTGGATTATCACACAATCACACCTTCTAGGAGTCAACAGCATAATAATGTGATCAGACCAAGATTTATGAAATGCATTACATTACTTATGGAAATTACAAAAAAAAGTGCTTTTTTAGTTTTAATTGGATTTTAGATTTATTTCGATCATGTTTACAGCCTTCCATTTTCACACACACACACACAGTTTATCCTTTTTGATCGAAGAGGTTTAGGCAGAAGCTACAGCTTATTAAACCCATCCTTTCTACATATCAGATTATATTTTACCAAAATTGAAACAGAAAAAATAATCAGACAAACCTACAAACAGAAGTTTGCTTTTCCTACTCAGTATCATCTCAAAATTTGACCATCCTATTATGAACATTTAAGATTGCGAGAACTCTTCTTCCGTCCTGTGTCTCTGAGTCATGGTTTTATGAATATGAGTAGATGAAGTATCTCCAGAATCTCTGAGACGTGACGTTCTAGCGGTGTCTCCCATGCTGATATCCATCTTTAACTCTGACTATCCTGACTTTTCAAACTTTTATCTTCGTCATCTCTTCCTAAAAATGTGAAAAAGAGGGACGCAGCGGCGCCGTGGGCTTCGTTAGCTTCAGCCTGGCAACATGTCCGAAAGCCACATGGCTTGACATTTTCCCGTCGCCGGACAATCAAGAGCCTGCAGGACAATCACGCAAGCGCAAATATTGAAATGTCACATGACGGGATGTTAGGAAGAGCGGCAGATGCCTTTCGTCTCCGATTCTGTAAAAGCCCGCGTCTGTTAGGAATCGCTTCGCAGGCGCTGACCTTCAAGCCTACTTAGAAAAGAGGAGGGGAGCGATGAAGACGAGCGCGTCCCATCCTTCTTTTCCTCGCACCACATCTTTGGTAAATGACGAGGATGGGCTCTCCTTTGCCTTTCCGGGGGAGGCTGATGCTAACAAATCACCGCCTGCCACCGTGCGGCAATCAGCTGGAACATTACTAAAGATCACCCACAATCCTCTGCTGTGAATGCTGATGAGGTGGAAGACAGACGGTCTATGGTTCAGGTTGCAGTGGCTCATTTACTGCCTTAGCTTTACTATCCATCGCGTGTCATCAGGTGATTCATAATAATCCTGTGAAAGGTCCTATCGTGTACAGTCCGCCCCGTCATCCGGATCTGGTCCAGGCAGCAGGTATTGGCGCTGGTAAGAAGCGAGACCGATGCAGCTGAAGGGTGTTATCATCCTCTTCAGAGCAGAAAGGCAGAACATTAACATATTCCATCATATTTTAACCACTCGCAGGTGATTATCGGCTGGCCGTGGTTACCGCTCAGTGGGTGGGTAGCAAACGGACATTTTACCCAGAAGTTGGGTAGAAGTGGGAGGAGCTGAGAGAGGACCACCTTGTAATGTTGCGGGTTTTCAGTGGTTAGTACCACCAACTAAGGACAAACCGGGTCTTTGATGGTCATGTTGAGTGAAGGTTAGCCCATCTTGTCTGATACCACAGTGGTCTACTGATCAGAAACTGATGCCAAAAAATGTTACCAGGATGCATTATGGGAGGAAGACCAGCGGTGTGATGCTTTGGACCGTTTTCTGCTGGGAAACCCTGTGTCCCACCCTTCATTAAGATTTTCCTTTGACACCTAGATCCTACCTTACCTATGTTCTGGACCAACAAACCTGACAAGAGAGGCTTTATCGCACAGCTCCTGGACTTAAACAATTTGCTGCTAACTTCTTGGCACCAGATACCAGAGAACATCTTCAAAGCCCTTCTGGAGGCTCAGAGATGTGGAGAATAAGACGCAGGTTGTTTTAATGTTATGGCGGATGGGTGAAGGTTGGTAATGGATAAGGGGAATTTAGCTAAAGACGATGAGATGCAGATAAAAGCAGTCAACAGATGGTCACACCCTCCTTGGACCTGATGTGGATTGGGTTCCTGTGATCACAGCGGCGTACACTGCAGCAAACACGTTGGCGTCGGTGGCAGTGGGGTCAGACTCCAGTGGGACGGGACAATGGAGCAGTGCATTAACAGCTTGTGTCCCTGCAGAGGTGTCAGCTTCGAGGTTTTGGCGAAATGACCTTGTCCTGCTGAACAGTAGCTATTAATTAGCCAAGCTTGTGTGTGTGTGTGTGTGTGTGTGAGTGTGTGTGTGTGTGTGTGTGTGTGGGGGAGCTGGCTGGAGGGTTGTGGGGGGCATCGTTTCGCAGCCTGCCTGGCTGTCTATAGGCAATCAATGAGCTGCAGGAAGGTGAAGAGGAAGGGCGGCGGGTGCTCTGAAGGCGAGGGCATCCTCCCCAACATTAAAGAGCTCTGTGAGCCACATGTCTTCCTCGCAAGCCGGTTCCACGCCGCGTTTCTGCTTCACGGATGATGATGCTGTGCTTCATCACTCCTCTGTGTGTGTAACTGCCTTTCTCTGCCCTTGGCCGCGGCTCCTGAAAACATGAAGTCGTGCTGGGCGGGCGCCATGAGCCAGTGATTTCGCTCTGATCAACGTCCAGCCAGCCAGAAAAGACTGCCGTCCCTCTCTGGCCTCCTCACTTCCTCCTTAACCCGCCTTCGCTAAAAAAATCTCTTCTCAAATTCCTACTCCTTCTCCGCTTAAATCTTTCTCTGTTGGGTTTTTTGTTTTGGCTCAGAAGTAGAAAGACGCTGCAGATTAATTTATCTCAGCAAAATGTTCACTAACATAAAACTGGATCAGGAATCTCCCAGCATCTGGACCGCCTCTCATTATTTTATCGCCATTCCAATACATCTGACCGTAAATTCTTTGCTTCATCTTTATAGTTTGAGCATCGTCCAATTATGAAAAGAAATACTCCTGGTTGTGTTGATGAATCAGGGCTGGTAGGCGATTTCTCAATTTTTATGGGCGTTGCGGGAACATGTGATAAATTTCACAAAGAGATAAATCCAGCCCCTCTTTTTAGTATGTCGCAAGACATTTGACCTTTGTATTAACGCCGTAGCTTTTCCATTTGTTGTAGCTTTTCCATCATTGTTGAAGCTTTAACATCAGTGCTGTAGCTTTTGCATCAGTGCTGTAGCTTTGCATCAGTGTTGTAGCTTTTGCATCAGTGCTGTAGCTTTGCATCCGTGCTGTAGCTTTGCATCAGTGTTGTAGCTTTTGCATCAGTGCTGTAGCTTTGCATCAGTGTTGTAGCTTTTGCATCAGTGCTGTAGCTTTGCATCAGTGCTGTAGCTTTGCATCAGTGCTGTAGCTTTGCATCAGTGCTGCAGCTTTGCATCAGTGCTGTAGCTTTGCATCAGTGCTGTAGCTTTTGCATCAGTGCTGTAGCTTTGCATCAGTGTTGTAGCTTTTGCATCAGTGCTGTAGCTTTGCATCTGTGCTGTAGCTTTGCATCAGTGCTGCAGCTTTGCATCAGTGTTGTAGCTTTTGCATCAGTGCTGTAGCTCTTTGCATAAATGTTGTAGCTTTTTATCCTATGTTATAGCTTCTACAGCTGTGTTTTGTCTTCTGTATAATTGTTGTAGCTTTTCCATCAGTGTTGTAGCTTTACATTAGTGCTATAGCTTTGCTTTGGTGTTGTAGCTTTTCCATCGTCGTTGTAGCTTTTTATCCTTTGTTATAGCTTCTACAGCAGTGTTGTGGCTTTTGTATAGTTGTTGTGCGTTCGCTCTAACACTGGCATTGTTCCTTTCTCCTCTCGGCCGGTTTAAGGGACCCTCGGAGGCAGAGCTCAGCCTTGGCAGAGGTTTGCCGTCTCTGACAGCTCTTGTTAAAAGATTAAGTACAACCCTTTTATGTCTTTTCCTTTTCTTTGCGTCCAGGTTGTGCACCGTTAAAGCAGCAAAAGGACAAACCATAAACCAACTCAAAGACCCTCAGCTGTAGTTGGTAAATTGCCCTCAATTAATAATTTGTCCTGGTGACCATTCAGGGTTTTTTCTTTACGTAAATGTGTCGTCCGGTTGATTACATAAAGCAGTTGAAATCAAAAGTGCTGCAGGAATAGATGTTGTTTGGCACCGATGTAAACCCTATCCCTTACCTCAACTCTCACCCCATCACCTTCACACATATCGCTCCTTCGTCACGAGCCTGCAGAGCTGCAGGATTACCCGGCCGTGTCCCCCTTCAAGTCGCCGTAGCGCGACAGCCGCTCTGATGAAGCGACACGACTCGCTGAGAGCGGCCCCGACGCTGGACTCGGAGTTAAGGATAGCCTTGCATCAGCGTGTGTGTTAGCTAGATGTCCTTCAGCATCGAGAGCGTTTTGAGGGAGATGTAAAGAATGCTAATGAGGCGAATCACTAGAGTAAGGACTGGCGTACATACGCTGCAGCTTTCCGTTGCGTTTGAACACGCTGACGTCTCTGAAGTCGAGCGAGGAGAGATCAAGTGAGAAGTGGGCGAGCCAAGGTTAAGCACAGGAACACAGTGACGGCCCGTGCATTTTAATTGAGGCTTGAGCAAACACTCTGCAATTCCCCCTAAATGGCCCCCTGTGATGGATGACAGGAACTGGTGTTGTCTATTTGTCTTCTCAAGAGGAACTTTTGTGTGAGCGGTTTCTGGACACAAAAGGCCGGGCCAGGCAGAGTCCCAGCTGCGTTAAGCTTTATTGACTCTTGGCACTACAGACACCGAGGGGACAGAAAACAAGTCACCTTGGTAAACGTCTCCAAAGCGTCCGTTGCCGCTGCTCAGTGACAAGAATCTATCCACCGGATTCAAGCTGTACACCTCGGCAGCACCGCTCTCCGAGACTCTGCTGGACTCTCCGAACTCTGGAGGTCCAAAACTCGGCAGATACTGTAAAATCTGTCAGATGGAAATTGGGTGAAATGAAAAAATGGATGCAAAAGATGTGTAATGTGTCAAACTGATGGAATAGTGTAGCCATTAAAAAGTGTAACAGCTCAAAATAAAATCAGTCATTATTTCATCGGGTAGAAGTTTCTCTCCGAAAATTTCTTGAGCTACACGGCAAGCAAAAAAAAAAAAAGGAAAAACTACAAGGATCCTGAAGATCACCCACTCCCATGGAAACTTAAAAAACACTTAATTCTAGGTGCTTAACTTAACATTCATGGGGGGTGCAGTTTCTGCAGGTCAACACTGAAACCTGCTGAGAAGCAGAATATGGTTGGGTTTGGTTTAATTAGAAGCGGACCACCTCCGTGATGTGACATCAACTGTTAGCATGGTTAGCTAAATTATAAAACATCATTTTCAGGATACCAAGTCAGATATGAGCGAACTTGAACAATGAGGCTGGTGATATAAACATAGAGACACTCTCCCTCTCCCTCCTTCCTCTCCTCCTGTCCCTTCTACCCCCCCCTCTCTCTCTCTGTCAGACCTCATCTTCATCAGCACACAGCACAGGAAGAGGAAGATACAGAATATTCAAGCCTCAAACTTGGGAGTAAATGCACCAGAAAATGCTTTCAATCATTCATTCTGTAATGGTACATCCATTTTAGGGTTTTGGGGGGGGTGAAGTCCATCCCAGCCGTCACTGGATGAGAAGCGAGGTCCATGTGAGATAAGATACCTGTTCATCGTAGGGTCAACACATGGAAACAATCAAACTTTCACACCTACGGACATTTCTAGAGTCAGCCGCTCGCCTAGATGTTTTTGGACTGTGGAAGGAAGATGCAAACCCAACACAGGTCCTAAGGTGAATTTGAACCTACAACAGCAAACTGTCTTTGTTGTGAGGCAGTAATGCGGACCTTCCAGCGAAAGCAGAAGTGGTGGCTCTGCAGACTCTTCCCACATCCACAGTCATTTTTCCTGGCATGAGAGCCCAGTATTCTCCGTTATCTGTCCATCACGTGACTTTGCTTCAGCTGGTTTGAAGAAAATCTGATGCTTGAGCTTCAAAAAATTCAAATTTCCCAGACTCCGGTTTGCAAACAAGGCACAACAAGCTGCGGGCATTCAGAGGCAGCGAGGTACTTTTTAATGGTCACTGTTATGGACACTTTGCTGTCAGTAGTAAAAAGGTATAGAGGTGCTGTTCCCAGCCCTTCTTTCATCGGACTTGTTAAAATGCCCACCGTCTAACGCCGCCGCAGAGCCTCGTGGAGGCTGGGAGCGCACAGGTTGCGGCTCCCATTACGAGTTCCGAAGGACTTGTCTGTGGCGCGGCGGTTTATGGCCCTATGGAGTGTCCTAACATGAAAAGAAAATGTCCCCATAAAGCCAGAGTCGACACGGTTCTCCCTGGAGCTGTCTGCTCAGAGAAAAAAAAGGAAATCAATGATCTTTTACAGCAAAAACAGCTTTGCTGATGGGCAGATGGTGATTTTCTCTCCACCGCGGTTTTCTTTCTAGATGCAGAGGTTTTTACGAGATGGTAAAAGATGATGCATTCAATTCTTTGTGTGCGCCTCAAAGTCCAGACCAGGCTTCTGGTTTTTTTGTTTCCATAGGTTTGAATGGTTCAGTTCTGATTCAACAATAACTTTTCCTGACTAACCTACATCCTGTCATTGTCATCTTTGTGGGCTGTGTCTCCCGATACCAGATGATTGATTGGCGTGTAAACGCCGTCTGGCGTCAGCCCTCTCCTCAGCCTCTCCCTCGCATTGTGGCACTTTTTATTTCAGTTGGCTTTTGATTTGTTCGTTGGATCATCCAAACATTAAATCCTTTCTCCCATGTCCTACTGCCGCTCATTCTTAACTTTGTCCTTCTTCTTTGATGCTTAAATTGGCGACAGTGGTCTGCTGTAACTTCCCGTAAATGGTCAGAAAGTCCGAACTATCCAAACAAAAACTGCTTTCTCCTTTTTAAAGAACCAAACCATGTTTAAGTTTGTTCTGGACCACCACCAGCTATTTTTAATGGACCAAAATCTTTTTCTTTGATCTAGATCTTGGTCTTTGGTCCAAATCAGGCAGATGTGAGTGTGCCTTAAGTTGCTGCAATTATCTGGTTTAACACATAAACCTGATTATCATCTGCGTATCAAAAGAAAGATATACAACCAAAGTATTTCGCCCAGGGATACAATGGACAATGAGAGTAGACCAGAGAGCATCTGACCTGAAAATCTAGATATCTGAATGATCTGTCAGTTTTGTTGGGTTCCTGTGTATCAAATCTGGTTGCTTGATATGGAGATTGATCCAGGGAAGGTTTCAGATCTGCATCTTGGTCTGTATAACACCGAACTGGTAGATGTGAACACATAGCTGAATTTTGATCTACTACTCTACTCTTGATCCCTCTCAAATGACAGATTCTGATCTCCAAGATCTAGGCCATAATCTGGCCCCAGATCTCAAGATTCTCTGGAGGGGTGGGACATTGGTCCAACAAGACCTTCTTATGTCTAGGTGCAGATCTGAACACGGACAATCCACCAAAACTACAGAACAGGTGACTCGAATACAAACTCGCCCAAAGAAGTTGGTCGATGGTTTCTGCACTACTTGTTGCCGAAGATATAGTAATGACAGACTTTAAATAAATTTGCATTTTTGAATCATAAGTTGCGTTGCCACTTAGTAGCGGCTACACTTGGGTACCCATCCCTTACACCCGACACTGGTACCTGGGATGTGGTACCAACGATAGCTTTTCGTCTCTATTCATACATCATAGGCCAGGTTGTTCATTTGTTTTACGGTTTAGATTTGGTTATTTCAGCTTTGTTATCATTGCGCGTTTTTCAAGGGCAACAATTACATGAAAACAGATCAACAATGTTCTTTTAAACTCCTTAGAGGGGTTGGACATGGGTCTGGAAAGAGCTTCTTATGTTCTGATGCGGATCTGTCTTCAAAGTTGACAGTGAATCCTCAGTTGCATTAGACTCTTCACTTTTACCTGAAAGAAGTACCAAGAATAGTTTATCAACCAGACTTTTGTAGCTATGTTCATAATTCAAACTTTGTTGTGTAGTTTCATGTTCAAGTCAGATTTGGTTGCATTGATTTTCGTGGTTTTCAAGGGCAACAGTTGCCCTCATTACATAGAAACCACAGAGGCAATTTCTACGAAAGTCTTTAATGAGCTGGGACATGAGTCCGGCTAGAAGTCGTTTCAATTTGGTGCAGATCTTGTTAAAAAGTTCAAAGCAGTTAAGAGACCGAAGTTTGGTCTTGAGGACCTTGTGGACTGAAAAGATTTTCGGATTTTTTTGATTTTCCTCTTGAAGCTGTCAGATAATTTTCCCGGGGCGGCGTGTCACTCGGGGCGCCTCTTTGCTCCTGCTGGACAGCTTGTTCCTTCATTAGTGTTTGTCTCCTCTGGACGCGACGGCTAGCCTTGGATGACAGCAGTCACAACGTTTAGGCCTTCCTGTCTTCCTCGCCACTCAGCCTTCCTCCAGTTTAGACCAAACTCCCTTCGCCGCCTCTTTTGGAGGAGGGCAACAGTTTTAATATTTGAATGTACTGACTGCACAAGATTATATTTGTCTGAAAATGCTCTTCTCTTGCCCGCCGGTCCAGCAGTTCATCCCCCCCTCCTCTTTTCCTCTTCTCACACACTGACTGGTTGCCATGCGTCCATCAGTGACCCAGAAACTGTTGCTAGGAGAACGTTTTATCATCAGCGTTTAATTCCTCTCCTTTTTAGCCAAACTGCTCTATACATTCCTTTTCCTCTTTAAGATTATCCTTGCTTTCATCCCCATCCCCATTCCCATCCCCTCCTCCTCCTCCTCCTCCTCCTCACTCACGTCCTCCGCCCGCCGCCGCCGTCTTTGTTAACTGACATAAACATTGTTATTCTTGTGGTAAAAGCCCACAGGAGAGCCGCCTTCCCTTCTCTTTGTGAAATAGATTCCGTTTGAATCTCTCCGCTTTGCCTTAATTGGGCATCAGCTCTGGATAAATAAAGCCTGCTAAATGGACAGACACGTCGGGATGGCCACGACAGAGATGGAAGGGGGTGGCGGTGTGATTGGGAGCTCTTTCATAGAGGAGGACGGGGAGAAAGAAATGAACAAATGTGTGCCTATAGGGTGAAATTAATTCAATCTGCTCAGCAAATCAAGATTGAAGTGTCGACTGTGGAAATCTTCAGTTCCATCAAGTGGTGATTTCTAAAAGCAGATGATATTTAGGAGCTGGTGAAAACGGATAACTGACTGATTAGCTGGTATCGATACAGCCGGAACTAAAGAAATAGTTTTTTTCTTCCAAAGTTAAAATGCGTACAAGTTATACATTTGGATTCCTGAAGATCTAATCCGTATCCAGGGAACGGACACGGGGACATCATGAAAAGTTCTTTAGAATAAAAATATAACCAGATAATATGCATCAAATATTAGGAATAGAATTTATTCTTCTGTATTTTCCTGATGCACGAAACAATAGAACATGGCGCCTTAAGGTAAAAAATTCTAGTTCCATTGGATTTCAATGGGGACCTTTTTCTTGAAGATGCTATGAGGAACAACATATTATAAGGACATATTATAGGATCTTGGGTTCTTCAAAGAAAGAGCACTACGGATGAGATGTTCACTCTGAGAGTGCTGATGGAGAAGGTCAGAGAAGGTCAGAAGGAGCTGACCAGAGGGAGTGAAGTGTGCATTAGGCGTGAGGGATGGGTTCAAGGTGGAGGTGGGACTACATCACAGGAAAAGGGGAAGGAGCACATCAGAGGGACAGTCGAGGTTAGAAGTCTTGGAGACAAAGTCAGAGAGGTCAGACTGAGATGGTTTGGACATGTGAAGAGGAGGGATAGTGGATCTACTGGTAGAAGGATGCTGGAGATGCAGTTGCCTGGCAGGAGAAAATGGCGAGGACCAAAGAGGGGGTTTCTGGATGTGGTTTTCTGGACGAGGTTTCTGTATTCAGTTAGGAAGGTTGGTTGGTGTGACAGGGAAAAAAGCAGAAGACAGGGCAAGATTGAGAGATTTGATATGCTGTGGGGACCGATAAAGGGGAACAGCCCAGAGAATAACAAGAAGATAGGAGATTTGAAAATGACAAAATTGCCTCCAAAATACTACGCCAATTATATTGTCATAGCCAAAACAATCAAAAGCGAAAAGACAAACATTTCCCCGGAAAGCCAGGAGGATTAAAGATTATGATAGTCTATATTCCGTTGTGTGATTGGTCTGATGCGACATGTGAGAAATGATTTCCACTGGTTGTTTCACGGCCTTAAATTGGACTGATTTCACTTTTTAAAGATATAAAGTCACAACTTTGTATTGATGCTGCCGGAGTGATGCGGGGACGCCGAGGCCGCCGTGACTTGAGTGAAGGACAGGAGCTTTAGAGAGGTCGGGTGACGGTTGGGTAAAAGATGAATTGATGAGTAAAAGAGGAGAAAGCGAAAAGGCGGACGGTGGAAGGAGAAGATTTGTTTGGCGAGGATGAGCGGGGGTTAGGGCGGGGTCTGTGCATAATTACATTTTCTGTTCTGAGCAGTATTGGGAATCAATAATGTAATTCATAGAAAAGCCATAGAGCTGCCTCCCATTGGCATTCACAGACATGAGCCGCGCTTACATCCCCAAGAATTAAAACAAGGAGAGAGGGGGGGCAGCAGGGGGGGACAGAGGGTCTGTCATTGAAACAAAGACTCACCTTTGTTCATCCCCAGCCTTTAAATCTCCCCAATAGAGAGGAGGAGACGCTGAGTTTCCATTAGGACGTGATTGACGTTTTCAAGTTTGGCCGGGGTCCAGATTTAGACGGCTTACTGTCCCCCGCTGATTCTGAAGACAAACACAAACACACACACCTCGGTGTTCACCGACTGTCTGTCGGTCATCACGGAGTCCGTGTGGAATGACGGCTCCTCCCCCTCCTCCCCCGCTGCTGTGATATGTTTACGATGGGCTATGGTGAGATTACTGGCTGAAACCAACAGTATGAGAACCTCTGAAAGAGAAAAGTGGACTAAAGCACACTTTCAACATTTGAAGGACGAAGAGTAAGCAGTGATGGTTAGAACGGAAACGCCCTACCAGAAACTTTAACCCTAACACACTCATTACATAAAGTATATTTAAGAGTGTCGTCTGCATACAGATTGATTCTCCTCATTGCTTATTTTAAGTTGAGCCTCGCCTGAAATACATAGACAAAATACCCCAAATAGCTCCACACCTACCAGGTGTGTCTGCTTCACCTTGGTGTCTATGGACAGGTAAGACTTAAATAATGTCTTTTCGGTGTGAGTTACATTGTAGATGTTTCTATGTCTGAGTAATCTGTGATTTAACACAAAGAAATACTAATATTTCTACCATTATAGTCCAAAAACCATGAAACAAAAATATCACCAACTTTGCTCAAAATTTTTTGAAAACAACTGCATCAAGTTTGATAGGACCATTAAAAATTCCATGTTATTTCGGCAGGTTTTGTGGTAGAGGACCAGGAGGACTCTCCATTTGTCACGGTTGGATGGACAAAGGACCCTAAATGTGCCATAAATCGAATCTTAGGGAGGGAATCTGGCTGCAACATTTTACTTAATAGTACTAGTCGGAGATATACGATCATATTAAAACCTTTGGCTGTGATATAAATAAAAGGTTGCCCCAACATCTAGCGTTGTGCACAGTAGAAAAAGTTGCCTGGATTAGGTAGAAGCTCGATTATGGGCCTGTCAAGAAGAATTTTACTGAAATTTGTTCTGTTTTCTTTAACGTCACTCAGTGGGTGTGCTTCAAAATACAGAGTTCAGGTGCCAACACTAGCAGTGTCCCTTTAAGGACATGATGGTGGTGGTTTTTGAATGCCCCTCTAAGAATAAATAGCTTTTACATCCTTTCTTTAAGAACCAAATCCTCTCTGAGTTGGCCAACTATTCCAAGGCTAATGGCAGCAAAAGGTTTAGTGTACATAAATCACAAAAGAGAATGAATATCTAACTGAATGTAACTTCAATTAAAGTGAAGGTGCTTAATTTCTACTGCCAAATATCGACGTGGAATATTCAACTTGGTACCACATTGAGGCTTTTTAGATGTTCTATAAAGGCAAAGTTGAAGGTGGCCGTCTGCGAGTCAAAAATAACTCCAGTCATTTTCTTCTAACATGATTTTTGTCCTCTAAAGGATGTTCTCAAAGACTAAAATCACAGAGCGCAATGGAGCCATTAGGTAAGAAGCTGTCAGAAAACATGTCCTCCACTTTAAAGGGGCCAAGTGTTCCTTTTCAGTCTTTTCTTTAGTGGGGATCACAAAGGTCTCTCAGCCCGAGAGGAGATCGTTTGAAGTTCCACACATGGATCCAGCAACTGCATTCTTGATTTTTTTATTTTGTTTTGTCCTGGCTGAATAGTCCAATCCCGATTGTACGGCAGGAGACGTTTAATCTGAGGCAATGAGTGAAGTATCTGAATATCTGTGTCGGGAGTGTGTTTCTTAAAAGAGTTTTCCATTTATTAGCCAAGATGTCTTTAGTACCAAAGAAGTGTGCAACACTTTGAACCGTCAGCCTTTTGGAGGAATGTTGACACGAGTAGATTTCTATTTCCACCACCAAGGAAGGAGGTTATGTTTTCACTCGTTATTTTCTCTTTCTTCTGTCTGTTAGCAAGATTATGGAAACATGAAATTTTACCCAGAGGTTGTGTTGGAATATCCAAAGTGTTTGTGCCGTGCTCCGCAGCATTTCAAATAGATTAAAATATAATTAGCCGATTGCAGTGGTGACGTCATAATGTGACGAAGCGCTTTCTTGAATTCTATTATTGAGGCCTTTGTGCCTTTGATTCCTTCGATGTTCCTTTGAAGGTGGAGCTGGGGACTCAGTGTCAGTAGTTCCTTTGATTCCTTTGATGTTTCTCTGGAGCTGAGCTCAGTGGGCTTAACAGAGTCGCTGAAGTGGAAGATATTTTAGAGATACTCAGAGTTTGTTGGAGTTGTCGATAGATTTAGAGGTTGGCAATAACTCAGAAATAAATGGAGAAATCTGTCTGAATTTCTTCGGTATTTTTTTACATAGGAGTGGAACAAGAAATGACAAAACAGTGTCTGTTTAAGAGAGGTACAAATAGAGTCGGTTCGGAGGTAGGTTTTGGCTCTTGGCGGAAAGGCTCCCTGCATCCGTTTCTTTTTTCCGAGTTTCGGAATTTCGTTCTCTAGAAGAGATTTGATGAGGTAGAATATCCTGTCGCTGAATCATAATATTACAATTATCCGGATAGTTAGTAGGATAGTAGTTAGTAGAGCAGTAGTTAGTATTACATTTTGTGGATGCTGGAAGCAGGAAAACTTTGTCAAGCATATTGATGATGAGGTCTAGACGACTGGGTCAGAACATCTCCAGAACTACAGGTTTTAGTGGTTATTTACCTGCAGTGGGTAGAACCTACGTGTCATGAGAACCAAAGAATCATTGATAAAGGTTAGCTTGCGTGGTCTGATCCCACAGAAATATGACTGTCGGAACTCAAACAGATCCCTGAGGAACGCCACAACAGACCTGATGGAACTTGTCAGAACACGCAATGACATCACAGAGAAGAAGAAAGACATAGACACTGATAGGCAGGTGGTTTTAATCTTTTGACTAATCAGTATCTGCTTACATGTTGAAGTAGATTTTGTTTTTATATTTTACACCTGCGGTTCACTTATTGTCCATCCTTCTTTATGTGAGTTGAGTCTGGCACGGTAAGACTTTCTTAGTGTCAGTATTTACTGCTGCAGATTATCAATAAATGACTCATTTAAGGCGAAGCAGAGAAACCTTTATTTAATTGTGCCGAATCCTTTACAAATGTGACTTTAATTAACCTGGTGTAGCTTCCAGCCTCATTCTTTAGACTACTCATCCCTCTCTAAGTGAACATGCACAGTAACGCTGAGGACGGTATGAAAGCTCAACCTTTCCTCCTAAACTAAACGTAACGGCCGTCTAAGTCAGACGCCGTGTTTCATTATCCCTGCTCAGAATACGCCAGAGCTCTTTGAGACTGTTCTTTAGGATCTGGAGAATAAGCAGACTTTTATCTGTTTATTTTCTCCTGATGTTTACTCCACCGCGGTGAAGTTCTTCTTTGTTGCTGACCTTCTTTCCTGCTGGGAGTGTTATTGTGAGGTGGTTTGCGTGGTAAGGCAGCTGAGGACAGCGGCGGCTGTCATCCTGCCCAGCAGGTACCCAGAGTCTCGCTGCTGTTCGTACTAACCTGCCTGTCTCCTCCCCCACAGCGCTGACGGGAAGCCAAACCCAGCCTCAAGCCCCCTCCATCCAAGGCCTACGCAGGACCGCGCCCGGAGAGGCACGACAGCGGAGAGCCGCAACCGAGGAGACCTACTGGGCTTACTCAGGTCAGTGAGGATCCTTTTTCATGTAAGGTAGATGGTTGGTGGGAGGCTGTGGACTTCGCTTTTAGTCCATGTGTCTGAAGTTTGCAGTCATGTGATTCTTGAGGGTTGAAGGATTTCTGGAATCAACAAGTCTCAGGTGTGCCGGCTGTAAAGCTCGGTTTTATTCATTCGACCTTTAGTGTAACCAAAGAGGTCAAAGGTTGCCGTTGGGTTACAGATTTGATTTGTTCCGCATTTTGATAGTATTGACTGTCTTGTTGTGGGCCCCAACTGTCCTAAGGGTATATATATATATATATCCATCCATACACACATATATATATATACACACATATATATATATAATAAACTGCATGGAACAGGAATAATCTGTTCCATTTAGGATAAACAGGAATAAACTGCATGGAAATATAAATAAAAAAGGAAAGAGTCCAGTCTCCAATGGCATCTACAAATATTAATTAAAATAGTCCAGTTAGAGATGTATAACAGTAGTCCAGGTGCAGATGTATAACAGTAGTCCAGGTGCAGATGTATAACAGTAGTCCAGGTGCAGATGTATAACAGTAGTCCAGGTGCAGATGTATAACAGTAGTCCAGGTGCAGATGTATAACAGTAGTCCAGGTGCAGATGTATAACAGTAGTCCAGGTGCAGATGTATAACGGTAGTCCAGGTGCAGATGTATAACGGTAGTCCAGGTGCAGATGTATAAAGGTAGTCCAGGTGCAAATATATAACGGTAGTCCAGGTGCAGATGTATAACGGTAGTCCAGGTGCGGATGTATAACGGTAGTCCAGGTGCGGATGTATAACGGTAGTCCAGGTGCGGATGTATAACAGTAGTCCAGGTGCAGATGTATAACAGTAGTCCAGGTGCGGATGTTTAACAGTAGTACAGGTGCGGATGTATAACAGTAGTCCAGGTGCAGATGTATAACTGTAGTCCAGGTGCAGATGTATAACTGTAGTCCAGGTGCAGATGTATAACTGTAGTCCAGGTGCAGATGTATAACTGTAGTCCAGGTGCAGATGTATAACAGTAGTCCAGGTGCAGATGTATTACAATAGTCCAGGTGCAGATGTATAACGGTAGTCCAGGTGCAGATGTATAACGGTAGTCCAAGTGCAGATGTATAACAGTAGTCCAGGTGCAGATGTATAACAGTGGTCCAGGTGCAGATGTATAACAGTGGTCCAGGTGCAGATGTATAACTGTAGTCCAGGTGCAGATGTATAACTGTAGTCCAGGTGCAGATGTATAACAGTAGTCCAGGTGCAGATGTATTACAATAGTCCAGGTGCAGATGTATAACGGTAGTCCAGGTGCAGATGTATAACGGTAGTCCAAGTGCAGATGTATAACAGTAGTCCAGGTGCAGATGTATAACTGTAGTCCAGGTGCAGATGTATAACTGTAGTCCAGGTGCAGATGTATAACTGTAGTCCAGGTGCAGATGTATAACAGTGGTCCAGGTGCAGATGTATAACTGTAGTCCAGGTGCAGATGTATTACAATAGTCCAGGTGCAGATGTATAACAGTAGTCCAGGTGCAGATGTATAACTGTAGTCCAGGTGCAGATGTATAACTGTAGTCCAGGTGCAGATGTATAACAGTAGTCCAGGTGCGGATGTATAACGGTAGTCCAGGTGTCGATGTATAACAGTAGTCCAGGTGCGGATGTATAACAGTAGTCCAGGTGCAGATGTATAACAGTAGTCCAAGTGCAGATGTATAACAGTAGTCCAGGTGCAGATGTATAACAGTAGTCCAGGTGCAGATGTATACCAGTGGTCCAGGTGCAGATGTATAACAGTAGTCCAGGTGCAGATGTATAACGGTAGTCCAGGTGCAGATGTATAACTGTAGTCCAGGTGCAGATGTATAACTGTAGTCCAGGTGCAGATGTATAACAGTAGTCCAGGTGCAGACGTATAACAGTAGTCCAGGTGCAGATGTATTACAATAGTCCAGGTGCGGATGTATAACAGTAGTCCAGGTGCAGATGTATAACAGTAGTCCAGGTGCGGATGTATAACAGTAGTACAGGTGCGGATGTATAACAGTAGTCCAGGTGCAGATGTATAACTGTAGTCCAGGTGCAGATGTATAACAGTAGTCCAGGTGCAGATGTATAACAGTAGTCCAAGTGCAGATGTATTACAATAGTCCAGGTGCAGATGTATAACGGTAGTCCAAGTGCAGATGTATAACAGTAGTCCAGGTGCAGATGTATAACAGTGGTCCAGGTGCAGATGTATAACAGTGGTCCAGGTGCAGATGTATAACAGTAGTCCAGGTGCAGATGTATAATAGTAGTCCAGGTGCAGATGTATAACAGTGGTCCAGGTGCAGATGTATAACAGTGGTCCAGGTGCAGATGTATAACGGTAGTTCAGGTGCAGATGTATAACAGTGGTCCAGGTGCAGATGTATAACAGTGGTCCAGGTGCAGATGTATAACAGTAGTCCAGGTGCAGATGTATAACAGTAGTCCAGGTGCAGATGTATAATAGTAGTCCAGGTGCAGATGTATAACAGTGGTCCAGGTGCAGATGTATAACAGTGGTCCAGGTGCAGATGTATAACAGTGGTCCAGGTGCAGATGTATAACGGTAGTCCAGGTGCAGATGTATAACGGTAGTCCAGGTGCAGATGTATAACGGTAGTCCAGGTGCAGATGTATAAGGTGCTAGCTAATCGGTACAAACTGAATCAACTCTCTACAAGCACTCGATTTAAGTTATTAGGATTATTAAGGCGCCCCATCTCCTCTCACCTGTTACCCACTGGACTGACCTCTCACAGGAAACTCGTCTCACCCAGCGAAGGGAAGTAAACGAGGGGGATAACCTATCTTTGAGTGCGAATAGATGCTCACTCTGCCTCAGATTTGGGGAGGTTAAGAAGTCAGACGAAGGGTCACAGACTGCGATAGTGACTGCGGGGGTCAGTGAATGAGTGTTTCACCTGTGATTCCTGTACCGTCATAAACATATGTTTGTTTACATGCCCCCCTTATTCTGAATATAATGGGAAGAATTGCCTAATTAGAACGTAAACACCCCTTTCTAATTGAGATGTAGACCACAGCAGAGAGTTGTTTTCTTTTTTTTAAATACAAACTCCCAAAAAATAAGTGGGAAAGTAAGAAATAATGAACTCTAGAAACATCGTGACAGACCCTCACTGTGAACAAATGAGAAAGCGCTGGAAAACAATGCAGATTCTAAGTATGGATATATTGCTATTGCTCCTGAACAAAACAAAAGTGATTTAATGAAGTGAAAAAATTGCACAGCATGCAATATTTCTTATTCAATTACTTGATAAATCGGCAGAATAATCGATAGAATACTCGATTACTATAATAAACGCTTACAACAGCACCACTGCATTCTTTAGTTATCTGTTGGATTTGCTCAGGAACTTGAGGCTCTGTGCTTTCGCTAGCTTTAGCTGCCAATGTTAGCTTCATGAAACTAGGTTTGTTCCTTGGGGTGATTAAACCTGAATGTTCTGATTAAGCCTGTCGTGCCAAACATTTGTTTTAAATGTTATTCTTTCGCCGCGTATTTCGCTCTTTCTGGTGTTGCAAATGGCGAGCTTTTGTGAGTTCTTCATTGACAGTGAAAACTTTCCAAGCTGGTGGGATATCACTAGCCTTGGTGTGCTAGTACGGCGCACGCATGTAACCGGCACGGAGTCCGCCTCAGTGCGGCTTCTCGGCCCATCACCGATCACATCAAACTAGTTGCGTGGGAAGCCAGCCCCCCACTGAGCAAGCAATCTCAGAGCAATTGGTCCACCTGTAAAGTTCTGACATCAAAGCCGGGTGGTGCTGTAAAGTCCGTGGCTGACGCTTTGCTGAGTGCTGCATTCCTGCCCGACACATTAGAACAACGAGCCACCTTCACTCCGAACCTTTTCAAGCTATCGCAGAGCCAGTTAGGGCGCACTCTGGAGAGATCCCCGAGGTCCCTTACCTGCCGAGTTGAAAATAGCCATCGAGAATAAACTTATTCATCATCTTCTTTTTTTTTTGTTGGTTTTTAGAGGTGAAGCGCTTTTTTCATTGTCTTTCAACCAATTCAACCTAAAAATGTGAAATGTGCCAGTGGTTTTAGAGTCAGCTTGTCCGTTCAAACATGGAAGGGGGTCCGCCCCCACCGGAGATTTAAAGGGGTCCTTCTCAGCCTACATAAACAACAATTCTTACTTTCTGTTGATTATACACTAATAAAAACACAGTAAGATATATATCGTATTCTGTTTATTCAAGATATACCCCATTATTTTACAGACTGCACTGAGAATCCAATGATATTATTGGATTGGGCCTTATTACGATAAATATGGAGTCATTTTCTATGCTAGGAGCTTAAAAAGTGACGAGTGAGAAGTGACAGACTTCCCTCAGTGCTTTCGTTTCGTAGGCCTTTCCAAACCCTCATGTTTCCACTGGTACAGGAAGTGGTGTGATTTAGATCCTGCTGTGTGTTTTGGAGTGAAGTGCCGCTGTTGCTGAAATATCTTCTCTGGCGCTCGTCTGGCCCGGAAGCATCTCTGGGCCCCGTCTTAATGCTACCCGTGCTTCAGAACAGAGAAAGGCACTTCCTCCATCCCCTTTGGAGGTTTTTCTGTGGGGTGGCATTAATCTTTCACCGTGCGAGCGACGCCAGCCGCGGGCCACAAATGATCTTTCACTTTATTTATTTCAATATTTCCTCTGCTTCGTCTAAACCTAATTGGTCGCCCGTTGTGCAGAAGAGAGCGCGGGAGCTCGTGGGGGAGCCGGTGACAGTTTCACTTAGCGTCGCTGATGCTAAGATGTAGCGATTCTGTCCCCCCCTCCATCCAACCCCCACCTGCACGCGTTCCATGGCAGCGCTTACATAAGACGCTGATGTAATGGCGGGCGGCATCCAGGCAAGAGAACAATAGAGATGCAGGCAGACGACTGGTGGGTATCAAGAAGTAGAGGTTCTAAATTCTCTGTAAGATTACCCGCACAAGTATAATCTGATTTAAACCAGTCTGAAGCGTTTTGTTGTTTGGACTAAGATCTCGCCTTCACCGTTATCCTTGATGTCTGCAGTCACCGAGGAGAGAGTGGAGAGAGGAAGGTCTTCTGATTCTTCTGTACAGAATCCACTACAGAACATCTCTCCCCTCTGATGACTTCTCTAAAGTTCCCCAAACTTTCCCCCCCCGTCCTAATTAGCTCGTTCTAATCGCGTCCTCCAGAGGTCTGACAATCAGGACCTCAGTGGGCCATGTCTGCTCTGCCCTCCGCCTGATCGGAATGGCAGATTAAAAAAGCACAATACTGGGGAATGGGGAGTTATTTGAGGACGGCCCCCCCAGACCTCCGCTGGCAATTAAAATGTAGAGTCTGTTCCTCCTGCATCAGGAGACACCGGCTGGCATTTTTATTATGTGTTAAACTCACCTTTAGCTCCTGCCTTAGTGATTGAAAGAATGATGTGGTGGATCCGAACAGCTGAGATGAGCTTCCTTTGATGCGGGGAGGGGGGGGGGGATCAGCTTTAGAGATGAGGGGAGGCGCTCAGAGTGGAGTCGCTGCTCCTTCCCGTTTAATGACTCAGACTCTACATTATTATTTCTTCAATAATGGTTGTTCAATATTCACACTTTTGCATCAGGCGATCACGGCGTCGGAAGTCTGGCAACACAACAACTTTTATTCCGATCATTCATTCACGTCAAGTCATGTGGCGTTGATGAAGAGGCGGTTCAATCATTGCTACCGAAGACTGTGTTCTCACCATTAACGCTATTTTACCACTCTCTCGTGGTTCTCACAGGCAGAGGCGTCATTTCCAAATTTGAACGGGACTTTCTTCTTTATCGATGTTCCACCTAGCAGCGGTAACATTCCGGAATCATTCTAAATGCAAACTTTTCCCATTAATATTCTGTAGCTTCCCAGATGACATCGTTGTTCACAGATTATGTCACACTTGAAGACCCGACCTTTGTTTGTATGTGACCGCGTCACCTGACCGAAGGAATTTTGTTTTTAGCGACCGGATCATTTTAAAATTAGGCTAAAATCGTATCTTCTAAACGAGACATGAAGACGGTTCAACAGTCAGTCGTCACTTACTGTGATGTCATTGTTAACATTGATGTCATCATTTACAGTTTTAATTCATCTTAGGCGGGAAAGTCATGTCTTGTGTCAGAATTCATTTTTTGGCACTTTTTGGCTCCATTGTCTATCCAGCTGGTCCTTTCCCACAAAAACTCCCACAAACATTGATTTGTGGTATTTCTTCCAAATTTAATGCAGTAGTTATAAAAGAGTTTCTGTGTAAATTATCAGACTTTGATATAATGACTTTATAGTCTTTTTATCTAAAAATAATGGAAATGCATTGTTTTTTTTGTTTTGTTTTGTTTGATCGTAGATTATTCAAACATGCTAACAGGTAAGATGTTACTGACACTGAAACTAAATGATTTTAGGTCTAACCTGTCCACAGACTCCATGATATGCAAATTCAGATGATAGTTCTCAGGAAAATGTCATTCAGGCCAGGCTTAACCAAGCTTATTTAGGTCAAGGCCATTTTGTTCTGAATGCACTATAACCCCTTATGAATGAGCTCATAAGGGCTTATAGATGTAGTCTTCTTACAATAGGAGTTAAGTCTAATTAGGCTATTTGCTCATTTACTAATACATAAAAAATGCCTATTCATTCTAATTCAACCAATGTCTCTTGAAAAATTGCATTAATAATGAAGATTAAATGGCGCGCCATCAATTTTCTGAAAGTTATGGTGCGTTCAAGTGGCACAGAAATCCAAATTATTATTATCTGACTTTCTATTAAGTGGGAGTCATTAACTGCTCACATCAACCCCATTCAGGCCCCAGATATGCTATATAAACCATTTAATCTACGCCACAACCCCCACCGTGATATATGTTTCTCGTTCCACATGACGACGGCGGCTGATGTATAAGTTTGAGGCTCTGCGAGGTCTCGTTGATTGGCTCCTCCTTTCTGCATGCTGAACAATTGAAATATTAGAAGAAAGACTTTTCATTCCCTTCACAATGTGACCCACATGTTGGTGTTAACAATCCCCTGCTCCCTGTCCTATAGCACCGACACACACACACACACACACACACACACACACACACACACACACACACACCAGGCTGCAAATTAATTTTCAGACCTGCACAATGTCAACGCTGGCAATCGACGGGAGAGGCGAACCTAATTTGCCTGCTCCTTGTCAAGCTGTTTTACCATTCAGCACCATCCGCCGCCGGAGAGCTCTCAGGCCTTTGTGCCGCAGCCTTGAAGTAGGTAAATGAAGATGGAAATTGATGATATGTTGTACAGTCGTTGCCCACTCCAGGGAAAGTGATTTTATTAGCCTGATAGGGAGTCGTGTTCTCTGTCGTTTTCGCGTCTGAAGATTGGTATTCCTCCCAAAGTCACAAATTACACAATAAAGGTCAATAATAAAAGGCTTCCTGTGTGTGACTTGACTTCTGTATTAACCCCTGGGAGTTTTAGCGGACCCATAATGCCACTGGGTTTATAGATACAGCCATAAAAATCAATGCTTAGATACTTCCTACAAGCAAAACGCATATTATATATAGTTCACGTTCTCCTTTCACCTCTGCTAAAATCACATTTACCAACAAAATAGCTCTGAGGTTTTGCTTCACCATCACCGCGTTCTTCATCTTCTTCCTCTCTGGTTGTTGTCTTTTCAGAGGACTTGTACAAACATGGCAACACAACATTTCCCCCTTGGATGAGAACCTTTCCCTTCTGTAGATTTAAAGGGCTACTTCCAAACTTAGACCGGAAAAAATATTTTTATTGGACGCTAAGAAATGTAGTTGAAAATATATCTCATGTAATACAAAAGGATTGGGTTAAAGGAGGGAGGAGAACGTTTGAAGTCAAAGTGTCTGTGGTTGGGAAACGTTGGACTGCTCAGTTAAAATGCCAAACAAACAAACAAACAAACTGCGGTAGAGTTGGCGTCGCTGACAGGAAGTGTAAAACCTTCCACAGATTCTTGACAGACATAGAGAACGAGGTTTCACACCTAAAGTTTTGTTTTTCTGCAGGATGCAACATTTGTCTCCGGAATTAGACGACAGCCAGAACATTATTAACAAGAGGGTCACAATTCACCTTCTGCCGATGACACCACGTTTTATCTGAGATATGGCAGCTATTAAAAAGAAAAGAAAAAATGAAAAGATCTTCCAAAAGTTCTGTCTTGACCTTCTCATATCATAGTTTTGCGTTTCCTCAGTGAGATGCTTAAGCTGCTCTTAGAAGCTTCACTGACAAAATAAAGACTGTCAACAATGTTCTAGAGCTGGAAAGTCATCATCATGCTCTTCATCGAGGCTCCTGACTAGCAAACCGTTGGATGATTCAGAGGCGTGAACTTCCTCTTCTCTCCTCCCTACAAAGATGTTTGTGTAGATACTCACTCATCCAGATTAAGGTCTTCCTTGAATTCTCACTCAGATACCATTGGACTTAATGTAACTGGACCGAGTGTTCTGCTCCGTGGCCTTCGTCCTGAGTTACAGAGTTGGGTTTGACAGTCGGCCAGCTATTACGCTGAAACGTCGGGCCTATTATGACTCATCATCACCTCCACATTCGCTGCAGACCCTTTGTCTTAATGCGATAACTCACAAACTATTTCACGGCTCATTTTCAAACTGTATGTCCACATACACCTTATTCTTTGTAAGATCTTTGGTTATACTGGGAAACGTCAGTTGCATACTTCTGACACTAACGCAATCTTTATCTCTAAAAATCACATTTTTGGGGCCATCATTTCTAACCGCTGATCTGATTAAGTCCAAATTTGGTGCATATGAATCAACTCGAGGAGATCTATCTTGCATTCATCATATTTAACGGTAATTGTTCATATTTCACTCTTAAGGGGGATTTTGTAAAAAAAAAACCTTTATTTCCAAACCGTATGTATAATCATGTCCAAATTGGTTCAAATGAATCTACACAAGGAGATCTTTCTTGCGTGAACATTGTTTCACTATAATAGTTGGTATTTCACTTATTTGTCAACTATGAATCTATAATTTTGTCTAAATTTAGCTCCTATGAATTGACTCTAGGAAATCCGTCCTATTTTATTCCTAAAAAAAAAGTAGTTACTGTGTTTATCATTATTGATCTTCTGTGGGATCTGATCCTAGAACAGACTGCTGAATTCACAGAAATACTTAGGTTGATTCAATACGGACTGTTTGAGATTATTAATGAGTCACATTTAATCTGAGGAGTTTAATCATGGGAGTTGCTTGTACAACGCAGGGGATAGGAAGCTTTTCGGGGACATACCCTTGATGTCAGGGACGACAGGGTGGGACTAGTTTAATCTCATACTCCTGCCCCAAATGTAAGGTGTTCACCCCAATGTGCAAGGCCATATCTTACGACAAGCGTCACAGGAAATTTGGACGTACCTCCTCAGAACTACCTTCACGTTCTTTGATCTAGTCCGTCCAGTGATGCTCCACCAATGAAATAATAAATCCAGTTTCAAAAGCTGGAAAGACACAATTCTGGTGCCGTGAGTTGTTGGTACTGATAGACCATGGCCTCCAGCCAGAGCTGACAGGCTGAAAAAGTTTGTGTATTCAGGAATTCTGATGGTCCTGCAAGGGGGGGGGGGTTCAGGTCCTGGGCAGATGGCAGATTGCAACCAGTCGCCTTCTCAGCAGTACTGATGACATGCGGCAGTCTGCTACAGTGGAGTACCAGATGGTGGTGTAGGAGGTGAGGATGGACCTGACGATGAAGGTGTAGAAGCGAAGCATCTGTGTCCGTGGCAGGTTGAACCTTTTCAGCTCCTGCAGGGAGGCTCAGTATTTAACAGTATGTGTCCATTATATCAATTCGCGAAAAAAACCCCCAAACATTTAAGACTTTTCACCCCCTCAGAACCGAGGATTGGTGTTGGATGAGAGGTGAAGCATGTCCAAGTCTGAACAGAAGTCCAGCAGCTTCGGTTACAACTTTCAAGCTTTCACATACTTAGTGTTATTCAATGTGGGAGGGTCAGTTCTCAAATACGCAATCAATGAAGCCAACATTTGCAATTTAGTATCCAGTGCATTCTGAACACTGAGGGAACCAAAGTTTAGAAAAATAAAACTTTAAGGTATTCAACATTTCCAGGTTCACACGGCTGGTAGGTAGACTGTGTCCAGATGAAGTGTGTTTGATAATTAGTCTTTGAGAAAGTCTTTGGTGCTCAGACTCTCTGGGGAGATTGTGATCGCAGGCTCTCTGGCCTGAGCAGCAGGAGGCATAGCCGTCATTTCGGAGTGTGGATACTGGTGGTGGTGGCTGATGACTTTGCTGAGGCTGAACAATGATGATGCTGACGGAACTGCGAGGACTTTGTGGTGAGGTGGAGGTGGAAGGCGCATGTCATATTTGAACCCAGCAGCTGATGCTGATCACACAGGTGGACGGATGAGATTACCTGAAGGAGGGCAGCAGATGTCAGTTGATGCCCCAGACGATGAAGCAGGCCGTTGAGACTGAGCATGTGTGGAAGGTGAGGACAATCGTCATATGAGCAGACACGGTGGTCCGCGTGTACAAGGGGATAGTCTTTCTGATGGAACTTTCAATAGGTCTCCATTATGTCCTTTAAGCTACAGTTCTAAAATGAAATGCTGCATCATCAAGATGAAATATTCAACAAATAGTAATATCTGACATCTTTGTCAGATAAAAAAAAATCTTTGTAACCGCCACTTCCACTTTTTCACTTTTCACAACGGTGACTTTAGAGCCCAACGCCTAAGTTATTTTAGATCAAACATCAAAAACAATGTACAAAGTTTTTGAGTCTAAACTCGCTTCCGTCTTCTTCTGTGGTGTTGATGTTGCAAAGTCGCGCCGCCAGCTCCTGAGCTGGAAAACAAACTACTGTTATTTTTTTTTGGCTTTATGTTAGTGAGAGGTGAATTTAACTCGATAGTAACAATTGAGGTGAAATAACTAATAATAATAATAATAATGATACTAATATGAAGTCGACACACGCTGCATAGATGAAAGAATATCAGCCATAGCTTTTGTCTTCTTCTCTGCCGTCACTCCACCCATCAGTCAAACCATCAGAATGAATCAATCAACCCTGAAACACAGGAGGAGCCGTTCCGATGATGAACTTCACCGCAGCCCGAGGACATAGAGGACGGAGGAAACTCTTCTCAATCAACCTTGTTACCTCGATGCAGCCGCTGTCATCACATAAATGCCCGCGGCGGTGTGTTTGTTGATTAAGCGAATGGAGGCAACCAATTGAGCTGTCCGTGCGAGGTGTGAGGGGTGATGCATTATGGGAGTACTCTCTCTGATTGCGTCAGTGGCGGCGTGTCTAATGCAGGATCAAACTGACCCGCTCGCTCGGAAAAACGCGCCATCGATTTGATGCCCTCGCAGCCATCATAATATTTCCTGTGGAGGAGTCCTTGAGTCGCCTTGGCCTCCATCGAGGACTCAAAAGATAATATCCATCAAGTGAATGTATCAGGTCACCAAGAACCTAAAAATAGGAGCGTCTTTCAGCTGAACCCACAAGTCGGGTCTGTACCTGCTGAGGGTAGAGGGTTTTGGTAAACTGACATAGTTTTTCAACCATCTGGGTCGGACTTGTTTCCCGGAATCATTAGAATTCATTTCATTCTCATCACTTACGGCCGAGGGTCCCGAGTGTCCAGGGTTAAACGCTCACATACTCCTCCGCCAAAAACTGTTTTCTGGTTTTCCTCTTCATGACTTAAAACTTCTCCAAACAAAACCAATTAAACAAGTTCTGGCGAGGCTCCATCGAACAGGCAGCGGATCCTTCCTCCCACCACCAAGATGATTGACATACGACGAAGCCAGGCTAATCTCAGTTTATTGTTACATGAATTATTTAGAAAGAATTGCTTACACTGAACCCGATCCAAAGTAAATGGAGTATTAACAAGGGGAAGCTGGACTTCATGGTGAACCAAGGACAAAGTAACAGTCAGAACCTGAGCAACGTTTCTCAATGGATCTCTGTCATCTTCTTCATCAAGTTCTCATCGGGGTCCCTGATAAAGTCTTTAAAAGACTGCAGTTTGTTCAAAACAGTGCTGCAAGGATCCTGATGAGAGTTTGTAAACACGAACACATCACCCCCGTTCTTCATTCCCTTCATTGGCTTCCCATCTCCACCAGGATTGATTATAAGATCTCTCTCCTCACTCACCAGTGTATCCATGGTAACGCACCCCCCTACCTGAAAGAACTACTCACCCCACTGACCTCGACACGATCCCTCCGTTCTACCCACTCATACCGCCTCCTCCTTTCCCCGACCAACCTCAGCACCATGGGTGATCGGGCCTTCTGTTCTGCTGCCCCTCGTCTGTGGAATGCCCTCCCTGACCATCTGAGGGCTCCACAGACGACTGACGCATTTAAAAAAGGACATAAAACTTTCCTCTTTAGCTGAACCTATAACTTTTAATTAATATTGCTGCTTTTTGGTTATGTTTTTATATAGTTATTTTGTTTTATCTGCTTTTACTTTGTAGCACTTTGAGATTTGATCTGAATGTAAAATGCGTTATAAATTAAATGTATTATTATTATCAGCTTCATATTTATTCTCTTTAGATGGTCACTGGGGTAAAGGAACAGAAAAAGTCTCTAAAAACAGGCAGCAACTAGCCTAAAGCAAAACATTGAGAAAAAATGTATTTGCCTAAACATAAAAAACTATTGCAAATCAAAAACTGCTTCAATTTTTCTTAATCATTTCGACCAAATAAAAAACAACAACTTTGCATCTCTGGAAAACGTTAGCTTTTCAAATTTATCTAAACTATAACACACTCAATAATATCTTCTCATCTCCAGCTCACCTCCTAGATCTCCTGTCAAACAGAAGCTCCGTGGTTTGGGGGAATAATCCCCCTCGTATCGACCCTCTAGAACAGGAAAGTAATGACTTCCACGATGGATTCCTCCAGCTGCTCTCAGCTGAAGTCAGATACCTCTCAATAGAAAAATCTACTTACCGTCACACAAAGAACCCACAAACGAAAAAGGCATCAACTAAACCCAACTCCTCTCAAATAAACCCAAACAGGAGGTCAGCCAGTCAGTCCTCTGCTGACCTCTATATCGCCCCCTGTTGGCTGGGCATACTCTTCTCAGTGCGAGCGAGTGTAAATCTGCGGATGTGATTACATTCCTGGTCGAGTGGAGAAAATCCCTGCTTTTAAAAATCTCCTGTGGGTTTAGACTCGCTCTCTCATTAGTTTAATTTGATTCTAATGATCTTCAGACAACAGCATGTTGATAAAAATCAGTGACAAGCCTGCGTCGCTTATTGCCTTTGAGTATTGAGCCTCTGAGGATGACCTCCGCTGGACAAACGCCTCCTTCCATTTTTCTGTTCTAAGGCGGCTTTTTAAGTCATGCTTTACGGTCCAGGGTTTGTTTGTGGAGCTGCTCGAAACAAACGTTTGGCTCTTAACGGCCGGAATTGGCCCAGAGGCAACCATTTTGGGTTTGGTGGACATACGGTAAGTAATCAGTAAACAGAAGAGATCGAGCTTCATTGCTTTTCATGATGCCGGCTTTCAGATAAGGATCTTTGGCGGTGGCGCTGTTGTGCGAACCGAAGAAAACCAAGTTTACGTGACACCATGTAGGTATACTATAATAAACAGAAAGTTCAGATTCTTTATTGGAATCAGGCCGAATAACTTATATAAAGTTTCTGTGAAATGTTTCCAGGCCCGCCTGGCCCACGTTTGATTTGCCGGAAAGTGAAGATCTAAATTTCTTGCTCGGAGTGAAAGTGAAAGCGCCTGAATAAAGTGACAAACATCGGAGGATTCAAAGCCTGTAGCTGCAGCATTCAAGGACAATGGCGGCTGTAGCAACTCATTAAATCACAGCAAGGGAAATGCTGCCGGAGATCAGGGAATCAATATATAAAAAAGGAGACGTATAAAATGTTGTAAAAAGCAGTAATTTTAGCGGAGCCTCGTGGAAGGTCATTAGCTGCCACAATAAAGGATTTTAATACTTTTACGTGAGCCGAATACCGTGAAGGTACTGAAAGTCGAGCTCCTCGGCTCACTCACTTCCTCTGGCTCTTCTGGGTTTGGCTCGGGGATTTTTCCTGACTGTGTAAAGACATCAGACATGACGGTAATGTCCCATAATGCACTCCTCCGTGTGTTGGCATGCTCTGCACCTCCAGGCAACTTGTATGCAAAAGCCGAGCGGAGTGACTTTTCCGAAGCGTCCTGACTGGCGTTGTTTTCCTTGATGGGAGACATAATTCAGCGGTGATGGGAACGCCAGCGAGACGGATGGAAATGAAGTGCGGAAATGTGTTTGGGCTTGGAGGGTGGGAGAGAAGGATGGGAAATAAAAGATGGAGATGAGCTGATAAATGTGACAAAGGTCTGGAAGCTGGAGCTTTTCTAAACGGAGCTGAAAACCAGGCGCCGCATTTAGATACCCGGGGAATAAATGAACCGGAACCGGGCTGGAGAGAGAGCAAAATGGAAGTTTTGACTTTTGAAGACATCGCCATCTAGAAAGTACTTGTCCAAATCATAGGATATTCTCATGTATTCCTGTCTTGGCATTGAAACTCTATCTCCTTGAGAAAAGGGTGCCATCATCTTATTTTCACTGACGAACACGAATGACGGCCACAACTTTAGAACCAGTAACTGGTGGATGTTCTGAAACTCTTACCCAAGAAGGTCTCTTTCAAAATTTGAACTTTTACAGTCTTTATGCAAGAAGGCAGGCAGGTGATGTTTTTAGTGGCCCAATGAAAAAGAGCCATTCCAGACAGAACTTTTTATTCTGTGGGACTCAACTCATAGAAATATGAACAATTACAGATTTCTGAGATGGTGGGGTGCTGGTTCTAATGTTCTGGCTGATCCTAGATACTGTTAAGAAAAAGAATGTTTACAGTTTAAGTTTAAACGACGCAAAAAAAAAAAAAGACAGGTTTTGTACAAAAAATGACAGAGATGTGATTAATGGAGATTTAGAATAAATAAAGCCTTCAATGATATAATTGTGTGGAAATGTAGATTTCCTGTATAGACTTATTCCAAGACGTCATCCGTGCAGGTCCGGGCGGGTCTGATCCTCCATGGAGATCTTCATGGCTCCTGGTCGGTGACGTAAACCGGATGCAGGTCTACGTGATTACGATCTTCATTAAGGAGATCTCTGATCTCCTGGGTTCCTCTCATAACTGAGCTGAAAGGGTGACGTTGGGGGAGATGATGGGGGGAGGAGGGCTGACAGGCGAAAACACTAACAAGGTAATGAAAGAATGTAAATCAGAGCGGGTGAGAACACACCTGACAACGACAGGAGAGCCTTCTTTAACCGGCTGTCACATATTTACCGTTTCTTACAGTTGACGTAGGAGATAGTCCATCAGACGGCAGCTAAAAACACCACACTGTGATTTGAATAATTCATTGTCTCCTGGAATCCACATCCTGAATAATAAATCATCAGACCGGCATCACCTTGTTATGGCATAGATTAGTTTTTAATTTTTCCCTCCCCTGAAACGACCTTATCGTTTAAAATATAATCGTAAAAAAAGTTCCTGCCAGTCTGATATAATTACGGCTGGAATATTACTTTTCACGATATTTACGATAATGGGGAAGAAAATTAATGACCGTCCGTCTCACAATATCTACATCCTAGCTGTTCACGCACATAATCAATCGGCCATCCCATAATAACCACTGACGGGTGAAGTCAACACAACACAGTCAGCTTCCCGAGGAACCTTTGACGTCGGCATCGGGATGGAAGACCCTTCATCTACATTTGTGTCAGACACGATCAGCCACTACCGTCACGGAGAGCAAGGTTATATCCCCTGAAAAAAATATCCCCTGCGTTGTACAAGCAGCTCCCATGATTGAACTCCTCAGACTAAATGTGACTCTTTAACAATCTCAAACAGTCCATCTGGACCCAACCTGACTATTTCTAGGAAGTCAGCGGTTCGCTCTAAGATCAGAACTATTTGTCTATTCATATGAGAACTGATACAAATCCTGATTTGGGGTTTTGAAATTGTGTGAAACCCCCCCTAGTGATTGGTAAATTAACTATTACAGGAACATGTGACAAATACATGTCGGATGTTTTTGAGGCAGTTCATGTTGGGTAAATGTGAACAAAATCGGACTAACGGTAAGGAAAATATGTCCATTAAACAATATTTTCTCTGCAAAAAGTGTGAGTAAAATTTAAACTACTAGAGTTAAGTAAGACATGTGTGAGATAGATGTCCCCGATCTGCGATATGCACCTAAATTGGACAAAAGGTTGAGAATTGATGTCCCAAAAACTGTTATTTGGGAGGTAACGCTCCCCCTAGAGGCCAAAATAAGCAACTGACCTTTCCAAAAATCGATCCAGTTCTTCTGCACACAAAGGTCTATGAATAAAATAAAGTTTGAAAATGATCCACGAAAGATTTTCCTCGGTTGTAATCAATCAGTAGAAGAGCGGATAACAGATGGTAAATAGTATTTGTTCATTAAGTTGAATGTGAATTATGATTCTATACACCAACGATGGTGTGTTATTCATCACGGCAATTTTGATTTTAGCGTGCAATCTTAAACCACACACTGGGCGGATAGATGAATAACTAATTGAATTGCTAATGATAGCATGTCTACCGCTCACCAAAGTAGATCACGCATCTTAGTGTAATAGTGGTAAAAACATCATACTTAAGGTGATCAGGGCCGGAGTAGGGCGAGTCTTTGTAAAGGTACAATAGGGAAATTTAAAAAGGAGCTACTAAAATTAGCAGCTAACTCATACCCCAAAAAAAATCTTCAAATTGGGGAAAAGATGAGCATAGCAGAAGTTTAATGATGATTTGTGTTTGTGTTTATTTGAAAGTTTAACTTGACGACAGAAAAAATCGTTCACAAGGTAAATTATGGCCTTATCATAGTAGGATTTATATTTTGATTATAAGATCTCTCTCCTCACTCACCAGTGTATCCATGGTAACGCACCCCCCTACCTTAAAGAACTACTCACCCCACTGACCTCGACACGATCCCTCCGTTCTACCCACTCATACCGCCTCCTCCTTCCCCGGACTAAGCTCAGCACCATGGGTGATCGGGCCTTCTGTTCTGCTGCCCCTGGTCTGTGGAATGCCCTCCCTGACCATATCAGGGTTCCACAGACGACTGACACATTTAAAAAAAGACTTAAAACTTTCCTTTTTAGCAGAACCTATAACCTTAATTAACATTGTTGCTTTTTGGTCAGGCTTTTGTATAGTTATTATTTTATTTTTTTATTGATGCTTTTATCTGCTTTTGCAGCACTTTGAAATTTGATCCAAATGTAAACTGCATTATAAATTCAATGTATTATTATTATTATTATTATTATTATAAGTGTGCACTATGAGATAGATAGATGGGAGATAAGCTATCCAGCAGTTAGCTCGTAGGAAAAAAACGTCTATAAGTTGAGGAACAACTATAACGGAATCATTATTATTATATTTATTTAGACGGGGCTACTAGACGTGTTTGTAAAATATCACACTATACGCCGATGATGCTGTTACTAATGTTTTGCAGTATCTACCACATACTAGGGCCATAAATGAGAAAATCCAATTAGCCACTGCTTTTCTTCTCTCTCTTAAACACTTACGAAAGAGAATTCATGGGGTTTCTTTTAGTTCTAAACCAATTTCATGTATTGTATATCAGCAACCCGCCATTAATAATTCCTTTGAGACATTTTAAAAGGGCTCTGCATTAATATATGGAAGATGTGATTAATGGAGATAAATATCACTGCTGCATCTCTTTCCATTCAGTCTTTCAGCTCCTGACTGTGTGTGTAGTTTAATAAGTATTCTCCCTCTGCCGCTGTAATGGAATGACCGGCGGCCGCTGACAGCACACTCCGCTAAAATGCTGCCCCGCGTACATCTGCCAGCCGTATCCCTGCCACATAATTGTTCAATTTACTGTACCGCCAATATCCCCAGTGCTGTAATTGAATATGACTTATTCTAGTGTGAGTAATCTCTCGGTTTCATGTCGCGACCCCTCGCTGCCGAGAGAGGCAAACAGGCAGAGAGAGGGTGAGAGTGAGAGGTGAGTAAAAGGCGTCTGGTGTAGATAAAACATGTAGGTCACATTGAGCCGCGGGCGTCTGGCAATGAGACGCTGCTGACATCATCGCCGGGCGACACGACCATCACAAAGAGAGTTTTATGGCTTTGAGCTGCTTGGGAGATGTATATTTTTCTGGCTGCTGGACAAACATCGTTCCTGTCTCTGTTCCGGGTTTAATGGAGGAGGGTTAAGATGTTTGTGCAGTTTGTTTTCTGCATCACATCTTTCACTTCCAGTCAAGCACTTAAAGACACGGATGTCTGATAATAGTCTTAAACTAGTAGTGGACATAACTCAGATAGCACAAACCTCAATAACGACACGTAGGACCTTCAAGCAACAGGCACCCGACAGTTTGACCCTCATCATGTGACTTCTTTGATCGTCAACCTCCGAATCTGGAGAAAAGCTGGTATCATTACTATGTTATGGTAATGAAGGTGAAGATATCTCAGTTTTGACACCTTAAACAGATTAAATGTAGGCGAGTGAAAGTGGACGCACTACTCAAAAGTGGCAAATGTTGCAGTAGACTAGACCTTTATCCAGGGAATTCTGGGTCGACCCTTGTGTCTTCTCCCAGTTGGACGTACCATGAAACCTCCTAAGGGAGGCACTCTGGAGGAGTCCTAGTCAGATAATCAGACCACCTCCATACCGAGCTCCTCAATTATCCTTAAAGCTTGAAGCATAACTTGGCCTCTTCTCTATCTGTAAATAATGAGTCTCGCTGTGGATTTGTGGAGTCCAAGAATCTCAAAAACCAGTCTAGAACCCTTCCCTGACTGTTGGACTTCAATTACCTTCTGGAATTTCTTATGATTTTGGCATAGTGTGCTACTGGTGAAACCTACCAGCCAACTCCCTGCTTCTGAAGATGGTCTACTGAAGCGATGACGTGGTTGAACAGGGCTGGTAGTGATCAGGTCTGGGTGGATCTAGTCCAGCTGGACCAGCTCCTAATGCCGTTTTATGGTTTTCAGGATTAGTTTCTAAGGGGGCGGAGGCTCTTTCAGACCCAATTTCTGTTGTTACACTGCTTCAAGTCAGAAAAAAACCCGCCCGGGAAGGATTTCTTGTTCAGGTTTAGCTCCTGGACCAGTCACACCCACAGGTTTGTTTCTGGCCCGTCAGCGGTCCAACATGAAATGTGTTTAAGTGAAAATGCTCTGCCGCTAATGTGCTCCTCACTGCTGGAGGTGCTAACATTTTATTATCAATAAATCATTAGCACATTAATTTTCACACATTAGTAGAACCAGCGTGAACAAATGAGGCCACTGATGTGGAAGCAGGCTGCAGCGTCTTATCGGGCGCCACACAGCGAGGAAGTCCTCACTAAATACAACCACCATGTTCATCAAAATCAACCGTGAATTTCTTTCTGTTTTTTTCAGATGCATGAGGCGGATCAGTGTGAGCCGCTCTTTAGGCTAAATATAATATTGAAATTATAGTCGATAGAACTGGCCTGAAATGGGCCGAGCGGTTATGGATGTGTTTTACTGTGTCAAGGAAGACGACGCTGGTAGAGTTTGAGGAACCTGTTCCACCAGAGGTCAGAGAGGAGAGGAAAGGTCTAAGAATGATGATGAAGCGCTAGTGTGTCTGTCAGTCAGTGATGAAGCTCTAGTGTCTCTGTCATACACTGATGAAGCTCTAGTGTCTCTGTCATACAGTGATGAAGCTCTAGTGTGTCTGTCATACAGTGATGAAGCTCTAGTGTCTCCGTCATACAGTGATGAAGCTCTAGTGTCTGTCATACAGTGATGAGGCTCTAGTGTGTCTGTCAGTCAGTGATGAAGCTCTAGTGTCTCTGTCATACACTGATGAAGCTCTAGTTTCTCTGTCATACAGTGATGAAGCTCTAGTGTCTCTGTCATACAGTGATGAAGCTCTAGTGTCTCTGTCATACAGTGATGAAGCTCTAGTGTCTCTGTCATACACTGATGAAGCTCTAGTGTCTCTGTCATACAGTGATGAAGCTCTAGTGTCTCTGTCATACAGTGATGAAGCTCTAGTGTCTCTGTCATACAGTGATGAAGCTTTAGTGTGTCTGTCATACAGTGATGAGTCTCTAGTGTCTCTGTCATACACTGATGAAGCTCTAGTGTCTCTGTCATACAGTGATGAAGCTCTAGTGTGTCTGTCATACAGTGATGAAGCTCTAGTGTCTCCGTCATACAGTGATGAAGCTCTAGTGTCTGTCATACAGTGATGAGGCTCTAGTGTGTCTGTCAGTCAGTGATGAAGCTCTAGTGTCTCTGTCATACACTGATGAAGCTCTAGTTTCTCTGTCATACAGTGATGAAGCTCTAGTGTCTCTGTCATACAGTGATGAAGCTCTAGTGTCTCTGTCATACAGTGATGAAGCTCTAGTGTCTCTGTCATACACTGATGAAGCTCTAGTGTCTCTGTCATACAGTGATGAAGCTCTAGTGTCTCTGTCATACAGTGATGAAGCTCTAGTGTCTCTGTCATACAGTGATGAAGCTCTAGTGTCTCTGTCATACACTGATGAAGCTCTAGTGTCTCTGTCATACAGTGATGAAGCTCTAGTGTCTCTGTCATACAGTGATGTAGCTCTAGTGTCTCTGTCATACAGTGATGAGGCTGTAGTGTCTCTGTCATACAGTGATGAAGCTCTAGTGTCTCTGTCATACAGTGATGAGGCTCTAGTGCCTCTGTAACATAACGATGTTGCTCTAGTGTCTCTGTCATACAGTGATGAGGCTCTAGTGTCTCCGTCATACAGTGATGAGGCTCTAGTGTCTCTGTCAGTCAGTGATGAAGCTCTAGTGTCTCTGTCACACAGTGATGAGGCTCTAGTGCCTCTGTAACATAACAACGTTGCTCTAGTGTCTCCAGTGACTCTGAGGCAGTGATAACACAGATCCTGTCTCTGCAGCTTCAGGTTGAGTCTGTACAAGAACATTTTCTCTCCCCTCTGTGTGAGGGAACTACAACCCGTCCTGTCAGCCCGAAGCTGCAGAGCATGAACAATTCTGACTAAGTGGCTCTACAACAAGAACATCCATCCCGGCTGTGGAGAATACAGTCTGAGTGTGACGGGACCTCTTGTGATCTCTCCAAACTAATAATCACACACACAGGGAACGTTATGCATGGCTGCCTGCAAACACATTTTTTAAAGTTGTGACAAGTGTTCAAGGTGCATTATAGAATGAATAATTCACACGGCGGATTCCCTCAGAGCTGCAGCGGCTGATGTGTCATCAGTTCATGCAGGCGTCCTATCATCATCCATCATGTCAATAATTATACACTGCGTTCAGACGGCGAGCTGTAACCTTTGACGTCACAGACGGGATGGAAAACTCTACTTCTGGCGGCACGTCTCACACAGATCAGCCAGAATAACATTCTTCATCTGGTTACCATGGTTACCTGTCAGTGGGTGGGATATACTGGGCGGCAAGTGAACGCTTTATCCCGGTGTTGGTGTTGGAGGCAAGAAAAACGCACAACAGTAAAGATCTGAGAGACTGTGATGGACAGATTGTGATGGCTAGGGGACAGGACTAGAACAACTCCAGATCCGCAGGTCCTGTTGGGTGTTCCTGGTCTACAAAGTGGGCTATAGAAGGACGACCAGTGTCGTGGGCGCCCAAGGCTCATTGATGGTCATTGGGCGCAAAAGGGCACCTTGCTTATCTGATCCCACAGGAGGCCTGCTGAAGTACAAATCCCGGTTCTGATAGAATGGGACCTTTCGGTGTGACCTCTGATCCGTGTCCGCTGCCGAAACCCCCTACAATGGACACATCAGAACTGGAACATGGAGCAATGGAAGTAGGTGGTGTGGTTTGATTGATGACAGGTGCTCATGTGTCGCTGACCTGGACGAGAGATGGCACCAGGATGCATTATGGGAAGAAGAAAAACCGGGTCGAGGCAGTATGATGGTTTGGACCATGTCCTGCTGGGAGTACTTGGGTCCTACCATTCATGTGGAACCTTTAATGGCAGTGGCCTCCTCCAGCAGTGTAATACTGCCCAAAGCACTGAAGGAATGGTTCTGGAATGGTTTGAGGAACACAGCAACTAGTTCCAGTTCTTGACCTGTCCGCCAGATTCCCCAGATCTCATTCCAATCCACCATCTCTGGGATTTGAGAGACCTACATGTTTGATCCGTGGAGGCCCCATCCCACGACGTTCAGAACTTTAAGAATCTGCTGCTAGCGTCTCGGTACCACATACCACAGCACACCTTCAGAGGTCTGCTGGATTCCAGGCCTCGATGGGTCGTGAAACAAAAATTGGGCCGGCACAATATAAGGCAGGTGGTTATAATCTTATGGCTGACTGTAGTTTCGGACTGAATGCTCGTCTTGGATCTCAAGGTCAAAAAATATTTCTGATAAAAATACAGGAAAGTGTGAATCATGACATCTTATGGATCACAGTTAGAGAATAGTCACACACACACACACACACACACACACACACACCTTGCGTTTACAGCATGTAACACCATGCCTCTCAGTCGTACGGCGTTGCCACGGCGTCGTCTAATGATGTATGACAGGTGTGGAATCTTTTGCCGGGATGATCTGGACCAAATGAATCAATAATTCATGTTTGATGGAGGCGTTTTTAATATTTCAGCTGTAATTAATACGCCTCATCTCCGAACAGGAAGTCACACAAACAAACACATTCTGGATGGACGGGAGCAGGGGGTTGGGGGAGTGGCCTGGCGAGCCGTAAGTCAAACATTAGCACGTGTTGTCGCTGAGAGGCGGAGCCGCATCTGAGTCCATATTTAGTATAAACGCACCAGCGGGTTAGAGAGGCTGTGGCGCTGCTGGGGGAGATAAGGTACCTAACACACACACACACACACACACACACAAGTCCCTGGAGTGCATCGCTGTGTGCGGCGGCGGTGGCGGGATATTATCAGCACCTGGTGATGAAGGATGGACCCGCCGCCTGCTCTGAATAAACCGTAATCAGTTTCGGCCTCCTCAGCTAATTCCTCCTCCGCCGCCCAGAGGAGGTGCTACTGTTGGGGGTGTGGGGGTGGGTGGAGTGATTGCACCGCCCTCCCCCTCCACAGAGCCGTATGAGGGGTCAGCAATGGAGGTCAGCAGAGGGGGAACAGCACCCAACAGCATAATCCATTACTGATGGAGCCCAGCAACAGTTCAGTGAGGTCAAGGGTCGCCTCGCTCGCTTGCTCTGCAGCACGTGTGGATTGGCTCTCCAGCGATGTCAGGGTTCCAGCGGAGTTCAGACAATTAAACTGGAAACCAGCCGGGGTTTCTCTTTACCATTTAAGTCCAACCGGGGGGTCAGTTCTTGACCCAGAACCCGTTCTCTGAATTAGTTGCTTTCTGATGAAGCTGTTTTCTCTCTGATGCGCCAGGAGCAGCAACGCCGTCTCGGCGCGCCAATCCTTCGCCAAAACATTACAACCACCAGCCTAGTACCGTGTGGGTTGTTCCACCCCTCTAGGCCTGGACTCCAGCCGACCTCTGAAGGTGTGCTGTGGTATCTGGTCCCAAGACCTTAGCTGCAGACTTCCTCATCTAGAACGTCACGTTTCTGGACTTGATTGAGATCTAGTGACCTTTGAGGCTCCATAGCCCGCTGTGATGTAACTCTCTTTTCTTATACTTTTTAATCAGAACCAGCATCAACTCTTTCTGTAGTATTTCCTCAAGTAGATCCTTTGTGGGATCAGACAACATGGACGGAATCAGAATCAAATTGTTCCAACATCAACCTAAAGACAAAATGTTCCTTTCTTGCCTAATAATACGCATATCCAACCAACTCATAGGTAACCATGGTTACCAGAAGATCAATGTGGCTCTGACTTCACCTGTCTGTGGTCATAATGTTATGGCTGATTGGTGTATGGACTTCTCAACGCAGGTGCTTTTTTCACCTCTAACAAACCGGCGGCAGCATCAATGTCCTAACTGGTCGGTTCTGTAGAAGGGATTTCTAAAATTCTGCAGCAGGTATGTCCTTAATAACAAACCCTCACTTCCTGCTCGGATTCCATTCCTCTTCCTGTTTGTAGCTCGGGCTTTCTGCTATAAATCTGTGGCTCCTTCCGAGTTGAGATTACTCAAGTGATGCTTTATCCGAGCTCACTAAGCTCCTCCACAGGCACAAAAGACTGCAGACATCCATTTTCACTGGCTGAGAGGTACTCCTGCTGGAGGAGGCCCCCCCCCCCCTCCCCGCCAGATGGCGTAACTACAATTCTGTCACATGATGAAGCTGGACGGTCGGTCAGCAAGACGGACAAACAATTCCGGAGCTCAGAGCACAGTCCAGGTTCACGCAGTGAAACAGATACTGTGAACAATCGTCTTCATTTCATTCTCGGGTTTCTTTTATCTCCTCCTGGTATTTTTAAATCCTCTCTTCTCGCTCCTTCCTACACTTAACGTGAGAAACTGCCGCGCTGTAACGTCCCTCGGGAATCAATAAAGTTTTCCTGAATCAGACAAAGCATCACAACGTCTTCACTGTGATGTTCGTTCAGAAAGTTCTTAGATGGAAGATCTATGGATGTTTGACTGAGACTCCTCCTCACCACTGACCAGGTTCTCCTCAAGCTCCTTGCTAGAGCTCAGAGTGGCGATCAGCCGCCGCCGGTTTAGGATAGCCGCGTCTCTAATAAGCTCGTCAGTATCCCTAGAATGAACCCTGCGATCTCAGAGGAGGCATTGTTTGGTCTGAGAGCGAGGAGAGCAGATGGAGGTTGCACTAAAGGGATTTCAGGCTTTGGACAGAGTGAGACCTCTCTCCTTTCGACCTGAGCCTCATGGATATCATTTATCCCGGGTCTCTGACATGACAGCCATGATGACAAGACAAGTGCCCCATCACTCACTGTTCACCGCTGCAGAAACAGCCAGGGCGAGTGTGTGTGTGTGTGTGTGCGTGTGTGTGTGTGTGTGTGAGAGTTTCTTTGTGTGTTGAGTTCACCTGAATTAAGCTAAGGTCAATGGCGGTTTGAAGCCATCCGCTCCATCTCTTCCCCATTCTTATCTGGCAATTCCTTCTTCTGTCCGCATCTTAATCCATCTGCTCTGAGCACGCCTCAGCGTGTGTGTGTGTGTCTGCCTGTGTGTGTGTGTGTGTGTGTGTGTTACCAGGGCGCCATCCAACCAACCCATTTCCCTCCTTTTTTTCCTCATCACCACAAACACACGGCGGTCTGCACACACGCGTACACACACTGCAATCACCTTTTAATTCCATTTGATGTATTACTCTGGCAGGAACCAATTTTAGTGCCCAGAATTGGACCTTAAATCACCAAATCACCTCCTTTCACCCGTCCGGGCCATCGATCAAGCGGCATCAGCTCAGAAACACACTTCAATATATCAGCAACGTAAACAAATTAGTATATGCTGGCGATGGCGAGGATAAATATTGTATCGACAGGGATTGAAGGCTTTGTTTTATCCTTGATAGGCCGCCACGCTGCCAAATCATGAAGCGGTTCCGCCGCCAGCTGGCTGCCGCGTGTTTGATAATGCATGCATGCTGATGTGCATCTTTTAAGAAGCTTATTTTTTGACTGGGTTCTCTGAAGGACCTGAGAACAACAGGGTCGCCGCTCAAGTTCAGACTCCTCCCCATTCGCTTACATGTCCTGGAAAACTAGTCTGACGTGTTTGAAACCATCATCTCCTGCACTCCAAAAAAAATCCAACTTCAAAAATCAGCAAAAAGAATTACTGAATAAAAGGTCTTTTAGCGTGTAGTAATAAAAGTTCTTGAAATATGACATGACTTTAAACTATATTTTACTATAATTAGGGAGTGTGCCGTCTCAGAATGTGACTGTAATGCTTTATGTTACTGCGTAAACCACCGGAACCTCAGACTTAACTAAGAAACTACTGCAAACCCAAACTGTTTCACTGTGCGAACCCGAACTGTTTCACTGTGTGAACCTGGACTGATGCACTTTATGATTCCTGAAGGCACTACTATTATTGCAGGAACTATAATCTAAGAAGAGACTCATGTGAAGTTTGGACCAGATTGGACCAGGTACAATGGAGTTATACCAACCCCCGGTCTACGGGTAGAAATATTGATGTCTTGTCAAAAAAAAAGAAAACTTCAGACTATGACGCCTCTGGACCTGACGCCGTTGTCATGTCAGGGTCAACATGACAACCTGCTGCTGGATGCAAAAAAATGTTCCTTTATGCGAAGATGACTGGAAGACGGGATGCAGATGAAATCCAGAAAGCAGACCGTACTACTCCTCGTCTCATCTCTGCATCAGGTCAGCACTGAAGCTGCTGAACCGATGGTATTTTTTTGCCTTTCATGCATCTGAAAGAGGAAAGTCAGACTCAGCGAGGCCACAGGGGGACGGCGTGATTTACAGCCCGACGGCGTGTTTGAGGAGGATCAAGTAGCTACGTCTGCTCGCAGGAACCGTAAATCTTTGTTGTATATGACAAGACTCTTTCCTGTTCCTGCCATTCATCTTTATCTAATTCACTAAATGTGACTCTGAGGGTTGAGGAACAGTAAAATGCCGCCGCCGCCGCCGCCGCCTCACTGTAATGCTGTGATGTCATTAAACAGACATGACTCGCATCGGAGTCCGGTCTTCACAGGAAGGACCGGCTTGTTCTCATGCAGCATCGTGAATCAAAGATCTGCACAACTATCAGGTGTATCCGCATGACCTTGTTGCTTTGGACAGGTGACAAGAAGAATAAATGATTTTTATTATTATTAATAAAAATTCTCTTAACATATTAGAGAGTAACATCATCAAACGCAGCATCAAATGAATTCACCCAGAAACTCCCTGATAACTACGGCATCACGTTTTAAAGAAGTTTATTGTGTTCCACACAGTTTTTGTGGGATTGGTCCAACTGGAGGCTCCATTTGGACCAGCCGGATAGACGATGGACCCGAGAGTTCTTGAATATCATGCGTTACCGTCAGATCTTGACAATGGTTGCCACCATCTCCTGGAACATCTCCTGGAGTCTCTCGAAATGATCTTCCTTTGATAGAGATCTGAGCTCTGGGTAGAACCGCTTGAGCCAGTTGAGATGGTTCAGGTAGCTGGTGATGATGTCACCTCCCTTTAGAGGTATCTGGACAACTATGCGGGGACACTGAGGCAGAGTAGAACCACTGTCTGACGATGTCGCCTTCATTTAGAGGTTTTTCTGGACGGAGACCCCGAGGAAGAGGAAGTTGGTGGGATTACATGTGTCATGTAGATGCTTGAGCAGGAAACAGGACTAGGGTTGGTCTTGTATAGTCTCGGACATATGGATGGATGGGCTCGGTCAGAACTTTATCTCAGTTCTACTTCCCACAACAGAAGTCAGAGCAAACCCCAGTGGAAGATGCAGATTTTTCGTTGCGGTCCAACGGGTCGATGTGTAAATCCAGTGGAGTCCCTCTCAGCCGGAGTTCTCCTACCAGCAATACTATCTGCCAAAAGTCGAGATGGAGCTGCTTTGATGCTGGAAAGTAAATGAAGCCTTCTAGATGTAGAGGCTCCAGCTCCTCTGGAGGCTTCAACACATCGATCCTCATGGATCCTGGTGGAAACTCTCTCATGGCTGTCTCTCCTCTCCCTCAAGTTTGATTTAGATTTTCTCACCGGTTCTGAAGCTGCGATGAATTTATAGATGAAGCCCAGCGTCTGTGTGTGTCCGCACTTCCTAGGCTCCATCAGGTCAGGAATCAAAGGGGCTAATTGAGGGTCTAATGAGGCTAACGGAGGGACTATTGATGATGTGGGCGCTGAGCAGTCCTCTCTGATTAAGAGAAAGCTTTTAAAGGCCTGAACTCTGACGTGTGCCGGAGACTTTGGTCTGTAATTATTCTTAAAAACACATTAACCCCTGGTGTCGCTCCCCATCTGATGCTTTACATCCTCTTTAAATGATTCGCTCCGCCACTCGCTTTAAAAAAGGGTCCAGCAGACAGGATTTTAGCAATTCCAGTGAGCCATCAGAACCTTACAGAAGAACTTGTCTTCTGTCCTGTGTAAGACAGGCTGCTGGGTTGTCTTATTTTAATCTGGACCCCGAGGCAGACTCCAGCACAGATGGTTGGTTTTGGAAGATTATTTATTTTAGGGAACTGAGTGGACACTCTGACCAGTATGGTATCGGCAAAGCCGGCTCGGATCGGCTCCAAACCCCTGGGGCTGCCCCCGATCTTCACTCCCCACCTGAACTAAGGAACCTTGGCCTCCCATGACCCTGGTTGCCCTTCCTGAGTCCACTTTGGTAGTTTCTGACCATTGCAGAACAGGGACACCCAACAGGGCCTGCAGTTCTGGACATGTTCTAGCTCAGAAATGTAGATGTCACAATCCGGTCCTTCATCATTTTTGTCCTTTTTTCTTGCTTCCAGCATCGACTTCAGGACAAAATGTTCATTTCCTGTCCAATAAAACCAACCCACTGATAGGTTACCATGGTAATGAGAAAATAAATGTTATACCGACCCATCAACAGCCTTTTACAGCAACAATATCACTTTATTGCAACAGCACCGCTTATATTAGCAAAGCCATTTTACAGAATTTTACTACACTTTCTTCCAGCAACAGCACCTGTAAATGGTTATAATGTTATGGCTTATCAGTGTATGTTCATATAGTGGGTGGATCTAAATTCAGACGTGGAATATATATGTAGAAATGTAACCTGCGGGTAGAAGCGGCGCTCATTTGTCTCCTAACACCGTTTTTAATTCAACATTTTTTTTTTCCAACGTACAATCTCTGATTCACAAAAAACGTCGCGCGTCGGCAAAATACTAACTAACCTCGTTTATTTCCTGCTCACAGTAACGACGTTAATTATGACATAGATTAAATGATGTCAGCTGATCAAAGCTGACAGTCTGGTCTGAAATAAACAGGTTTTTTGTGGAATCTGTTGTGTTTTTGCAGCTTGATGATGGGATACGGGCGGGTCTTGCGGTCGTGGTGACTGACAGAATGATGTCACCTTATTTCACAGACTGCTCCGTCTACGTTTTCGACGGACCACTTGCTGAACATCCTCTAATGATTTTTTTTTTTCTCTCTGATGTATTGCATTCTGGAAACGTACCAACTGCTTGCGTTGGCGTTCCCCCCCCCCCCTCCCTCCCACTCCCCGTGTGTTGTCTATTGATTAATTAATAGTGAGCGATCCTTCATCTTTAAGGGCTGTAATTACTCCTGGGAGCCACGCAAGGACAGCGGGGTCGCTGTCAGACACCTGCACTTCCTCCAACGCACCCCAGGGACTGGACGCCTGTTCCCGTGCTTTTCCCCCCACTCGGCCTATCGACGGATGCCACTCGCTTCTGCCGTTGACCGTCGAGAGGGATCCTGGATCATCCCTCTGAGCTCACACAAGCTCCTCCGCATGCAGAGCAAATTGACTTCATCCCAACGCAGCTAATCCGCCATGGAATTAGGATTTTCACCCTCTCATCTCCACTCAACGGGTTTCAGAGAAGATGCCGAAGGGGAATCCCTGCGGAGCCGCTATTGGCTGACACCCGGTTACACGCCACGCATGTTAGAACCGCTCCCTTACGGTCTGCATGCCGGCTGAGGCACCACCACCAGGTAGTAATGTCATTCAGGGAGGGAGGGTTAACACAAACATGAAATTTCAGTCGCCCGAATGTCGACGGAAGGTTTGGCTTCACCTGTGTTGAAGGATTCCCCGGCAAAAACCATAAAATGATTCCGTACAGTTCGCAGGACTTAATCCAGGTCTGCAGGAGACCCCTAACTGATTCACTCTTCGCCGTAGCTTCTGACAGCTTCTCTCTGGAATCACCGGTGTGTTCAAAATATCTGCTATACATACATGCATCAGCAGAGGGAAGAGAAGGAAGTAACCAATCAGTCTGAGAGTGTTTTGGGGTTCCGACTCCTCGGGGAGATTATCATTGAAGGGGGTTTGCCCAAAGCATGGAGGTCCTCCACCTCAGCAGAGACTGATGAAAGTATCTTCTAAGACTCCAAACAGATCGACCCTAACGGAGTCCAAAACTTTCAGAAAGAATTTAGTGAAAGTAAAGATTCCATCACGATGTGATGATGTGTCTTTAGGACTATTTATATTTATATGTAAAACATATAAATACGGATATAAGGATATATCATATCCTTTGTTGCGGTTTGGCAATTACTTACGGGAATCGTAGGAACAGTTTTTATAAACTAGCGTAGGCCTATTTTATAAAAATGTTTTTGTTACGCTTTGACCAAGTGGTGTAATTTTCTGCCTTTGATGTCTAGCCTGTATACTAGTCTGGCCCCTCCGGACCACCGTACTGGAGTGTATCAGAATACCCGCGGCCGGCAGAAACCGATAAAAGCAGCTTTAGCTGTGCTCTGTTTGATTTGATGACATCACTGGACGTATCGCTCTTTACTCAGAGCTCAGGGTTTCTGCTGATCCACATCGACGTTGAGCTCCTTCCTCGTCTCTGGCCGCCATTGATCCGCCACCGCTAGGGGATCAGAAAAAATCAAAACTTCATATAAACACCACGCCGCTGCTGGAGTGGAGATGTTTTCCTCTGATCGGGATTGGACCGGCCGCTGCTGCCCGGCGTTTGAGACTCCAGTGAAGGAGTTCTGCCACTCAATGAATTGTGGGAAATCCAAAGCGAGTGTGTTGGTAAATAAGTTGGAGGAGTGAAAACCCGCAGCCTCTTCAAACCAGACTCATCAACATAAACCTGCATACATTATAAATTAAGTGGCAGATTAGCGGGAGAGACTCTACAATATCAATTTCGCGGCGAGGAGAATCAACAGGCGCGGTGACCCAAACGCACAGCAAATCTCTCACCGAGGCTCAGGGCAGATTATTATGGTTTGTAAAATTCGCAGCACCCGTTGTTATTGGCTGGCAAGCCTGTTTAATATGCCCGACGCCGCTCCCGCTTGACGGCATGGAGTGTATACCCTGAGACAAGCAGCTTAGCTCTGACATGGACAAACAACGCCTGAGGGCAGGCGGCGGAGGGAGAGTAGGTTAGGGGTTGGTTGGCAGTAAGAGAGAAGCGGCGTGTGTTTGCAGAGCGAAGGAAGCGAGTGGATCACGACGGGAACAGGAGGGTGGGAACGAGAAAGGAGATTTTTATTTTAACTAGCAGACGGAGGTGAAGGAAGTGCACAAAACTTTTCAGCTTAATTGGGATTGTCTGCTATGAGAAGCAGATTATCCTTCCTGTTTACGCTTTCTCGCCGCGCTAAGTGTCCTGCAGATTTGCCAAATCACCCGAGGGTCGAGCGGGAAATCTGTGGTGGCTTCTTTGAAGAACTGAAAAATTGTGCCTTGAGAAATGTTGGAAAGTAGAAGTAAGCAGGGGTTAGCCCCGCCCCTCTTAGCCGCGCTTCTTAACGCTGCTTTGACATTGAGACACTATTAAAAGGTTAGATCGGTCATGGTAGCTTAGCCGCAACTAAGCTAAAGGGGATATTTAAATATCAAGACTGGTTTTCATAAGATCCCAGTGTTGTTGTAATTTTGACGATTACTATTTTGACTTTAATCCCCTTATTTAAATTCCTCTCACTCCCTTTGTTTTTCCTCAACATCCATTAAACTGACATTAAAACGCTAACACTTAAGGTTCAGGGAGGTGGAGCAGCGGGAGGTTGGAATCAGATTTCTCTCGCTGTCATGTTGGCGTTTTCCCAGCTTTCCAACGACGAGCTCATTTCATCAATAACACCTACAGTTTTTACAGCAGGTTGGTTTTGTTCCGCGGCTGCTCTCGGCTGTCTACAATCATTTGCACAGAACTGATTCTGATCGGCAGATTTAACATTCAGGAGTGGGTGGGGGTCCAGTAGTTGTACCAAAATAAATAGACGGGACTGTGGAAAATTCATCACGACCAGCTAGATGTTAAAATAATCTCTGTTTGCGAGATCGACTCATTAACACTCAGAATGAGTTTTTCTGCTGTGCAGATTGATTGAGAGGGCGGGAGGGGGCGGGGGGTTGGGGGGGTTGGCGGAGCGAGGAGCAGTGAGACATGTTCCGGGTCCGTGTATGTGACGGAGCACACCCGGGCCTGGATATCAGTACCATATATCTGCGTGTGTCAGCAGGTGGGCTGTCGGCTGCAGCTGTGCTATCAGCCTCGTCTCCACGGCGAGCTGTGATGGATGCTGCCCGCCGCACGTGTTTAGCAGTGTGTAATTGGAAACGCGTGGGGAAAGTGTGCTGGGGCTCTGGTTTATTATCAGCTCAGCCGACTGCTGAGGCGAGTGATCACCATACAGGTGAAAAATGTCCAGACGTCAGTAGTGGCGGCGCGGCGGAGGCGTTGAGCTGTGCGGGAAATGAAGAACAAAGCTTCGCAATCTCTCTCCGAAGATGTCCGTCGAACGGTTTCCTCTGAAGATCCAACAGAGTTGAATATCTAGAATAGAGAATATGCAGAAAGTGACTCCTCCGCTTGGTTCTGACAATAATGACACGCCCCCTCCTGGCTGTGAGAGGTTTTTACTCTCCACTTATTGTCTTTGTCTCCTTTCCCTCCCTCAATTGTAGACCTGTGTCTCGTTAAGCTCATCGCTCCTCACCAAAAGTTTATCCGATATCTTTTTGCTGGAATAGATTTTTAATTTTGGCTCACTAAAGCGAAATAAACAGAACCAAATGCCTCTAGGGGGGAGTTCCCGACCGGGTTGGACCCCCGGATAAATCAATAACATCACAACCCCTGAAGCCAGAATGTCAGTGATTTTCTGGTTACCTGTCGGCGGTTGGGATGTGTTTGACGGTAAATAAAAATGTTGTCCTGAAGTTGGTGTTGGAAGCTGGAAAAAAGGAGGCGCCTGAGGATCTGAGTACCAGACAGAAACATCTAGAGGACTGGTCCAGAACTGCAGGTCTTGATGGGTGCTCCATGTCTGCTGTGGTTGGTACCTACCAAAGTGGTCTAGGGAAAGGACCCCCAGTGCCATGAGATCCCAAACATCATTGATGCATGTGGGAAGTGAAGCAAAAACTTGACTTTAGTTCTGACTCTGGTAGAAACACACAGTTGCATGACTCAGCAAAAAAAAGATAGACTTTCACAATATCAGGTTGGTGGTTTTAATGTTATGGCTGCCTTGTGTGTAATCTATATTGTGCGACTGAATACCATTAGTGGTTACAGAAAATAGATGAATAGAAATGTAAATGCAGTTTTGATCGTTAGCAGAGCAGATAAGCTAACGTGATACCAGAGTTATTCACAAGCTAGCTGCTACCTTTCTCATGTAAACAAATACAGAAAATATAGAATTCATGTCTTTGGGCGACCAAAAGTTTTTGATAGTTTAGGCTAAAGGTTTCAGATATCTGCAGAACCAACATCTGGATAGCTGAGCCTAAGCTATATGCTAGCAACATTTCTTGAACGTCCCATCGCCAAAGAGGTTTGGTGTGATTTTGTGATCATTCCAACGTAAGTACAACCTATCGCCATCGATTCTTCTGTTTCTCTCAACACCTACTGCAAATAATCACCCGAGGAGGAAAAAATCTACTGTTGGCGGAGAAGCTAAATCTAGCAGGAGAGCAGATGTTCTTTTAGTTGGTTCTAAAAAAAAAAAAAAAAAAGAAGGTCCGTCAGGTGGTTGCATTTTGAGATTTGTGAAAAACGGTCAAATGGATGTTACCTGGTGCCTTTTATGGCTTTTTGTTCCGTTGATCTTTCTCCTTTCTCAGGAGGGATATTAGAAGCGGCATCATTTTCAATTGAGTTCTTTAAGTCCAGAGAAAAGTTTCTCTGCTTTCACCTGATCTCAGAATAACTCCAGTCCGCTGTGCCCTCACCTTTTTATCCTGCTGTCTGTCTGCCACGGAGCGCCGGCAAAGCCCTGATGAGGCTTTACCCGTAAGTGTATTCTCTCCGTCTCATTGGCCTTAGACTCATTAATCCACCCCTCCTCCCCCCCCCCCCCCCCCCCCTCCCCCCCCTCCTAGTTATCTGCTGCAAAGTGAATTACACGAGTGCCTATTGATTCCTGTCCTTATGCCAGGCATGTTTGGAGAGTAAACGTATTGCTTTGCTCCCTGAGCGTTTCCACTGTGAAGCGCCGTGTGCTCAGAGAAAAGAGGAGGAGGCCCGGGGTGGGGTGGGTGGGTGGGTGAGGGGGGGCTAATTGGCCTGAGTCAAGATCACCTTGGCTGTCTGGACTTGACGTCTGCAGGAGCAAAAAGGCAGCAGAGAAATAAATCAGATGGAGGAAGGTAGCGAGGAGATCTCATTGTCTAACCGCGGCTGGAGAGTGTCCATTAAAGTGAGACGCGGGGGTCGCGACCCCCAGAACTGTGTCACGCGTCTCATTTGCATCTGCTGAATATAGGCGGCGACTGCTTTTAAAGGGCGGCTGAGGGTGGGGGGGTGTAGCGAGGGGAAGTAATTACTTCTGTGTATCAGGTAGGTGTGTGCCGGCCGGGTTTCATGCTTCATTACTGGGGGCGTCGTTTAGGCAATCGGGCCCCTGACCGTCCGCTGAGGGGGTCCTCATCACTTCCTCTGGCAGTCAAATTAGTCCCCGTGTTGTTCAAGGGTTACACCTTCTCTCGTCAACTTCCACCGCCGCCGCAGATTAAAGCCTCCCCATGATGGCCATTAAACGGCTACGGTGACCCTCGCTAATCCCATAACAGTCCCGCTTTAATCAGATTTCAACCGACGCCTGATCCGTGGTTCACTTCTGAACTGCGGACGCGCCGGTGCTGAGGTCGGACCAGCTCCACGCCACAGCAGGGAAACGTCACTTCGCAGTAGAGAAGATGTCAGCGTCGGTGTTTGGATACCGAATATTACTTCAAGTCTTTCTTACTGTTTATATATGAATTATAATCCGGATTAGTTTGGGGGACATCACGGAACCATCGTGTCAACACAACAACTCCTCCTCGTAGATCGGTTTCTAATTTTACATTCACACAGACTTTAGTGCGAGGAAGAACTGGATAGATTTATATTACATACTTCCAACACTAGGGGGAGCGTTCTCTTAACCGTTGCTACAATTTAGTCCAAATTTGGCAACGATGATGTAATCATGAAAGGCAAAGCTTCAAATTTACCCCATATGAACCGTCTAACTCGTATTCATCGTGCTTTACAGGGTTTTTTCAAAATTCACTAACAAGAGGAACCTTTTTGCCAAAAACACATTTTCTCGTCCCTAACTTCTCGATCATTCGTTCCTATTGTGTCTAAATTTAGTTCCTACGAATCTGAAATCTGTCTCGTTTATTCCTGAACTCAGAATAACTAGTTAACTTCATTTATCTTTATTATAATATCTTTTTATCAAATGGGATCTGATGCTAGAGCCAGACTGCCGACTTCGTAGAAAAAGTGAGGTTGAGATAATAAGGACTGTATGAGATTATTAACGAATAACATTTAATCTCAGGAGTTCAATCAGGGGGATTTCTGGTACAACGCAGGGGATTGGGGGGCTTCTTTCAGGATATAGCCTTGCTGTTGGGGCAGGCCCAGATTTCTATGACAAAGAAGAAAGCGGTCATCTATGAGGAATCGTTGGTCTGCGGTTCCTGGCTGGTTTCGGGCGTCAGAATATCCGAGTTCTAATAAGTCATCAAAGAAAAAAACCCAAATCTGTCGTGAAGTTCATTTATTTTGCTTTCTGTCGGCGTGGAGTCCTGCAGCAATCAATTTTCCTGGAGCAGCTTTGAACTTGATTACACTCCCGACCAACGGCAACAGTTTCCTTCATGATTTGTTCCCGCTTCTCAGCACGCCATCAAAATAGTATTTATCCAGCGCTTAATTACCTCCTTAATTAGAGGAGCACATGACAAGTGAAGGAAAGCGGCGCCGCATCTCTGGACGTGAAGCGTTTCCTGATGTCCTCTCATTAGGTGTGACCACTCAGGTCTCTGTGGGCGGACGTCATCACCATCTATATCCTCCTCGCTGTGAGCCGACGCCAAAGGTTAACGCCGCCGCTGATCTCAGACGCTGACCGTCACGCTTCCCTCGCTCCTTGAGACGGCGCCTTCCGTTATCCTTCCTCTCGTCTGCTAATGAGGTAATTAATAAGGCTGGAGTTACCCGAGCGGCACAGCAGCCGGGGTCAACGCCACACATCAGTCAACACGACCCAAATTGAAAATAAATGATATTGTTTGTTTGTTTGCGTCGGCGATGATTGATTTCATTCTGTGGTCGATATTAGACACGGCGTCGCAAATAGGACAGAACCATCCAAGGAGCCTCTGACTCACAGGAGGGGGTCCAATATTTCTGCATTTCCAGGATACATAAAGATAAAGCTGAAGATAGAGCAACATCGTTGCATGACAGAGTCACTAGAGCAACATTGTTGCATGACAGAGTCACTACAGCAACATCGTTGCATGACAGAGTCACTAGAGCAGCATCGTTGCATGACAGTCACTAGAGCCACAGTATTACATCATAGAGATACTAGAGCCACATTGTTACATCAGAGTCACTAGAGCCACATTATTACATAACATAGTCACTAGAGCCGCATTATTACATCGCAGAGATACTTGAGCCACATTATTACATGACATAGCCACTAGAGCCGCATTATTACATCGCAGAGATACTTGTGCCACATTATTAGATCAGAGTCACTAGAGCCACATTATTACATCAGAGATACTAGAGCCACATTATTACATGACAGAGTCACTAGAGCCGCATTATTACATCGCAGAGATACTTGAGCCACATGGTTACATCAGAGATACTAGAGCCACATTGTTACATCAGAGTCACTAGAGCCACATTGTTACATCACAGGGTCACTAGAGCCACATTATTACATCACAGAGATACTTGAGCCACATTATTACATGACATAGTCACTAGAGCCGCATTATTACATCGCAGAGATACTTGAGCCACATTATTACATGACATAGTCACTAGAGCCGCATTATTACATCGCAGAGATACTTGTGCCACATTATTACATGACATAGTCACTAGAGCCACATTATTAGATCAGAGATACTAGAGCCACATTATTACATGACATAGTCACTAGAGCCACAATGTTACATCAGAGTCACTAGAGCCACATTATTACATCAGAGATACTAGAGCCACATTATTACATGACAGAGTCACTAGAGCCACAATGTTACATCAGAGTCACTAGAGCCACATTATTACATCAGAGATACTAGAGCCACATTATTACATCAGAGATACTAGAGCCACATTATTACATCAGAGTCACTAGAGGCATATTATTAAATCACAGAGTAACTAGAGCCATATTATGAAATCAGAGATACTAGAGCCACGTTATCACATTGCAAAGATACTAGAGCCACGTTATACATCACAGAGACACCAGCGACATATCATTAGATGGCAGAGGAACTAGAGCCACGTTGTCACATTCCAGAGGTGCTAGAGTGGCTGTGGACATGGGGGCCAGTCGAGGTCAATGCTACACTTCAGTCAGGACAGCCGGTGTAGAAAATAAACGATTTTGTTTGTTTGCGTAGCTGACGATTGCTTCTGGAATGGGCTTTAGGAAATGGTTTTGGTGAGATAATATCTCGGATGTTTTTATCTCATTTTCAAAACGCCATCTCCAGATGAGATGATAGATGGTGATTATTACCGCTGCCACTCATGTCCCACCGGCGGCCCGCTGTCCTCCTCCTGTACTGAAGGGGAGGAGGGGAGGAGGGGGAGGAGGGGGAGGAGGCGGCTGAAGGTAAATGAGGAGATTGTAAAAGGTAACGCCAGGGAGCAGAGTGGAGGGCTGTTATATCGTCTCCAGATTTGAAGTGTCCTTGTGTTAGCAATCTGCTGAGTGACGGGATCTCCTGAGCGAGAGGAAGACAATGGCGGAGAGAAAGAGAGTTTGGTCATTAAACCTGGAGCTCTTGGTACATTTTTCTGTCAAGGCCTCATTTTACATTCCACATCTCCACCACGGCTGACCCAACATCAAATCCAGTAGCTTAGAAACCATCTTAACCAGACCCAAAGCTCAGCTAGCATCTGTAAAGTTAGCTAATATCAACCGTCGTTGCTAACATTGGATTATTTCCAGCTATCGTAGCTTAAGTTAACTCGTTCAGCTCTTTTGGCTAAAGTTAGCTCATTGAGCTCTCATTGCCAAAGTTAGCTTATTCAGCACTCACGGCTAAAGTTAGCACATTCAGCTCTTCAGAACCGAGTTAGCACATTTCAGCTGTCAAAGATAAAGTTATCCTAGGACAATCCAGAACTGGAGACTATTGTCTATGTGGAATAGTCTAAGATTCCACTCAAACCCACAAACAGTCGGAGGAAAGTCCGTCCCTGGTTACCAAACAGGAAACCGGTGGCTGGAGCAAATAATAGGGAGCTGCAAAGAGAGAGAGATGGGGATGAGGCATGAGGGGGTGGGCTAGGGAGGTGGGTGTCGAGTGGCTGAAAGAGGTGTGTAGGAAAAGGAGTGTCATTTTGGCGACTGTTGCAAAGACCCCTGGGAAAATGGGGCCTTCCTGACAGTGCTGAGTGAGCCATAAATCAGCACGAGAGCAAATCTCCTCCTCCTCGCCGTGACCCAGAGGTGACTCTGGAGTCACACACACACACACACACACACACACACACACACACACACACACACACACACACACACACACACACACACACAGTGGCGGTAGTAGCGGGGTTGGTGTCACCTCAGCAGCAACATCCACAGGAATGCAGGATTGCTCACACGGTTCAGGACATGAAATGATGTCGCCGTGGTTTCCACACATATTTCTACTGATTCTCTGTGATGGGAGCAGAAAGGAATAAAGAAATGTTTTATTCTGTGGTCGGAATAAGAGACGGCCCCACAAATCGGATCAGAACCATGCTGGAAAATTTATCACAGGACCCTTAGACAAATTACAGGGCATCATTTTTATTTATTTTTTATACTTTTGCTTTTTAAGGGTACAGGACATCAATGCTGAGGGAGGACACATCATTACATCACAGAGACACTAGAGCCACCTCATTACATCACAGAGACACTAGAGCCACCTCATTACATCACAGAGACACTAGAGCCTCATCATTACATCACAGAGACACTAGAGCCACCTCATTACATCACAGAGACACTAGAGCCTCATCATTACATCACAGAGACACTAGAGCCACCTCATTACATCACAGAGACACTAGAGCCTCATCATTACATCACAGAGACACTAGAGCCACATTATTACATCAAAGAGACACTAGAGCCTCATCATTACATCACAGAGACACTAGAGCCTCATCATTACCTCACAGAGACACTAGAGCCTCATCATTACATCAAAGAGGCACTAGAGCCACCTCATTACATCACAGAGACACTAGAGCCTCATCATTACATCACAGAGACACTAGAGCCTCATCATTACATCACAGAGACACTAGAGCCTCATCATTACATCACAGAGACACTAGAGCCTCATCATCACATCATAGAGACACTGGAGCCACCTCATTACATCACAGAGACACTACAGCCACATCATTACATCACAGAGGCATTGGAGCGACCTCATTACATCGAAGAGACACTAGAGCCAAATCATTACATCACAGAGACACTAGAGCCTCATCATTACATCAAAGAGACACTAGAGCCTCATCATTACATCACAGAGACACTAGAGCCTCATTACATCATAGAGACACTGGAGCCACCTCATTACATCACAGATACACTACAGCCACATCATTACATCACAGAGACACTGGAGCCACATCATTACATCACAGAGACACTAGAGCCACATCATTATATCACAGAGACACTGGAGCCACATAATTACATCATAGAGACACTAGAGCCACATCATTACATCACAGAGACACTGGAGCCACATAATTACATCATAGAGACACTGGAGCCACATAATTACATCATAGAGACACTAGAGCCTCATCATTACATCACAGATACACTACAGCCACATCATTACATCACAGAGACACTAGAGCCTCATCATTACATCACAGAGACACTAGAGCCTCATCATTACATCACAGAGACACTAGAACTGGTTTTCCTGGTTGAGGCCGTAAAATCAGAAAGAATCGGCTCCAGATGAGGCTCAAAACCAGGACTGGACCCGCCTCCGTGGTGAAGGGGGACCAGCGCTGGTTTGTGGAGGACATGAGTTTGTGAAGGAGGTGGTGGAGAAAATAACTGACTTGACTTTATTAATAAAAACATGCTCATCACATTTTTACTCCACCGTTGTGCTTCCGTCCGCCGGTCTTTGATCAGACTAATTGCACGTAATGTTCTTTAAGATCGGTGAAGTTCTCGCTCTGCCCAATTAGACGGAACGGCGTCTCTAGTTGTCATGAATTGGTCTGAGGTATTTTCCTGGGCGTCGATGAATGGGCCTTAAATTGTCTTAGACGTGACGAGAGAAAGAAAGTGGGGTCTGCCTGCTGGAGGAGGAGGGGTGAGGCGGGGTGAGGCGGGGTGAGAGGCAGGAGTAAAGAGGAGCGCACCAGTGGAGGAGCGCTGCTATAAAAAGACAAGAGCAGAAAGTCAACAGAGGACGAGAAGGTAAAGGTGAGGAGAGGAGTGTGTTCCAGCTCCTGGGTCAGCAGATAGCCGCAGAAATTAATTAAGATAATGATCCGTATAAAAAGTCTGGCAGAGTCTCCGGTCTGAGCCCTTCGTGCCCCCCCCCTCGCTATCATTGGACTTTTATGAGGTGGTCAGAGGAAAGCATTGATTCCATAAAGGGCAGCAAGGGGTCCGCGGCCGTTTGAAGAGGCGTGGGTGAGATCAATGCGGGGGGAGATGAAAACTGTGACATTTACTCCGGTCGTTGCCCCGGGGCAGGAAGGACCTCTGCGTAAAGTCACACCGTCAGCTTCTCGCCCAGAAATGGGCCACTATTCAAAGGTGGAGCTGCTCAGTGAGTCCGACGGAGGGAGAATATAAATTGGACTCCCGCACACACCAGGATTAACCCGTTAGAAGCTCCGGCGGGTCACCACACGGGTCCACGTGGACTGGAGGTCAGGTACAAACCCGTTTGTTATTCTTGTTGTCTTTGAGGAGATTTTGTGTCGATGTACTGCTCAAGATGGGCAGGTTCTCCATCGGTGCCTCGTTCTCCTAACAGATTAGAGCAGTTCCACTCTGAGCTCATCTGAGAGACGTCAAAGAGTCTGGAAACATGGTGGATCAAAGTTCTACTGCCTGAAACATCATCCAGCAGGACCGGTTTGGTTGTTGGTGGGTGATGGTCTCTGGAGGCAGATCCTCGGAGGGTCTCAGGGACCAGCAGGTGTTTGCAAACTGCTCCTTCACTGCTGTAAATATACAGTCAGAAAAATGAATGGAACATTTAATAAACATGTTTACATCCTTATTTTTTCATCTCTAACAAAACTGTTACAAGGCTTAAGTGAGAATCACCTGAAGGCCAACTTCCTGTTTGTGTCTGCCAGTTAACAAACCTGTTGTCTACACACACACACACACACACACACACACACACACACACACACACACACACATAAACACACACTGCTGAATAATTGAGCAGACGCAGAGGGAGACCTACTCGGCCGTTAAATAGTCAGGGCCCTAAATAAACACTGTGATTGCTCTGGGAGGGAGAGGTCAGAGGTCAGGCCCCCGTCGAGGGAAATGACGTCACGCGTCAGAGTGTGAAGTTCACCTTCAGGAAAGTAGAACATCTCATGCTTCTTCAGCGTCCTAACGAAGCTCCGGAGGGTCATTCTTCATGCCATCCTGTCCCTCCCTCCTCTTACACATGCTCAGTGTTCATTTCCTGCTGTGGTCGTCTGGAACCGTCAATCACCTGTCTCACACCTGTCCACTCGCAGCGACACACCTCCACTGACAATGATATGCAAATCAGGCGTCAGAAGAATCCTGTGGGCTTCAGTCATCCGTCTGTGGACCGATTCATGTCTCATCTGTCTGTTTTGGTTCAACCTCCTCAGGGGTTTATTTTGGGTCCCCCTCGTCATCATCATTTACGTGCTACCTCCTCCTGAAACGGACCTCCACTGCTACGTGGATGATGCTCTACAATTCATAAATAAAACCTGGCACCGCAGACGCTTAAGAAATGATGTCCAGTCAGCCGACTACACACGACCAGACGCCTGCATGTTGTTGTTTTTTAGCACCAGAAGTCAAAGCAGAATAAAAGTTCTTCTTCATCCCAATCAAACAGTCTTCTCATTCCATATATTTAACACACCTGGGTCGCTTTTTGGAGCGATTCCTGATGAAAGAGCAGGAAGTGATGTCATGAGATGTGGCTCCATAACTCCGGTTATTTGACAGGATACCTTCATTTTTATTCCAGGTGTTGTTTTGTCTCCTTCATAGGTTGGTTCGGTACGCATGTTGTGTGATCTTAGATGGTAAAAGGACTGAAAATCTATTCCTGCATATCTCTGAGAACTTTGACAACGTGTCAAGGTGATTGGAAAGAGGCTCTGAGAACCCTACCATGATAACTTCTCCTCCTTGAAGTGTAAATTAGTGAACTGTGCCTTTAATTACTGTGATTAAACGTCTGCAAATGTAGCAGCCCTGTGAGTTTCCAGCAGGTGAAGGAATCATGCAGAATAGCAGGAGAAGGAAAGTGTCACTAATTCTCACAATTAACACCAGATCTTCTCACTCATTCGTAGCTCTTGTTACACTTTTGCAGAAAAGCGTGAGTCTGCCACCACCTCTGTCAGTGTGCTCTTTTTTTCCACGCACCGCCATCTAACCATCGCCTCCACCGTCTTGTTTCTACCATTAATCGTCTGTCTGCGTTTGAGGTGTTGAAGCTGGAGGTGTTTGGTTTGCAGGAGACGACGTATGAGGAGGATGATGATGATGATGATGAATGATGAATGAGCCGCAGCTCCAGAGATCTGCCGATGCTCCTCCCTCTCGCTCTCTCTCTCTCTCTCTCTGTCACTCAGCTACATCAGTAGCGAGAAGCAGCTAGTACCAGTTAGTAGCTAGTAGCAGTGAGAATTTACTAGTAATTAGTAAACAACAGCAGTTGGCAGTTAATACCAGTAGCAAGTGGCTGTTAGCTGCTATTAGTAGCAAGTGGCTCTTAGCTGCTACTAATAGCAAGCAGCTAGTAGCCGTTCGTTGAAGTAAGCATCTATAGAAAGTTAACATCTAGTTGCAACAGGTGTAAATAGCTAGTAGTAATTGAGTGCATACAACTGTTAGCAGCTCATATCAGTTAATTGTTAGTAGCAGTTACTAGCTAGTAGCAGTAAGCATCGAGCATTAGTTAGAGGTAATTAGCTGCTAGGAGCACTTAGCAGCTCATATCAGATAGTAGCTAGTAGCAACTAGTATCAATAAGTTATTAATAGTATTATGCAGCTAATAACAGCTAGCATATATTAGGCACATAACAGCTTATACTGTAGCAGTTTACAAAAATTTGCAGCTAGTAGCAATATGCATCTAGTAGTAGTTAGCAGCTAGTATTAATTGACGTCTTGGAGCTGTTAGCAGCTTATATAAGCAATTTACTAGTTGCCAACTCGTAGCAGTACGCAGCAGTTAGCAGCTAGTAGTAATTTCTCTGAAGAGCAGAAAGCAGCTACTAGCAGTTATTAGCAAAATGCAGCTAATAGCAGTTGGCTTGTATTGGCAGTAACCCACTAGTATTAATGAATATATGGGGGCAGTTAAAAGTTGATATCAGTTAGTAACTAGTAGCAGTTAGCAGTAAATTGCAGCTAAAAGTAGCTGCCAGCTAGTAGCAGTTTGTAGCTATTGCGACTAGTTGCTAGGAGCAATTCGTAGCTTATATCAGTTAGGGTAAAAAATAAATAAATACGGTTAGGAGCGAGTTCCAGTTAGCAACTAATAGCTTAAGCAGCTAATATCAGTTAGTAACTTAGCAGCTAGTAGCCTGTAGCAGAGGAGCGGAGGATGAAGGTTTAGGTGCAGATTTCTGCTGATGCTGCTTCTCTCTCTGTGACTCAGCCTCTAATGAAATCTTTGTGTTCTTCTTCTCTTCCATGTTCTGTGACCCGTCCGGACGTTTCCTCACATCCAGGTAAGAACCTCGCTGTTACTCATTACAGTCACGCCGCCGCCGCCGCCGCCGTCTTCTCCGCCGCCTCGGTCCTGTGGGAGCTGATTGACAGCCGCTCACAAGGAGCTCAGTTTTCATGCTTGTGCAGGAGCGGCGGAGATCCGAGGCTCCTCTTTAGTTTGGGCGTGAGGTCGATACTGCTGTACATAAATACGTCTGCAGTGAAGAAACGCCCGCAGGGTCTCACATTTATTGGTTTCTTTTTTTTCTGCTTTCTGTTTGGGTTTCACCTTAAAATTCAGGCAAGAACGGCGTTCTGAGGTCCTGAAACTTCTTAAAGAATATCAGGACCTCGTTTTAGCCTGGAGGGTCGACTCGCTGTAATCATACAATAAAGCAAATGTTTTAACTCTTTCTTTTTTTTCATCCATCGTGTTTGAGCTGCTGCGGACGTAACCGGTTCTGATTCCATTTTTTAAATTAAAAACTGCGTTGGTTTTTACAGCTAAGGCTAAAAATGGGTCGATAATTCCAAAAAAGAAAATAGTAAAAAAAAAATATAGTAAAGTTAATAATAATAAGACTCAAATACGAAATACATAATTGAGCGCTGTCATGTTTTATGATTAACTAATAAACCACAATTAAGACATTATTTATCATTAAATGGGTAGATGGTTCTAAAATTCCCCCGACCATCAAAGCCCGTCGTTTTTATGAATAAAATCTGTTTATTTTTTTTATCGTGCTCCATCTGACACGATGAATTCATCGTATCTTACAATGTCATGGCGTTCATCAGCAGCAGCTCGCCGCTCAGGATCCTGTCGCAGCCGAAGCCTCCAGATGAAGGTGAACGTGAATGATGTCATCACAGACGGACGCACTGATCAATCACTCGCGTTCTTTTTCTCACGCTGTGACTCGGAATCGTCACAAATATGGTCTGTGTGCCGCACTGGAGTCAGAGGAAGGCTCTGCTCCACCCAGAGCGTGTTCGGGTCTTGGGGCGGGCATCATCTTTGGCTCTGTCAGCCGCCAAAGGTGAGGTGGAGACATTTTCCTGGATCCAGGGTTACGCCTGAGGAGTGAGGAGGGACGGCGCTGTGGCGGCAGCAGGCGAGACCGTGTTTGCCTGAGGAGTGATTAATGGCCATTCTGATTGGCTGCGACAGGGCCAGGTGACGCCGCGAGGGTAGGGTGGCGGGGGTTAGGGCGCGCTCTCCGAGGACATCTTTGAACAGCCGGCCCGCGGCATCATAGGTTCATGTGTGCGTGTCAGTATGGGTGCGTAATCGTGCCGCGGTGCATGGAGTGCCGTCGGGTCTTTATTATTCTGTCTTTCTACTTCCTGTCCACCTGTTCGCCGCCAGCTGCTGGAGCTCTCCGGGTTTTATTGATGTTCAACAGTCCATTGCTCGCATAGCAAGAAGCTGGCCAAGAGGGTAAAAAGCAAACGTGTTGAGTGCTTGGAGGAGGTAGAGGAGGCTTGATGATGATGATGATGATGAAGATAACAGGAAGAAAATAAAATAAAGAAATAACGCTTCCTTCAATAAGAAATATAACGACTAACAAATCCCTAAAATATTGCTTTATTGTAACCTGTTACTCTCAAGCTCCACCCCCTATGGGATATTTCTCCCGGGCTCCTCCCCTCGTCTATGACTCTCAGGCTCCGCCCCCTCTGAGTTATGACTGTTTTTCCTTGTTTTCCTGTCTTGGCTATCAGATTTTCTCCATTATTGTTTGGATTTATTTATTTATTTATTTTAAATTGAATATAAACCCCCTGCTAATTAAAATCTACAAAATATTATAAATGAATAATAGTTTACAGTTTTAACGAGTTCATGATTTTAAGTTTGGTCAGTCCTGATTATAACTATCAGACACTGATTCATTTTCTGATTTTCTTTTTAGGGCTTTGGACAGCAGGTATGAATAAAAAGAGACAAAATGTCCTGAATGTGGCTCAAGGGTTAAAGACATACCCTCACATGTCAATCATACACATTGTCCCGCCTACTCAGAGTCATTAGTTGTTGTTTTTTTGAGACTCTTAATTCAGCTTTTCAGGGAATAAACAAATTAGCTTTACAACTATTTTTTTTTAATACAAAAGCTGATTCCATAGTTTCCTCTCCTCCCTCCGTCGTCTTCTTCCTGCTCTCTCGTTCCTCGCCACAGTGAGACACGCAGATATTCCTCGCGCCGAGGCCTCCCATGCTCGACTTCCCTCCATTCAAATGCAAATAAACCGGGCCAATTACGGCTCAGCATGCGGTTACGTCTGTGTTTGTGAGAGCGCATTCAAAGGAACATTGTGTTTGGGGATGTTTCAGTTAGCCAGCGTGGCGTTCCCTCTGGATCTGCCAGTGGCAGATAAATTAGGACCTCAGCCTCACAAAAGCAACATTAATCATAATAATAATAAATAAATCATAATATTGGAGTGTCGCTGACCCACATTTCCTCATCGCCACCGATTTTACTGCCATTGTGCGAGCGCGTGTTCTGGGGAATGGGAGCGCTTCACGGCTGATGGCGCCGACAGAAAGCGTGGCTTCCTTTTCCTCATGGATGACAGCGGAATCAGTGTTGTGGTTTTGTTAGGGCTCGACACAAATCTGCTATCACACCCACTTCCTGTTCACCCGGACCTGTTTAATACAAATTGCCTTCAAGGGAGGCTGCGGTACAGTAACAACACCAGGCTGGTTGGACAGACAGACAGACAGACAGACAGACGGATGGACAGACAGACAGACGAACAGACAGACAGACGTTGAACTGTTTGACAGTATTATTCCTGAAGGCATCGTTTCGAAGCAGAAATATTTATGAGGTTTGGCGCAAATTGGACCACGAACAATGGAGATATTGAAACTTCCTGTTTTTTCTTTTTGACATGTGACTCGGTGGCTTTGGCGTTTAAACTGATGACTGTGTATTGTGACAGGCTTTTATGTCCTTGTGACACGTAAACCTAGTGGCTTCATGACATACGACAAGGGGCGGCTGTTCTGATCTAAGCCGGTTGGAGCCCCAACCATGTCGTACATGTCGTAGTGTCCTTGAGCAAAACACTCAACCCAAAATGCTCTCTGGTGTTCAAAGGCGGCGCCCACTGCTGCCTCAGGGACGGGTCAAATACCGGGAAATAATTTCACTTTGATGTTCCGTGTATGACTTAATTTGATTAAAAAAGGAGCCATAATTAATTACTGACACGTGTCTCTATGGTTTTGATGTCTTTGATGTGTAAGGTGATGTCACATAGGTTGGGACATGTGACTTGATGGCTTTGATATCCTTGTAACATGTATCTGGATGACTTTGATGTCTTTGACATTTGACGTGATATCTTTAATCTCTGGCGTGTTGACTTTGACGTCGTTGGTATTTGTGACATAATGGCTTTGGTGTCCTTTTGACATGACTTGATCATGTCAAACACATACACACACACACATACATTTGATTTCATCATGCCGAGCTCTGATTGGCTGTAAATCCAGCTTAACTAACTGTTGATCCGTCACGTAAAAGTTAGCACAGGATGAAGGCGGGGGGTTAATGGTTTCAGGTCGACCCCAGGGGGAGGGTCACATGATGGTGATGCAGGAGCAGGTGACGGTAAGAGGAGCTGAAAAATAGCAGGAGTTTAACGGCCGTCGGCGGTGAGAGAGAGAAGGACCGGTTCTGGTTGAACATCCCAGCATTTTTCATGTAGGGGGGGACGTGGGGAAAAAACCCATAGATCATCGTCCTGGGACACGATGACTCAGCACATTCCTCTTTGGTCACAGGAGAAACTTGATGTTCAACATAAAAATAAAACACAGTGAGTAGTGGATCTGGATCAGATTTAGCCGGGCCCACTTCTTTCGTCATATAGGGGAGCGTTATGTGAAAAACATCCCATCCCTAACATCTTTTCTCTGGGCTTATGGGTAGATAGTAGTCTGTAGACTGGGCAGAACCTTCACAACCTCCATCGGCTTCCTGCAGTCCTCTCTGGCCCGAACAATGTACCACTCCTGCCAAGAAAGGACGTGGCTCTAGTGTCTCTGTGATGTAATGATGGGTTCTAGTGTCTCTGTGATGTAATGATGGGTTCTAGTGTCTCTGTGATGTAATGACGTGGTTCTAGTTTCCTAGAAACTAGAACCACGTTCTAGTGGTTAACATTAACATTGTGACTTCATTGCCTCTGTGATGACAGAGGCACTAAAGCCACGTCAGTGCATCAGAGAGACAATAGAGCTCAAAAGCCTTACCATTCAGTCAGTGGCTCTAGTGCCTGTGATTTAATGACATGGCACTAGTGCCACTGTGATTTAATGACATGGCTCTAGTATCCCTGTGATGTAATGACAGGGTTCTAGTGTCCCTGTGATGTAATGCCGGGATTCTAGTGTCCCTGTGATGTAATGCCGGGGTTCTAGTGTCTCTGTGATGTAATGCCGGGGTTCTAGTGTCTCTGTGATGTAATGCCGGAGTTCTAGTGTCCCTGTGATGTAATGACAGGGTTCTAGTGTCCCTGTGATGTAATGCCTGGGTTCTAGTGTCTCTGTGATGTAATGACAGGGTTCTAGTGTCTCTGCGATGTAATGAGGGGGTTCTAGTGTCTCTGTGATGTAATGAAAGGGTTCTAGTGTCTCTGCGATGTAATGCCGGGGTTCTAGTGTCCCTGTGATGTAATGACAGGGTTCTAGTGTCTCTGTGATGTAATGAAAGGGTTCTAGTGTCTCTGCGATGTAATGCCGGGGTTCTAGTGTCCCTGTGATGTAATGCCGGGGTTCTAGTGTCTCTGCGATGTAATGAGGGGGTTCTAGTGTCTCTGTGATGTAATGACAGGGTTCTAGTGTCCCTGTGATGTAATGCCGGGGTTCTAGTGTCTCTGTGATGTAATGCCGGGGTTCTAGTGTCTCTGCGATGTAATGACAGGGTTCTAGTGTCTCTGCGATGTAATGAGGGGGTTTTAGTGTCTCAATGATGTAGTGATGTGGTTCTAATCGCGCTGTGATGACGTGGTTTGTTGTATCTCTGCAATATAAACACTTTGCTGTAGTGCCTTTCTGACATAAAGACATGGCTGTAGTTCCTACGCCACGTATAATTATGGCTCTATTGTCTCTGTAATTTGATTACTTTCCTCTAGTGCGTCTGTGGATGGTTAAATTGCGGCTCCAGTCTTACGGTTACAAACGGCTTTTCTCTGGTTTGATTGCTCAATCGAGGCTCGGTCTGCCAGGAACCAGAGCCGATAATGAGGTTCTAAAAAGACACCGGGCCTGATTGAAAATACCATCTCCCGCAGCAGATCAACAATAGATGGAGGATAAATTTTAGTCTGGAATCAGGAGTGACTGCTGCGGGGCTGAATATGTTTACGTCTGCTGTCAAGGGTGATTCATAAGGCTACTGAAGGGCTTATTCACAATGTACTTTATCTGCATCCCTGGACCCAATCCTGAGGCTGCTGCCAAGGCAACCAGCCAGAGTAAACACAATAAGGTGTGTACATGAGTCAGAGTTTGGGTCAGATCAGGAACTTACTGCTTATTAATCACATTTAGGGTGTTCTGGTTTTGTTGTTTTTACAGCGTAGGAGGGTTTCTACGGCAACATGTTTACCGGCGCCAACTCCAGACGTTGGCACTACAACCACTTAAAATCTTTGTCACTCGAAAATAACATTGTGACTTCATTGCCTCTGTGATGACAGAGGCACTAAAGCCACGTCAGTGCATCAGAGAGACACTAGAGCTCAAAAGCCTTACCATTCAGTCAGTGGCTCTAGTGCCACTGTGATGTAATTGCATGGCTCTAGTGCCTGTGATGTAATTACATTGCTAAAGTGCCACTGTGATGTAATTACATGGCACTAGTGCCTTTGTGATTTAATTACATGGCCCTAGTGCCACTGTGATGTAATTACATGGCTGTAGTGCCACTGTGATTTAATTACATGGCTATAGTGCCTCTGTGATGTAATTACATGGCTCTAGTGCCACTGTGATTTAATGACATGGCTCTAGTGCCTCTGTGACGTAATTACATGGCTATAGTGCCACTGTGATGTAAATGCATGGCTCTAGTGCCACTGTGATGTAATTACATGGCTCTAGTGCCTCTGTGATGTAATGACACGGCTCTAGTGCCTCTGTGACGTAATTACACGGCTCTAGTGCCTTTGTGATTTTATTACATGGCCCTATGCCACTGTGACGTAATTACATGGCTCTAGTGCCACTGTCATTTAATTACATGGCTCTAGTGCCACTGTGATTTAATTACATGGCTCTAGTGCCACTGTGATTTAATTACATGGCTATAGTGCCTCTGTGATTTAATTACATGGCTGTAGTGCCTCTGTGATTTAATTACATGACTCTAGTGCCTCTGTGATTTAATTACATGGCTCTATTCCCTTTTCAAAGTAAAGACAGGGCTCCAGTCTCACTGCAATGTGAAGCCAGGCTCTAGTCCCCTCACGACTTAATGATGCGACTCTTGCTGTAGTTTTCTATAGTACTAGAAAACTAGAACACCTTTTTATGTATTTACTTCTATAGTACTGGAACGCCTTTAAATATTTATGTATTTACTTCTTTAGTACTAGAACACTAGAACACCTTTAAATATTTATATATTTTCCAGAATGCCATGAATACGAACCGTCCACCATGAAGAACCTTTCAGGACCCGTTTGTGACCGGTCCCTGAACCAGAGGACTTGTTCTCTGATTTAATGGGCCTGTGTCCCGGGACGGTTCTAGCTTAAACTGGGTTTGGGTCCCACTGGAGGCGAAGGCTGTGACAGAAATAGCAGAACCTGATCCAAGGTCCCCAGAGCCCACGTCCTGCGTTTCTCAGAAATACAGAACATTTGTTTGTCCGGTGAGAGTCGGCCCGGCTGCAGCTCAGCAGCAGCAGCAACAACCTTGAAGCTTGTTGTTCAGGCAGACGAAGCGTCTGTCTGTTTATTCAGCTGCTGGTGGTGAAAGACGAGGAGTTTTACCTGAATCAGTAAAATGACTCTGTCTTGTTCAGTCGGGGGAAAAAAGAACCTTCAAACAAAACAAAACATACGGGTTGTTTAGGACAATGACTTCTTACCGCGATACTGTGTTTGTCTGTACACTGATAGCAAAGATGTGACTGTAGTGTCTCTCTGACGTAGTGACTCCGCCATCCTGCCCAGATGACATCATTGCAACAGCAGTGTAATAACGTGGCTCTGGTGTCAGTATGATGTCATGACTGTGTGACGTAATGCTGTGGTTCTTTTGTCTCTCTTATGTAAGGACGTAGCTTAAATGTGACGTAATGACATGTCTCTAGTGCCTCAGTGATGTAATGATTTAGCTGTAGTGCCTCTATGACATCATGCCTCTATGACGTAATGCTGTGGTTCTTTTGTCTATCTTATGTAATGACGTAGCTTTAATGTGACGTAATGACATGTCTCTAGTGCCTCAGTGATGTAATGATTTAGCTGTAGTGCCTCTATGACATCATGACTCTATGATGTAATGACGTGGTTCCGTTTTCTCTGTGACTTAATCACGGGGCTCTAGTGCCTCTGTGATGTAATAACATGGCTCTAGTGTCCGTGTGATGCATGTCCTCTGCAGAAAAGCAGACCCTGATAGCTAGTTAGATAGATAGCCATATTTGCCGGTTATTAGTTGCATTAGCATTAAAAAGGCCGCTTGGATTTTCCGCCCAATCACATCCCTGCTAATAATGGAACTTTGAAAGGTGACCTTCAAATCTCATTCCACTAATGCATTATCTTTGTTTATTTGTTTACACCGGAGCTAACGTCCTTAGCATCGGTATATGCATTTTCTGCAGCGACCCTGACCTGAGGGCATTGACGCCGCGGCGATGCTGGAATCTTGTTTTGCACGCCGTACTGTGATCTCTCAGAGACGGAGCCTGTCAGCAGTGTTATGGTGAGATTACAGGGAACTTTTTGCCTTGAAGGCTTTTGCACCTTGGGTAAAAATTCTGTCGCTGACCCTGGTGGCCAGTTTGCCGGGGCTCGACAGCCCGCCTTTGAGCCGGGTGGTTGAAATGATGAAAGGTGTAGGTGTAGGTGGAGTCGCTCAAGGAAGTCCCTGAGCGCTTCTGTCTGTGCTGTCCTGATTCATCTTCACTTCTTGCAGACAGAAAGTCTGTCGTATTTCTTCTCCCTCACTGGTGGAGCTGTCTCCGTGTGTGTGTGTGTGTGTGTGTGTGTGTGTGTGTGTGTGTGTGTGTGTGTGTGTGTGTGTGTGTGTGTGTGTGTGTGTGTGTGTGTGTGTGTGTGTGTGTGTGTGTGTGTGTGTGTGTGTGTGTGTGTGTGTGTGTGTGTGTGTGTGTGCTCACCAACACGGATACCGTATATTAAGCTTGTTAGCATAACAGAATACAGGTTGGTTTCCTGCTGGCAAACTGTGTTTAGTTTCAGTGGATATAAAAGACAAAATCAAGAATAACACGACTGGAAGAAATGCATGTTAGCATTCTTCATTTTCAGTCGGCTAGCATCGTATCATAGGACGTTTTTGAAAAGACCAGTTTTCAACAAGCCAGAATGTTAGCATTAGTAGTTTGCAGGCTTTTCTTTTAAGTATATATTATTTTCAGCAGACGGCCATGTTGGTATTAGTTGTTAGCAGGTTAGCATGCTAGGATACATTGTTTTCAACCGGTTTGCACGTTGATATGAGTTTTTTCAACAGGATAGCATGATGCCATTAGTTGTTTGTAGGCTAGCATGTTACTATTCATAATTTTCAATGGGTTTTTGTCACAACAGGCTAAAGTGTTAGCATTACTGACTTCAAGAGGAGATTTCAACAAGCCAGTTCTCTATATGGGCATTAGTTATTTTCAGTAGGATAGCATGTTAGCATTGTTTTTGTTTAGTAGGCTATAATGCTAGCATATGTTGTTTTTGACGGTATAGGTTGTTAGCATGAGGTTGTTGTTTTTTTACATGCTGGCTAATAAGTTAAGTATGTTTTCAACAAGTCGGCATGTATTTTTTTTATAATTTAGCATTTGTTCTCAGCAGTCTAGCATGTCAGCATTAATTGATCTCAGCTGGCCAGCATGTAAACGTTAGTTGTTTACAATGGCACTGCATGTTTACACTAGTTGATCTCAATACTGAAAGCTAATATTAGTTTTTAAAACAGGCTAGCACCTTAGCATTATTTGTTTTATACAGTCTAGAATATTAGGATTATTTTATTTCAACAATCCTGAATGTTAGCACAGGTGGCTTCAACAGGCTAGCATCTTCGCATTAGTGACATACAACATGCCAGTATGCTAGCATTAGTTGTCTGCTGGTTAGCATGTTAGCATTAGTTGCTAGAAGCCAGCTAGTATGTCATCCCTTTCTAAATCCTTCAGAGTGTTTTCGTCTGGAGGTTTACTTCCGGATGGTCAATGTGTGCAGGTCCTTTTAGCCCCAAGAGGCGGGGCTAACAACCTCGTCCTGATCGGTACAGACCAACAAAGACTCGTCTCCGGTAATCCAGTCTTCATACATCCGGACCTGGAGTCTAACAGGAAAACTACAGTTGTCATAAAACCCAGTCTGGCAGTCAGGATGAGTTGTATCTCTTTATTTTCTTCCGTATCGACTGTAAACAGTCTTGGCGTGCGGCTGCCACCTCCCTCCTCCTGACTTCCTGCCTTCCAGCAGCAGCAGTCAGCTGATATTAGCTCCTGTTCACACTCTGCAGACAGTAGGAGTCTCACAACGTGTCTCTGTGGCTCCGGGAGGCCTCGTGTGATTAGAGCATTAGAACGCCGTCAGATGACAGGAAGTGTTATGACAGCCATCTTTGTCTCATTCGCTCCGGCGCTTTCTTCTTCGCTGCTGACAAGTTGCAGACTTTGTGATGAAGAACAAAGAGATGAAGAAGTGTAGGGGAAACGGCTCCTCTTGGCCTCAACTTTAATCTCCTGCAGAGATTCTAACTTTCACTGGTAAACAGAGGAGAGTAAAAACCAGGAAGCGAATCAAAGGCAGCCATAGGACAAGCTTTGAAGTTTCAATTTAGCTAATAAAGAGAAACATGCTGTGTAGCATCATAGCTAACATTTTCCATATTCAATAAACCTAAAGGCTAACGTCAACCAATTCCAAATGGTATTCCTAATGTTAACTGATTTAGGCTTTAGTGGCTAATACTATCTAACTTTAAGTATAGTTGCTAATGTTAGCTAATTTTGCTTAACGTAGCTAATTTTAGCTTATTTTGACTGATATTGCCAACATTTATCTAATTTCAGCTCTCATACTTAAACCAAGCCAATATCAGGCAATAATTAAAGTTGGCTAATGTCAGTCAACATCATAGCTAACATTAGCTAATATTAACTCTCAATGCTCTCATAGCTAACATTAGCATATATGAGTAATAAAAGTTGATCTTAATGTTCATATTAATGTCAGTTAACATCGTAAATGACATTTGGCAATGTGCGTAAAACCTAGCAAACAGTAGCTTAATTTAGCTTTGATAATTAATGTTAGCAAATTTTAGCTCACAGCTAACATCAGCTAATGTCAATAAACATATCCAATGTTAGCTAATGTTGGCTCTCATAGCTAGCATGAGGTAATTTCAATGACATAACGAATGTTTGCTAATTTTAGCTCTCATAATTATCGCAGCTAATAATTGACATAACTGAAAATGTCAATAAATAAAAATAGTTATCACCAGCTAGTTTCAGCCCTGATAGCCATTGTTAGCTCGTTTTATCTCTCATATCTTTTCCAGATATCACAGTTCTAATCAAATAATTATCATCAAACAGCCGTCTCCAGAGAAAGTGTTCAAATGAAACGAAGTTGGAGTTCGTGAAGGTCGTTTCATCGGGTAAACTTAAATCTCCTGCCTCCGCTCTTCACATTCCTCGTTGAGTAATTTGGCATTTTGACGGTAGCTATTATAAATCAACTTCTATAAGTGAACATTTCACATATCACAAGGTGGGAGCTCCTCTTTGAAGCACAAAAAGGCACAGCACAGAAACATTTATTAATATTTGATTGTCAGTATATGGGGTTACTTTAGGTGATAATATGTTTGCATTATTTATGATTTATACGTACATTCCTTCTGAAAGCAAGATTTGGGACAGTTTATATTTTATATTTGATACATAAACCGGCCCGCCTCAACATTATATCCACTGATAGGTGAACTCAGATTACCTTTGATTACCCGGTTACCACGGTTACCTGCCTTTTTTTGTCCGGGACTGGATACAAAACGTATCGTTATCTTTCCTCTAAAGATATTCTGTTCAGCAGAAAAGTTAGCGTACGTTTTTCTTGTTTTGCCCTTCGTTTGCGTCGTAAATCCAGAAATAAATCCAGTTAAACAGATTATTCTCTTTTTTCTCAAAATACATGCATGCGATGTATAAAATAAGCTGCTTACTGGACAAAAAAAAATAATCCCAGATAAAATCCACATGCTGTAAACGGTGGCGGTAAAAGGCCTCAGTGAGGCAAAACCAGAGGTTATAGATTGGAAGCTATGGATTTACGAGCAGCCTCTTTCTCTGTCTGCAGCGGGAAAAGACAAACAAGCCTGTGTGTGTGTGTGTGTGTGTGTGTGTGTGTGTGTGTGTGTGTGTGTGTGTGTGTGTGTGTGTGTGTGTGTGTGTGTGTGTGTGTGTGTGACAGATACACACTGGAATAAAAGGCTTTGTCTCTGCAGGATTAAGCAGAGCGCTCCTGATGAGACCCGTGTGGTAAAGCCGGAGAGGAGGACATGGTCCAGAGCGCCTCAGAGCCTCTGGCGGAGACTCCCTGCAGGAAGGAAGAACTTTGACCTTCCAGCCTCATCTGATGGATGAGAGTTAAAGGCTTGTTAGTCCGAGTAGGCTGGAAGAGTGACTCCATTGTTAGAACATCAGGAAGGCCTTCCACCACAGAATGCACAAGGGGAACGAAAGAACCAAACAGATTCCCGTGGTGAGAAGAGAGAACTGATGTGACGATGGTAAATTGTCCTCTTAAATGTCCATCATGTAGACAAAGTCAGCACCTTACCCCCCTTAAGGTGTCATGTCAGTGGACAAAACCTGATAAAGGTGTTTCTAGGGTGTCCTCCCTGGTTACTAACACAGTAAATGGCGCTACTGCTTGTCCTTCCTGTGTACAGAAACACTTTGGTTTCCTCTGGAGTGTCTTTCAAGTGGACAATATATTACAAAGTGCCTTCTAGGGTGTCCCTCCAGTGGACAAAACATAATAAAAAGCATTTTAAGTTGTTCATCCAGTCCACAAAATATTACAAAGTGACCTCCAGGGTGTCTTTCTAGGTGACCAACATTGTACATTGCCATATAAGTTGTCCTTCCGTGGAACAAAACACTACAGTTACCCTCACAGTGTCCCTTCACTGGACAATATGTTACAAAGTACCCTCTAGGGTGTCCTTCAGTCAGACAAAATATGATAAAATTATTCCTGTGGTGTCTCTCAAGCGGACAAAACACTGTTGTTACCTTAGCAGTCTCCCTCCAGTGGACAAAATATTACAAATTGTCCTTTAGGGTGTCTTTCCATGGAATAAAACACGATTGTTACCCTCAAGGTGTCCCTTAAATGGACAAAATGTTACAAATTACCCTCTTGGGTGTCCTTCAGTTGGACATAATATGAGAAAATTACCTTTAGGGTGTCGTTCCAGTCGACAGAAATTGACAAACTCACCTCTAGAGTTTCCTTCCAGGGGACAAATCACTATAGTTACCTTCGGGGTGTCCCTCTAGTGGACAAAACAAGATAAATACCTTCTTGGGTGTCCTTTCGGTGGATAAATCACTACAAAGTTACCTCTAAAGTGTTCCTCCCTGGGACAAAACATGATTAAGAGCTTTTAAGATGTCTCTCCAGGTGACAAACATGCTCAACTGTCCTACAGTTGTCTCCAAGGTATCCTTCCAGTGGACAAAAAAAAGGTTAAGAAGATAAAATGCCCTTTTGGGTACCCTTCCAGTAGAGAAATGTGATTTTTACTGCCCTTGCCCCTTAGACACTGGATTTAAGAGAAGGTACAGTTTCTATGAGAGGTCCGTGAGACGTAGTTGTGTCACGTGGATGTAATAACACAATTATGACATATTTTCCCTCCTCATTAGGACGGAACTCTCAAAACGATGATTCACGTCTCAGCTGTAACAGATGGGTTTTATTTGTGGTCCTGGTTTTACATCTATTTCCTGGCAGAGATGGACCCCGATACCCATCAGTCTTTGCTCACAGTGCCAATAAGTCACATTAGAAGCAACATATCAAGAGTAATCGCAACCGTTGAAACGCATCCAGAACAAATAAGATCAGGAGGAGCTGCATCGGCAGAAAATCTCCACAGAGACACTTAGACTGATTTAGATTTACGGCACTGCATTATGAACGCTCCGCAGTCCAAATGGGTTCATTGTTACAGTAAATGTTTATGTGGGTCTCCAAGTGTTCTATTAAGGCCGCTCGCAATCAATAAAATCCATACGCCGGGCCTTGTAAAAGACCAGCGCCGCTAGCTAATGGCTTAGCAAAAATCACCACAGCTAATAGTCATAATTGGAGCGGGGCTTGATAAGGTAGAAAAAGTGCAACGTCGACACAAAGCTGGAGACCCGACGCCTTTTCACCTCCGCCGAAATATCTGCGCTTTGTCAAACGGGAAGGAGTTTCTAATCCGGATGGCTGTGCGAACGGTCCAACACGCCGTCCTCTTTGGAATGAGAGACTTCATCGGTTCGGCCAGACTCAGCCAGGGAGTAGAGTTTGTTTGTGAAGAGGTACGGAATTTTATTTTGTTAGAACATTTGGCGTCTTGTCCCCCGGGAGAAGGAGATCAAACCGTTTGAAGCTACTCTCTGTCGGCGATTCACGGACAGGCTTTCTCTTTTTTCAGAGGCACTGAGATCCCCCCAGGGAGGGGCTCAAAGGAGTTCCCTCTAATGTGTCCTTCAAGTGGACAGAATATTACAACATGTCCTTTAGGTTGTCCTTCCAGTGGACAAATCACTATAGTTACTGCTAAAGTTACCTTTCATGGGACAAACTATTACAACATGTCCTTTAGGTTGTCCTTCCAGTGGACAAATCACTATAGTTACTGCTATAGTGTCCTTTCGTGGGACAGAATATTACAACATGCCCTTTAGGTTGTCCTTCCAGTGGACAAATCCCTGAAGTCCCCTTTAGGTTCTAGAGTGATATGAGTGAGGACCTCTGGTCAGAGTTAGCAAGTTAGCCACGCTAACTGATGAGAAAAAAAGCATGTCTCTTACAGTCACAGAGACAGCAATCTGCCATATCATTATAACCACCCGCCTGATGTTGTGTAGGTCCATGACCGTCATGACCGTCAGGACGTGTCATTTCCTGTTTTCAGTGTTAGTTGACTGAGCAGTTAGCAGGATTTGTTAATCCCTCTAGTACAATCTCATCTATTGTATTTGAGTCGTGGAAAATCATTTATCGTCTTGTCGACATGAAAGCCTCCAGAAAAAAACATCAAGCTGTTGGTGCTGCGTCCATCAAGAAAAAAAAAAGTCCTAAAATGTCTCTAAAGAACTAAAGTTCTCCGTCCGAGGATTCCTCTTCTGATGTCACCAGACCAACTTTTTAAGGGCTCCCGCGTTAAAACGCAGCCTGGAGACAGAAATCAATGTCTCAGCGGGTCGGCGCTAATTGTGCTCGCACTCCGACGTCGGTTAATGTAGAAAAAGATAAAGTGAGCCGTGTAGAAGAAATGACTCCCGGTCCTCTCCCCGAGAGGCAAATGACTCTTTTTGACCTGAAAGACGGAACCAGCAATCTATACCGCGGCGCTACATGCCGTAAACACCACTGGTATCGATGTGTCAGGGTTTTACAGAAAGTCAAAGCAGGAAGCAGCTCTTTGTCTGACGTGTAATTGCTTGCACAATCGGCGACCAGCCGACACAAAGGAATGACGTGCTGGTCGTGAGCGGGCGGGCACGGTTCTGGAAGGGTCCGATCTGGACGCGAGAACGAAACGGGTCAGAGGAGACACTGTTTAAGGACAGTAGGTGCTGACTGGTGAATCGTCTGGGCTTTAGGATGCGGCAAAACATCCATCACTGCCAAGTAATCTTACTTCAATCCGAGAAGAGCGAGGATGAAGAGGAGATGAACGATTTATTACAGCAGATGATGTCTGATGATTAGTCTATCAGAAAGTCTTTGGCGCTCAGACTCTTAAGGGAGATTGTGATCCAAAGTTCCCCGTCCTGAGTTATATCCCTTCTTTGGAAGTCAGGATATACTGCCTGACTGGCGGTGGTGGCCGATGACTCTGCACAGACAGATTAAGCTGTGTGGACTGGGTGGAGGTTGGTAGGTGGAGCTGATGATGACAGCATGAACATGCAGAGGACTGAGTCGTGGAGACGTGGTGGTCTTCGGGCGGCGTATGGATGTGTGAGATGGTTTCTTGACGGCCCACTCGTGTCTGTAATGTCGTGAAACCTTCCTTTCATGATCAGCTGGTGGTCTAAGACGTCTAGGTCCATCTTAAATAGTCTTGAAGTGGACTTTTGATTGGGTTGATGACTAAAACCGGTCCTCTATGATCTTATGCTGGTCCTTAAGTGGTCCATAATGGTCTTTTCATGGCTTATTATGGGATGTATACGGTCAATAATGAACTTAAAAGGGAGGAGCTGGTTTCATGAAGGACTAAATTTTTTTTCTTCAAATTTACACTTTTCCTTTGATTGTCCACGATGGACTTTTGTGATCTTTGCTGGATCTTGCATGGTCTAGAAAAAAAAAACTTTAAGGGTCTAAAATGATCTTTTTGCATTTTATTCAGGATATCAAGGGTGTGAACCGTTAATGTTCTTCAGCTGGTGTTTAAAGCGTCAGAACCGGTCCCTGGATGGTCTAAACTCACATTTAATGATTCCACACCGGCCCGTTTTTGGCCTTTTTGTGATCTGTCCCGCAATTCTGATGATCTAAAAGCATCTCAAATGCTCATAAAGTGGCATCTTGAATCGTCTGAGTTGGTTTCGTGATGGACCAAAATGGACTTTAATGGTCATACATCAATCCTTTAATGTTCCAACTTTGTCCCCTTTGCTGTCTATAGAGGATATTAAAGGTCTGAAGTGACTTTCAATGTTCTTAAAGTGGCATCTGAATCATCCAAACTGGTTTCTTTATGGATACAAATGGTGTTTAATGGTCTTACAACGGCGCTGTAGTTGTATGGAATTGTATTTTTTGCAGGATATTAACGATCCCTGATGTTCATACAGTGGAATTTAGCTCGTCTGTACTGGTTTCTTGCCGTTCCCTCACCGGTCTGGAATTATCAGCGCTCCATTAATGGTTTATACTGGTATTATTTTAGTCTATGTTGGGTTTTATATGATCTTTTTATGTTCTTAAAGTGGCATCTTGATCATCGAAAGTGGTTTCTGCGGTGGATTAAAATGGTATTTAATGGTCTTAGACCGAAACTGTAATGGTTTAGAATAGTTTTTTTTTCCTGCAGTTTGTGCAGAATATTAAACGATTCAGTTATTTTGATTTGAACTGTTTAGATTTCAGTTATTTTTGGTAAATATTTATTCCAGAGACACATTATTTGAGCAAACCTCTGTGTTTCTCCCGCCTGCGTCGCCTCTGCACACGTGACACCGACGCCTCCAGGACCACGGAGGTGAAACCGGACCTCTAAACAGACCGTGATGGATTTCCGAGGTGAAGTCCGCCTCAAGTGCCTCATTCCGCGCAGGAAAGGAATCCCGACACCCTTGAAATGAGATTCCTGGCAGGCTGGCATCCATTCAGCGGCGGCAAACTTCCTCGCCGTGGAACCCTGACCTCCTGCTCATTACCGTCGACTAACGAGGAGGATTTGTTCCCCTCAAAGCGAGAAAAGGTCACGCGTGTCCCAGCGGACTCTGAATGAGAACAACATCCTATTTGTTCCTTTATGGGATTGTTTGTTTTTCCCGTCTCCGACCTCCGGGGCGTCATGTGACGGAGCGCGGCGGTTCTCGCCACCTTTCCGCCGCCGTGCGCCTCGATGCATCTTTCATAAGGCCTTCCGTCTGTTTGCAGAAGCTCCTACTCTGTGCCCGGGTAAACGGAGAGATGTGTGCCGAGGGACACGGAGGAGGAGGAGGAGTGGAAATCGTGCCGCCGGAAGACAGGAAGTTTAATTGACCAACGTGCTGAGAGTCATAAACGTCATATAAAATTCACACCCGTCGTAACTGAAGTCCTCCGCCGCCATTAATATCATTAGCCGTCAGAGTTTTGCTGTTTGTTCAGTCTTAATTATCGCCTTGATTATGCGCCGTAATAAATCTGTCACCCGTAATTACAACCGCCACATCTGGGCCCTAATCCAAGCGGCGCCGGATGGAGCTTTTTTTTTTAAAAATGCAGCGGCGACTTGCTAATCTGGAGGCTGCAGGCGTGCAGGTGGCTCAGGAGGGAGACGCGGGGATTATTCTAATGCCTTCAGACAGCCGGCCGGAGCTTCTCGCCGTCTGCACAGGTAGCAGCAGTTTGTTTCCACATCAGAGTCCAACAGAACCGCCATCATCGCAGTAACTATGAGCCTCACATGTGCCTCATTAGTCGTTGAGCTAGCCTCTGGTGATCGTTTACTGGTTCTTTCATGGGCTGTGCTGCTCCGCTCTCGGTCTTCTGAAAGTCTGAAATCTGCTTCTTGTCTAAACTGGTTTCCTCGTGTTCAAATCCGGTCTATTATGGTCTCATGCTGGATCGTTCGGGTTCTGATCCAGTCATTCGGGGGTCTATCCTGAGTTATTGACGGTCCAAAATGAGTCCAAACTCTCGTAAAGAGTAATAATTGACCCGGTTTTATCTAAACTGGTCTTTAATGAGAATGGACCGGTTCTTGCAGGGTCTTTCTCTACGGACTCTTCTGGTCTTTCGAGGGTCTGAAACGGTCCTCGATGCACTTCCTCAGACATTTTACCGTCTAAACTGGTTTCTTCCCGTCAGAACTGGTCCATTAGGGTCCTAAACGGGCTCTTTAAGGTTCTGTTCCAGTAATTCCGTGGATTCTCCTGGTTCTTTTGGAGGTCTGAAAGGGTCTCAATGCACCTCAAGTGGCCTTTTATTATCTGAACTGGTTTCTTGATGGTCAAACCCGAACATGTACTGGTCCTTGGATGGTCCCATCTGGTGTTTTTGTGGTCGGTGTTAGATTGTAGATCAGATCAGGTCTACCCTGACCTGATGATGGTCTTCTAGGGGAGTGCTGATGGTTGAGATGGTTCCTCGATGGCGTCCTCGTGTCTATAATCCTCTTAAGTTCAAGTTTTCATGGTCTGATCCGATATGTTTGTGGTCTAGGATGAATTTCCACGGTCTTAGTAAATCTTAAAGGTCTCATGATTCGGTTGATCTGGTCTATTATAATCTCACACTGGTACTTCTATTCATTGTTTATTATCAACATGATTTATGATTAATAGGGTCCAAAACGACCTTGAAATGTCTTAAAAGTGGTGCTTAGATTGTCAGAGCTGGTTTCTTGAAGGACTAAACTCTTCTCATTTTGAACTTACACTCTTTCTTTACTCGTCTACATTAGACTTTATCGGTGAATGCCGAATTTGAGATTGTCTAAAATAAAAATAAATGGACTTAAATGGTTTAAGCAGACGATTAATTGTCTAGAATTATCTCTCTGCACTCTATGAAGGATATTAAAAGTCTAAAGTGACTGTTAAGGTTCCGAAAACGGTGTTGGAAGCACCTGAAACTGGTTTCTTGACGGTGTAAACTCACCTTTATCGATCTTACACCGGCCCTATTTGGTCTCTTCGTAATTATGATGATATAAATGGTCATAAAGCGACCTTTTGAATGCATTGGGTTTTTTTTGAATGACTGAAATTGTCTTTACCGATCCCACATTGAGGCTTTAATGGTCCAGAAGAGTTTTTTTGTTGCCATCTGTGGAGGATATTGAATGTCTGAAGAGACTTTCATTCTTCTTAAAGTGGCATTTTGATTGTATAAACCTGTTTTCTAATGGATTTAAGTTGCTATAATGATCTTAAATGGTTTAGAATTACCTGCATGTGGTCTATTCAGGAGGTTAAAGGTCTTTAACTTTCTGTGACGCTCATGAAGGGGAATTTGGACCGTCTGAATTGGTTTCTTTATAGTTCTAAATGGTCTTGAATGATCGGAGCGGCCCCCTCGTGGTTTGTACTGGTCTTTGTACTTAATGCTACGTTTTACGTGGTTTAAAGTGATATTAAATGTTCTTAAAGTGGCCTCTTGATCATTGAAAGTGGCTCCTTGATGAAATAAAAGGGTATTTTATGGTCCTGACATGATTTTTCTAGTAGTTTATGCAGGATATTAAATGTCTGAGATGATCTTAAATGCTCATAATGAGGCGTTTTGAACGTATGAATCGGTTTCTTGATGGACTGAAAATCATCTGTAATCGTCATATACCTATCCATTAATGGTCCAAAATGGTCTTTCTGCGGGATATTGACTATCCGAAGTGGCTGTCAGTGTTGTTAAAGTAGCGTATGAGTCTGAACTGGTTTCTCGACGGACTATAATGGTCCTAGTGGTGTTACACCAATTCATTAATGCTCTAAATAAGTCTCTTTTTTGCATTTTATCCAGGAAGTTAATGCTCTCAAACTATTTGTATTGCTTATAAAGTGGAATTTAGATGGTCAGAACTGGATTCTCTGGCTCTGAAATGGTCCTTGATGATGTCAGTGGTCCTATAATGGTTTTGTTCCGGGGTTTGATTGTTTTTTTGTCAACTATGCTGGATTTTCGATGGTCTAAATTATCTTAAATGCTCCGGAAGTGTCTTTATATTACCCAAAATTGGTTTGTCCTGAAATGGGATTTAATAACTTCTATAATTGTGTTTTTCCGGACATTAAAGGTGTAAAGTGACCTTCAGTGATTTCTGAGCCGGGTTCCCGGTGGTCTTAATGATCTCAGTGGTCCAGTAATGGTCCATTCGGGACTGTTGTTTAATTTGGATCTATCTCATAAACCAGTATTTTGTTTTTATCTTCTGGTCAAATTTCCTTTTTCGTTTATTGTAAATGGGAATTGAAAGAAGGGATTTTCTTAAATTAAATTAAATGTGAATTCTGAACCCAATCAGAAAGTCGGGGCTTTGAAGAGTTCTGACTAAATGACCACAATCTGATGTTCATTTTGACTTGAGATGTGTCGCTCCGTAAAATAACACATCAAATCTGAATAATTCCTTTACAATCACGCAGAAAATAGGAATATATTCAGACGTCCGACTGGAAAAAAGCGGTAAAATGTCCGTTTATCTCGCCATGCGCCCTTCATCTAACTTAATGCTTATTGGATGAATTATGAATGACGAATGATTCCCAGCATATTTTATTTATCTGCCTTTGAAATACACTCAGAAACAGATCCATACATCAGCCTCAAACGCCGTCTGCTGCCGCAGAAGCCTTGAATTACAGATCAGGACCGTGACGATGAGGAACCCGGGAGACGGACCGGTCCGCACGAAAACATAAATCCATATGAATGTGGGCGTGGGCGTCCGTTCTACAGATCCACGCCGGCGTCTTCATTACTGTGAGCTGGTTTGCGGAGCGATGCGGCGAGAGAACCCATCACCCCCACCGAAACCCGTCCCTAATGCCGCCTTCTCATTGGACGCGCTGGCCTGATGTCACAGGTGGACCGTGGCGCCGGCCTCCCGCCGTGAATTCAAGAGTAATATCAAAAATCCACAGTTCAGAACGTGAGGCACAAGCTACGTATTGGAGAAGCAGCCGCATGTTTGATATTCCGTGTCGGCGCGGCGAGGTGCGGGTGTGTTTTCACGGCGGCGGCTCTCTCTCTGCACGCCGCGCTGCTGCATTAAATTATTCAGTCAAAGTCACCGCTGCTTAACCCGCTGCCTGCAGACGGAGAACTTCATACCGGAGGAGAATGTCACCGCAGTCAGGGAGCGAGGAGGCCCAGCTCCAACAAGGTCATACAGCCATCAGTCGTAACATTACAACCAACTGCACCGCGTTATCACGTCCTTTCATCGCCAAAACGGCTCTGACCCGTCCGGGTATTGGCTCCAGCAGAACTCTGTGCTGTGGTTTCTGGTACCAAGATCTTTGGAAGCTGCCAGGTGGAATCTCTTTGTGCAATGATCCTCAAACCAGTCCAAGCAGGTTTCCCAGCAGAACATGGTCCAAAACATCAAACTCTCCCCCGGCTTTTCTCCTCCCATAATGCATCCTGGTACCATCTTTTACCCAGCTACAAGATGTTAGCGAAAGCTGATCCTTTCAAGAAGTGGTTATAATGTTATGGCTGACTGGTGTAGCTTCCCTGGTGTCAAATACGATCTGGGTAGAGTAAGTCGTGTGAGGAAGAGGATGTTGGAAAATATATTAGAGGCAGAGAGGAAAATTCCAGAACCTGCAGAGAATATCTGCACGTGCAAATTTAATCTGCTGAGTCAGCATTTTATTCAAATTCACCATTTTGATGCCATTGATCTCAGGAGCTGCAGCTGCTGGAGATTAAATCTTTGCAATCAGCACATTTTTCACAAAACCTTCATCACATCAGGACCGAGCCGCTGACGGATGCGTGACGGGACGGTTCTGTAACGGCTGCAGGAGAGCGTCGGGGATCAGCATCGCATCAGAAACCGATCCAGACGCCGATTGCCCGACTGATTCATGCTCCCAGTGTTTCTGCTGGGCGGATGGTGAAACTATAATCACTCTGCGTTCTTATCGCCACGCCTCCGCATCACGGCGTTCCCTTTCACCGCTGAGCTTAATTATGCGCCGCACCTGTGAGGTGACCGCCACCTCCAGATGTGTTCATGTTTGTAAATCAGGCGCTCCTCTGCAGCCGCTCTGGAGGAGAGAGACTAAGGACAGGCGACCTAAATCCAGAGTTGATGGGATTCTGTTACGTTGCGGTCCGGTCAGAGAAGTTGGAGGGTGAGTTTTTTCTGTCACGACATTATCAGGGGGTCAAAGGTCGGAAAAATTAAAGGCTCTAGTGCCTCTTCATCCACTGAAAGTGGAACGGGTTTTAGGTTGTCTGGACCAGGATTAGCCTGGGTTCAGGTCCACTGAACCAGGCGATTGTCTTTCAGATACGACCAGCTTCCTTCCATACGAGCCCCTGGCTCCGATGTTTTCCTCGTGGCGTCCGTGGTGACGCGCTAGAGCAGTGAGCCGCGTCATGCAGTCGGAGTCACATTCCCACCGCCTGTCTACTGGAAAGGTCAGCGGGATGAGCAGGAACGTCTGAGGCCGCCTCCCCCCCCTCCTCCTCCTCCTCCTCCTCCTCCAACTGTCTGTCTGGGACGTCGGTCCATCACTCAGGTTAGCCTAGCTCGGATCGTCTGGACTCACAGGGAGGAGGGGGGGGGCTGAGGAGGGGGGGGGGTCAGAGATAGCGTAAATTAGCATTTCATTTTAGCATGGCGCTAACCTAATTAGTCTTGCAACCCACATATCTGCAATCTAATGAGTCATTAGTATCCAGCGCTGATTCTGCTTGGCATGCTGGGACAGCGAGAGAGAGGAGGAGGGCGGAGGGCGGAGGGGTTGGTGGGGGGAGACAGCCTCTGGCTATTTCCTCCTGCCTTCCCTTCACCACATTCCTCCCTAATCCGTGGAACTTGTCCCCCCCCCCCTTGTCAAAGAGGAGGCGAAGGCGAGGCGAAGGGAGGTTCATCTTCCTTTCATGTTTCTTTCAGTCGGTTCAGCCCAGACTAAAAGAACGAGGAGGGACAGAGGGTCCGGACCTTCAGAGGGGTTTCTGTGAGCTGCTGGGTTTGGATCCTAATGAGGCTTCACGGCTAAAACTAGAACCCAGACTCAGTTTGGACCAGGACAAAGATCCTGTTTGAAGGTTATACTGGAGCTTTTCTGACAACTAGACGGTTTGGCTCCGAGGACTTTAACAGTATCTCGGTTATCGGGCCGGAGAACTGAAAGAAGCCAGAATCCAGATTAGTATTATCCAGATTTCTGCTCAGGTCAGATTCTATTAAAGTTTGCAGACACAGACTTGTCAAGTTAGCAGCACACGCTAATCAGTCGCTATATCGCTAACTGTAATCGTAATATTGTCTCTGACCAACAAATTTCTAAGTTCGGTTTGAAACCTTTTAGCATAATGTTAGCATTCTGGCTAGAAATATATTATACACTACGAATCAAATGAGGATAATGTTAGCATTCTGTCTAATATCTGTTATTAACTGTGAATCTAATTAGCATAGTGTTAGCTTGCTCGCTCACAGTAGTTCTAACTTTGAATGTTGCTAGCATAATGTTAGCATTCTGGCTAGAAATATATTATACACTACGAATCAAATGAGGATAATGTTAGCATTCTGTCTAATATCTGCTATTAACTATCAATCCTATTAGCATAGTGTTAGCATTCTTGCCGATATCCGTTATCCACTCCTCAAAGTTGCTTCACCAAAGTCTTTTTCCACAGAATCGCTGGAATATTAGTATTTAGAGAGAATTGCAGGATCTATCCGCTGCATACTTATGGTCACATGATCAAACAAGACTATGGAGGCCATAGGTTTAGAAGGTCAAAGTTCAGATAGTCTACAGTCGAAGAGCTCTGTGGAAGTTCCTCGCTGGCAGCAGAATTTGTGCGAAAAAGTCATGTGACTAATGAGCATGATCGGCGCTGGACAAACAAATTGCGTTCTCCTCGATACGGCGAGATGAAGGAATGTCATTTCTGAGCGTGGCGACAGCGTGTTTTTTGTAGGAGACATTTTTGAAATCCAGCACAATTACCGGCTTAAATGAGGAGGCAGCTGAAGCGCCGCCGCCACGGCCTCATATTAGCAGCACGCGTTTGTTTTCAGTGCAGGGGGGCGGGCTTATCTTCTCAATTATCAGCGCCTGCTCTCGGCCCGCTGAGCGCCACCGCTTAAAACGCCGTCACCGATGCAGCAGTTCAGTCTGTGGAACAAAATGAATGTCAGCGGGTTCCTGTCACGTGTTGAGGGCACCGAGAGTGGGAATAGAAAAATATTTACTCCTGTCTGAATCTTCAGTTCGGTTGTAGGTTTGGTCCAGTGAGCGTCACCATTAACAGACCTGATTAAAAAACATTAAAGTAGAGACTCCGCCCCCTCACGAGCTACTTCCTGTTAACACGCAACGCCTCTTCTGAGAACAGATATCTAGAACCTGGATCCATCCAGAACTTCATCAGAAAAACCTCATGTTTGTTATTAACGTTAGCTTTATGGCTAATAGCAGTTACTGGCTTTTGTTAGCATAGCATTAGCTCTCCTGATCGTGACTTTTATCGATTTATCTCCATACGTTTTCACACCATAATCTCTCCACCGGCGGTCCGACTTTGTCCAAACGTGGTGCATAAAAAGTCCCGTCTGACCCAGAACCCGTCTGAAGATCATCCCAGAGTTTCATTCCGAAAGGCTTAATTTTGTTAGCCGGGTTTTTAAAAATATATATATATTTAATACCCGCTGATCCTCCAGACGCTGTAAATAATCTACAGCTCAGATCTACGGGGGCGATGATTTTTTGGAGACAAAGCTTAAGTCTCCTGATCACTTCCTGCCGCTGAGTTATGACGCTGACCTTTAATTCTCTGTCTCTGAATTGATTTCTTTTGGTTCTGTTACAGCTGCGTGATTTTTATGGCTCCGGGCTTTTGATTTGTTTTCACTTTGACTTTATTGCCGTCGTTGACATCCCTTCCTGAGAAAAAAACTTTCAAAGACGTCTTTTAGAACTTTGCAGGACAGGGCGATGCAAAACGCAAAACGTGGCTGCGTGTCGAGATACGCCATCGTCCCATTTCCTGGAGATGAAAAAGTGCCGATGCGGCGGATAAGACGGAATCATCCAGAGCGACTGCTTCTCCTCCGCGGCGGTTTGACGTGTGAGGAAACGTCGGCGCTTCATCCAGGCCGGCGGTCTTTTAGTCCGACACGACAGGTGGGACGGTTTGTCTGCTGATAAGAGCCAACAAACGTAGCATCCATCCGTGAACGGCTTTGTTTGCCGTGAAAAGAAACCCATGGATCAAGAACCGAAGCGGAAGCGTCACAAAGTGGAGAGGAATCGACGGAGAGGGAAAAACAAAGTGACGGTTTTTACATAAAAGTCCGACGAGGGTTTCTCAATCATCCAGGCTGCATAAAGTCTTTGTTCTGATGATGTCACTTCAACCCTTTGGATCCTGAGATCGCACACGCGTGAACCCTGACCCGGGTCTGACCCGGTTTGCGTTTGAACTATTTAACTGCGTGTGTGAATTAAGATTAAGTTGATTAATTAGCGTTTTAAGTGTAAGTTTATTAGAGTGACCGGATAAACGCCGATATCTGACAACAGACGACGCGTTTGGTTGATGTGCCGGCTGTCGCAATGCATTCTGGGACCTGTAGTATCTGTGCTGTGCTGTTGGCTTTTTTGCCAGACGTTGAAATTGGATTTCTTCTCGCAGGTCGGATGTAATTGTCTTCAGTTTGACAGACATGGTCACATGTGCTGATAGCATGTTTATGTTGGACCCCGCCCCCCCACAAAAACTCTCACACACACACCCACACACACACACATAGCTTTGTGTTCACCAGGTCCAACTTTGAGACCCTGAGCTCCAGCTATCCTGAGGGAAACTTCAGAGGAACCAGATAATCGACGGTTCTTGCAGTATCTACTCTTATACCCGGGTCGGAACCACCGATTAGACCTTCAGAACCACCGGAGAACCTCCACTTGATCTACTAGATGGTGCTAGGTATCGTATATGGTCATCCTCCTCACAGAGGGAGAGGGCAGGACGCGCCCATGATGCACCAGACCCCCTAAAGAACGCCCCGCCCACCTTTAAGAACTTGCCCCTCATGTTGGTGGAGGTGGAGTTTTATCTCCTCAGTGTCGTCAGTGTTTCCATGGGAAAAAAATCCTCCTGCTTCTCTAAACCCACTCCAGCTTTGGAATGACTCGGGGCCCCCATGCGCTGAACTTTGGGCCACCCTGCTGACGTAGGCAGGCAGAGCCTGACGAGGCCTTCCGCCTCCATCCGCTTATGCGACGCCGTTTCAAGTGCCTCGAACGCAGGACTTCAGAGCGAGCCGAGAGCAAACAGCCTCTCTTGAACACACAGGCCTCCGGTCCTCGCGGCTACGTCTCATAAATCAACCATCACCCAGGTGGCCCCGCGCGCATTCCACAGCATTTACATCCATTCTTCAGCCGTTCTGTTTCCCCGCCACTTCCTGTGATGGGAGATCCGTCGACGCGGCGCCCAAAAAGAGAGGGTCGTGTGATCGCACATCCAGCCCTCCTGTCCACGTGAATTCCCGTCCCTGTCGGACCCCGCGGCTCATCAGCCCCTTTGATTGTCCAACTTCAGGGAGATTTTTCCACCCATCTCTGCTACAAAAGGCTTCAGAGGCGCTCGCCGCCGTTTCTGCTGACTACCTTTGCTCTGATCAAAACGGTTTGGGCTCCGGGTTTCGGTCGCGCGGGAGCGAGTCAGAATGCAAACCCGGTGGGCGGCGTGAAGCTTCGCCGCGGGAGGTCGATGTTTAGAGGACATGAAAGGCGTTCAGCCGCCATCTCTGCCTGATAACACCGAATTTAAATGTGATAGAAGAAGTAAAGCTTTCAAGTCTCTAAGAAAAATATTTCATTGAAGAGAAAAACGCCGCGTCAGGTGACTACAAATGGAGTCACACATCCGCCCCTGAAGAAACATCAACCGCCTTCAGGACGGCGGTACCGTCTCAATTTATGTTCCGGAGGCAAGGTTATCACGCCACGCTATCTCTGGCACTGCGCTCCGACAACCCATCATCGCTGACACGCCAGCCAGGAGTTTTTAGGGCGGTGGAGATATCCAACGCATCCTCATGCGGCGCCGGCGCTTATCTAGGCAGGATGGCGGGGTCGGAGACGGCGGAGGCGCAACCTGCTAGCGCCAGATTGGATGGAGAAAAGGACGAACGACCGGATTCATTTTTCTAGCAGTGATACCTGCTGGTGAGAGGAGGCTGCTGACATCACAGACAGGAAGTCGATGGCAGGAGTTCTGAACCTCCAGGGAGCCGCTGGGCCTTTTATCACGAGTGTCGAGATGTGCCAGGAGTCAGAAAGACATGAAAAGGTAGAGATGCAGAACTCGGTCCTGCTGTTGGGTCACGTGTGGTTCCACATGGACACGAACACCGGTCTACTACTAGGAGACGATGGGTTTCTCCACTAGGAGACGATGGGTTTCTCCACCAGGAGACGATGGGTTTCTCCACTAGGAGACGATGGGTTTCTCCACTAGGAGACGATGGGTTTCTCCACCAGGAGACGATGGGTTTCTCCACTAGGAGACGATGGGTTCTCCACTAAGAGACGATGGGTTTCTCCACTAGGAGACGATGGGTTTCTCCACTAGGAGACGGTGGGTTTCTCCACTAGGAGACGATGGGTTTCTCCACTAGGAGACGATGGGTTTCTCCACTAGGAGACGATGGGTTTCCCCACTAGGACACGATTGGTTTCTCTACTAGGAGACGATGGGTTTCTCCACTAGGAGACGATGGGTTTCTCCACTAGGAGACGATGGGTTTCTCCACTAGGAGACGGTGGGTTTCTCCACTAGGAGACGATGGGTTTCTCCACTAGGAGACGATGGGTTCTCCACTAAGAGACGATGGGTTTCTCCACTAGGAGACGATGGGTTTCTCCACTAGGAGACGGTGGGTTTCTCCACTAGGAGACGATGGGTTTCTCCACTAGGAGACGATGGGTTTCTCCACTAGGAGACGATGGGTTTCCCCACTAGGACACGATTGGTTTCTCTACTAGGAGACGATGGGTTTCTCCACTAGGAGACGATGGGTTCTCCACTAAGAGACGATGGGTTTCTCCACTAGGAGACGATGGGTTTCTCCACTAGGAGACGGTGGGTTTCTCCACTAGGAGACGATGGGTTTCTCCACTAGGAGACGATGGGTTTCTCCACTAGGAGACGATGGGTTTCTCCACTAGGAGACGATGGGTTCTCCACTAAGAGACGATGGGTTTCTCCACTAGGAGACGGTGGGTTTCTCCACTAGGAGACGATGGGTTTCTCCACTAGGAGACGGTGGGTTTCTCCACTAGGAGACGATGGGTTTCTCCACTAGGAGACGATGGGTTTCTCCACTAGGAGACGATGGGTTTCTCCACTAGGAGACGATGGGTTTCTCCACTAGGAGACGATGGGTTCTCCACTAAGAGACGATGGGTTTCTCCACTAGGAGACGATGGGTTTCTCCACTAGGAGACGGTGGGTTTCTCCACTAGGAGACGATGGGTTTCTCCACTAGGAGACGATGGGTTTCTCCACTAGGAGACGATGGGTTTCCCCACTAGGACACGATTGGTTTCTCCACTATGAGACGATGGGTTTCTCCACTAGGAGACGATGGGTTCTCCACTAAGAGACGATGGGTTTCTCCACTAGGAGACGATGGGTTTCTCCACTAGGAGACGGTGGGTTTCTCCACTAGGAGACGATGGGTTTCTCCACTAGGAGACGATGGGTTTCTCCACTAGGAGACGATGGGTTTCTCCACTAGGAGACGATGGGTTCTCCACTAAGAGACGATGGGTTTTTCCACTAGGAGACGATGGGTTTCTCCACTAGGAGACGATGGGTTTCTCCACTAGGAGACGGTGGGTTTCTCCACTAGGAGACGATGGGTTTCTCCACTAGGAGACGATGGGTTTCTCCACTAGGAGACGATGGGTTTCCCCACTAGGACACGATTGGTTTCTCTACTAGGAGACGATGGGTTTCTCCACTAGGAGACGATGGGTTCTCCACTAAGAGACGATGGGTTTCTCCACTAGGAGACGATGGGTTTCTCCACTAGGAGACGGTGGGTTTCTCCACTAGGAGACGATGGGTTTCTCCACTAGGAGACGATGGGTTTCTCCACTAGGAGACGATGGGTTTCTCCACTAGGAGACGATGGGTTCTCCACTAAGAGACGATGGGTTTCTCCACTAGGAGACGATGGGTTTCTCCACTAGGAGACGATGGGTTTCTCCACTAGGAGACGATGGGTTTCTCCACTAGGAGACGGTGGGTTTCTCCACTAGGAGACGATGGGTTTCTCCACTAGGAGACGATGGGTTTCTCCACTAGGAGACGATGGGTTTCTCCACTAGGAGACGATGGGTTTCTCCACTAGGAGACGATGGGTTCTCCACTAAGAGACGATGGGTTTCTCCACTAGGAGACGGTGGGTTTCTCCACTAGGAGACGGTGGGTTTCTCCACTAGGAGACGATGGGTTTCTCCACTAGGAGACGATGGGTTTCTCCACTAGGAGACGATGGGTTTCCCCACTAGGACACGATTGGTTTCTCTACTATGAGACGATGGGTTTCTCCACTAGGAGACGATGGGTTCTCCACTAAGAGACGATGGGTTTCTCCACTAGGAGACGATGGGTTTCTCCACTAGGAGACGGTGGGTTTCTCCACTAGGAGACGATGGGTTTCTCCACTAGGAGACGATGGGTTTCTCCACTAGGAGACGATGGGTTTCTCCACTAGGAGACGATGGGTTCTCCACTAAGAGACGATGGGTTTTTCCACTAGGAGACGATGGGTTTCTCCACTAGGAGACGATGGGTTTCTCCACTAGGAGACGATGGGTTTCTCCACTAGGAGACGATGGGTTTCTCCACTAGGAGACGATGGGTTTCTCCACTAGGAGACGATGGGTTTCTCCACTAGGAGACGATGGGTTCTCCACTAAGAGACGATGGGTTTCTCCACTAGGAGACGATGGGTTTCTCCACTAGGAGACGGTGGGTTTCTCCACTAGGAGACGGTGGGTTTCTCCACTAGGAGACGATGGGTTTCTCCACTAGGAGAGCGTTGGATACCATACTAGCAGAAATGTTTGTATTCTCCACACGGAGACGTTTGGTTTGTCTTTTAGGTGAGACATTTACTTTCCCAGGGGAGAGTAAATGTGTCGTGAGTGTTTTGTGGATCCATTGGTCAGTCAGTGATAATATGTTTGTCAACAGTTCCTGCTCCTGTTCAGCAGGGGGCACCGGACTATAAGGGCACAAATAAGTATATGTCGGATATTGTGGACTAACATGTCCGATCCATAGAGATCCACCTCAAAGCTTCCAGGACTTCAGGGACCTTCTGTTAGAACCTTGTTACCAGACACCTCAGCTCCCCTCAGGGGTCTGCTGGAGTCCAATGAGCCTGTTTGGTGGACCTACACGCCACGAGGCAGGTGGTTTTAAAGTGCCTGACTCAGAGCGATGGGGTTCTGGTCCTCCAGGCGGCCGAGGCGGGGCCGTAAATCCAGATATAGATCATGATGTATGTGAGCACTTTAAGAAGGTGACTGTAAGAAGAGGGACTGGAGACCAGCGAGGTTGAGAGCAGGAGATTGATCCGACCTGCAGCGGTAACAGGATTATAAACTGACCCGTGTCTGAATGTCTGCAGGACCGGCAGAGAGAAAAACACATGTGACCTTTTCAGATCTATTTTATTTTTCATGTTTCATATCTCGGCCCGCCCCGCCCCGCCCCGCCCCGTGTTTAATTCCTTTTACACTCAGGCTTTCGGAACAGAACCAGCTGATCCTCTAGGTTTACGTAAAGCTATTATAATTATAATATTATATTATATAATATATATATTATCATAATTATTATACTTAGAATAAAACTAATTAGAATTAGAATTAACAATAATAAGATTATTAATATTATTATTATTATTATTATTATTAATAATATTATTGCATTAAATAAAAATCACATCATGTAAAATGTATCTAATGGTAATGATAATATAAAAATACTATAAATAAATATTTTGTCCTCGTTGTTTGTTTGAAGTAAAAAACAGAGCAGAACTGCTGCGTCCATCAGACAGATGCATGTTGGGATTTAACGACATTACTGGATGAGAAAGTGGCATAAATGTTTGGTTTTATTCGCGTAAAAACCCAAAGATAAATCAAAGAAATTAAAAAGGAGAATAATTTCGAATAAAGAAAAAATCCTATCAAAATAATTCTGCCGATGAAAAAATCACGATTAGATGAATATAACATTAAATTAAACAAAATCAAAAAACCTTATATTGTATAACATATATAAAAAAATGAAATCATATTTATTATATGAAAAGAATAAATAAAAGTTCTACCCAGAACTGAACTGAACAGAACAAACGCCGGCGTCCGTCAGACGGACAGGAGATTCACTCTGAAGTTAAATAAATGTTTTTAAGACATTTTTACGGAAACATTCAAAAGCGCCATCCTTTACAGACGAGAGGATTTTAGAGGACGTCTGAAGGCCAGGCAGTAATTCCCCGCTGTAAACACAGACACGAGGTCGTCGCCCAGATGAAACGCTGAACGCCGACGTCACGTGACCTCCAGCGAAAACATTCAAAAAAAGTTTTCTTTTTATAAAATCATAGACTGTAAATAAAAAAACTGGCCCTTCTGCTGCCTTCAGCGAAGAAGGTGATGATGTCATCAGCGTCTGTTAGTCGGTAGGAAAGGTTTTTTAAAAAGGTATTTTTGAAGGACTGCAAAAAACATAAAAGAAAGAGGGACTTTTATGTCCCTCGTGAAGTTGTCCATATATGGCGTGCGTTTATTAGTCAGTAGAGGGCGGGGCCTGTCAGTGTTCATCCTCTCCTGATGTCAGAGGCTTTGGGATTGGTGGACAGACTATCACTTCCTGGTTACTGTAAAGGTTATGATGACATCATCACCCCAGAAAAACAAATGAGATCTGATAACACACAAAAAAAAAAGGAATAATCTTGAATATTGGACCCGGGAAAACTGTTTTTTATCTTGATTTGACGATTTGATTGATTTTGAAGAAATGCTTCCACTCACTCAACCTGTTTATTCTTTCTTCTTCAGAACCAGGGATCAAACATTTCTCTGAGAAACTGGTGGAAGCCGTGTTTTTGTCTAGGGATAAAAATGGTGCTTTCAGTTCTCATGATATTGTGGCTCTGGAGCCGATGGAGGGCTGAACAGGACTAGTTCTAGTTCTCACAGCCATCCTCCTGGATCGGAGCGGTCCGTCTGATGGTGTCCATTAGAACACTTTACTTCTCCACGTTAACGTTTCAATCAATCCTCAATTCAATCAGGAAACACAAATCAGATCAGATCCAGTCAAGTGGTTTGTGTTAAAAGCCTTGCTGATGGAATTTTATGATCTGCAAGAATCATCATCTTTACAAACACGACCTCACCGCGACCTCACCGCGACCTCACCGCGACCTCACCGCGACCCCACCGCGACCTCACCACGACCTCACCGATCAGAATTCCAACAAGAGAGCGGAAAACAAGAAAACATCTTCAGGAGTAAACTGTTTAGCTGCTCTGACCTGCTGCTAACGTGATGCATAGACAGACACCAGCTTCTGGCAGCATTCCTGAAGAATCTTCATCTTTCCTCATCCTCATGGACGAAGACTTCCAGTCCTGGACTTTTACTGGGTTTAGCTGCTGCAACCTAGCAGTGGTTATAATGTTATGGCGGGTTGATGTACTTTATGTCTCATACTTAGAAGGAAGTGGTTATTTTAGGAACACACACACACACACACACACACACACACACACACACACACACACACACACACAGACACACCAGCTGCTATCAGACTTAAGTTTATGTCAGATCTCATAGCTATTCCTCCTAATTTCATTCTCCATAACTGAAACTTATATTACCATTATAATTTGTAATATTTACATATAAATACTGCTAATATTATTCATTTTAATTTATTGAAATAGAATCGTAGCTTCAGTTTGAAAGATTTTGCTGTTATGTTTCAGATATCTTAGCTAAAGTTGGTTAATTTGAGCTATCATAGCATTAGGTAGCTAATTACAATTATCATAGCTAAAGTAACTATAATAATGTCTTATCTCCTTCTTACTGTTGGTTAATTTAAGCTATCACAGCTAAGGTTGCCCGATTTTCACGATCATACTCAAACTTAGCTAATTTTAGCTGTCATAGCCAAAATTTGCTAATTTTAATTTTCACACTTGAAGTAAGATGATTTGAATTATCACGGCTACGCTGTGTTAGTTTCAGCTAGCCTTTCTGTTGAAAGTAAATTTAGCTATCATGGCTAACTTGGCTAATTTCAGCTATCATAGCTAAAGTTTGTCTGCCGCAGACGCCCAAAATTTGCTAATTTTAATTTTCACACTTGAAGTAAGCTAATTTGAATTATCTTGGCTACGTTTTGTTATTTTCAGCTAGCATTGCTGTTCAAAGTTAATGTAGCTATCATGGCTAATTTCAGCTATCAAAGCTAAAGTTTGTCTGCGTCAGACGCCCAAAATTTGCTAATTTTAATTTTCACACTTGAAGTAAGCTAATTTGAATTATCTTGGCTACGTTTTGTTATTTTCAGCTAGCATTGCTGTTGAAAGTTAATGTAGCTATCATGGCTAATTTCTGCTATGTTAGCTAAAGTTTGTCTGCGTCAGACGCTGAAAGATATTGAGATAAAGCTAACCATAAACCCTTAACAGAATTTTAGCCTTGATGTGACGTGAATGTCTCTTTTTGTAAATAATAACTGAAGGACTTCAGTGGAGCTGGTTTTACTTTTAAACGCAGGAGGCCGACGGTCGGAGTCAAATCTGAGAGATAACTTGAGACCACCCTCAACAAAACTTCATAAAGAGCTGTCTCCAACTTTGTGAGTTCTTGCGATGTTAAATGAAAGAAATAATAAGAATAATTAACCAGTCAACCAAAGTTAGCCTGTATCTGTCTGGAATCCAAGACTCTTAGAACGTTGTCCTTAAAATAGCTTTAGGTCGGTGTCTCCATCTAACAAGTCTGAGTCTGCTGCATCATCTATTTAAAAAAAAACTCTAATTGGCTCCATTGATGAAAAGAAAATATTGAAGCAGTGATTAGCTTAGCCTCATTACTTTGTTTTCATGTTTGGGATGTAAAGCTGCAGTACAGAAGAAGAAGAACAGAAGAAGGTCTAATCAGGGAGGATAATTACTTCTGCTATTTCCTTCACTCCATCCACGCTCAGACAAACGCAGACGTGACTCATCGAATCCATCGTATCAGGATGGAGTCAGAAGCAAAGATCTTCTTCAAGTCCAGGACTTTCATCCTGATCAAGTTGTCTTTAATTATACAACACCCGGGACATCTAAGCTGATGATGTCATCAGAGATTAAAGAAAACTGATGGTCTTGGTCTTGAGAAGAGGTCATCAGGGGGTCATAAATGTCAACCTTTGATTTGACTTTCTTGTCTCTGATATCAAAGCTGGCTTTGAGATATTTATTTTTTAGCACAGGCTTTGATGTCATTGTATTAAATGCAACCAGTCTTGGCTTTGATGTCACATCCATTGTTGACTTTAATGTCTTTGCGACCATCAATGGCTTTGGTATGCTTTCTGGTTGGGGTGACTTTGGTGTCTATTTGAATCACCACAACTGGCTTTTATGTCTCACAGGCCGTAAGTTCTTTGTTGTTACCGACTATTTTTAACATAAGAGTTGGCTGTCATCTATTTGTCATCAGTGACTTTGATGTCTCTGTTATCATTTGTGGCTTTGATGTTTTCATTGTAAGTTCTAGGTTGGATGTTATTGTCATCATTGACTTTGATGTATTTTAGGCCATGAGTGGCTTTTATGTCTCTGCCTGTACTGAGTTTGAAGGCATTGTTGATGGGTGGGCCTTGAAGTCTTTGTCATCACTACCTTTGATGTTTTTGACATCAATACTGGCCTTGATGTGTGTGTGTGTGTTAGTTGTCATTTCCATCATTACATACTTTCATAAGTCTTTCCCTAGTGGCATTTATGTCCTTGCTGTCAGAGCCGGTCTTAGATTCTAGACGTTAGCGCTGGCTTTGATGTTTTTATCCATCAGTATGTGTTTGGGTAGCTTCGGCACTGAGAGATCTCCAGAAAGATGCTAGTTATCCATCCCAGAACTTTCCTCCGTCTCAGCGGACCCAATCTCTGTGCAGCCGTTAAGACTTACTCCTTGTCCACACTTGGACCCGCTCCAGTCCATCCTGAGGCTCCCCGGTCCGGGTGGTTTGTTGAAACTGGACCTTTGGGTCCTAGAAGCAGACAGCATGTCGTGTCGTTTCACACACCGCCAAACACAAACACCCCAAATTGCTGCCTTCTTTTCTGTGAAGGATGCAGGAATGAAGTTTTGGGCCGCATAAGAACGGAACCCTTCAAGTGAGACATTGTTGTTGAACAGCCTTCAGAACCCTCAGTCGGACCTGAAGGCCTCTTCTGACTCTTTAAAGGCCTAAATCCTCCTGCAGTCTCAGGGGGGGCTTATGAAATACATGCAGAAAAATCACATGAGCCACCACAAATATTTCAACACACATGTTGTTTCTTCTGTGACGCCCCCGCTGTCAGCGTTGTGTATCGCTGAGGCTGCCCTCCTCGCCCTCCTCGCCCTCCTCGCCCCCGGGTCCTGATGCTGCCCCACTTTCTCTGTTCTGAAGGCCTTCAATTGGCAGGTGCACCCAGCGTGAAATAACAGCAGAGGAACAAAAGCCAGAGCGCCTCAGTGTGTGTGTGTGTGTGTGTGTGTGTGTGTGTGAGTGTGTGTGTGTGTGTGTGTGTGTCTGTGAGTGTGAGTGTTAGCTGTAAGTCTGGATGGCGACAGAGGGACAGGAAGTGAGTGAGGCGGTCCAACAGAGAGGCCCACTGTGATTAATACAGTGTTTACACCTGGGGTGGCGGCGTCCCGTTAATCTGTCCCTCTGACGATTTGCCGAGCCTCATGTGAAATGAGGCGTGGAGCTGAGTCGTTTATTATCCGGGTTGATTAGAGGCGGCGGCGTCAGCCAATAGGACGCCGCTCAGGGCCCGCGGCAGAACCGCAGGCAGTCATAAAACCTGGCGGATCCGAGCCCGTAAAGAGAACACAGGTGCATTAAAGGCAGGAACCCGAGTTTTTATTGGTCCATTTAATGTGTGTAATAATGACCCTCCTCTGACAGCCAATCACAGCGCCGGCAGGTCAGAGGCCAGTTCCTGTGCTTCGCCATTGTTGTACCCAATTTGTATATCCCTCAAAAGCCCCCAATCCCCTGCGTAGAACCAATCGGACCATATGGTTTGGAAATCGTTCAAAAAACCACAGAGAGTGAAATTTGATTTATTAGAGAATAATTATGTTCTTTAGGAGATAAAACTCCCCCTAGTGGCCAAAATACACAACCAACCTTTCCCAAAACCCATCCTGTTCTTCCTCACATGAAGGTCTCTGTGGGTATTAAAATCTGAAAATGACCCACGGAGGTAGTTTATACTCTTCTATAGTTTATAGAATTATCGCCTTAACACGATGGATCTGCGGCGGAACCGGCGGCAGTGATGATTAATGTAATTAATTCTGTAATTATTATATTTGCACCACTGTTGGAATGCAAAGCAAATCAGGAGTTTTTAGAGTCTGTGGTCAGATGGAAGGACAAAGTGATGGACTTGGATGTTCTGGATGGAGGTCATGACGGTCCAGCTTCATTGGACTGGACCTGTGGATTTAGCGTCTATTCATTTATAATGTGGAGCACGTTTTCAGCAGGTTCTTCCAGATCATTGATTTGTATATTTCATTCTCAGTCCCTGGTTTTCATGAATTTATGTAGTTGTTTTTTTAATTAAGAGGGGTTTTTATCAGCAAATGATCGTAATTCTCTATCATTACCAGACCAAACGTCGATTCCACATGTGACCTAAAGTCAACAGGTGGATCTTTGGTTCCGTCTGGAGTGGCAGAAGATGTGTTCCGTGATTTCACTGTTTTAAATAAAGTCTTAATCCGGTGAAGCGAGACCTTTTATTATTAGCCTTTGGTTATTACCGTTAGGACGACAATTAATCGCCATTAAAACAATAAGGGTGATTAACAAGTTTTAATTCTTCTTTTTATTTAATCCCTTAATTATAGTAAGGATCTTATCAAAATTCACTAATACAAAAACTCATGAGGAAGAACGGCCGTTTATCAACCGTTTGGCTGGTGTTGCACCGCGATCCATGAAGAAACCCGTTTTTACCCGTCAGTGGCGCTAAAGGCTAATTTTGTAGTAGCAGAGGCGCGGCCAGATGATGTCATTAAAAAGCGCCAGTTAATCATCAAAATCAAGAATAATTGTATGAATTGATTTGGAATTTCTTTGGTTATCCAGCATTTTTAAACTAATTTAACAAAATGATTTTACATAAATGATGGCAAGACTCTCAATTAAGTGCGATCGGATGATTATGTCATAATTGCGACAGACCTACCAGTGGCGTTGATTCTCCTGTCCTCGCCACAGAGAGGCTGAAGGCTGTTCTGTTGGGCTCAGTGGTGCTTTGGGTCTGCAGCCTGACACCGGTTGGACATCCCGGGGATGAGAAGCGTTACTGAGTAGTTTACCCACAATCCCCCTCTCCGGCACCGACTCTGAAAAGTCTCGCTCCGAGGAGCAACTGATGTTCCTGATGACCTCCTTCAGTCTGCTGCCGTCCGTGACCTTTAACCTCCTGCCCCAGCACACAACAGCGCAGAAGATGAAAGTCATTTAAGTCAAATATTCTTCATTTTTCTACGGTTTTATCCAGATATTCCGCTCCCTCAGTCAAGAGGGAGATGGAATAATCTCTCTCCATGTTGCCTTTAGTCAACTATGAGCACCATCTGCAGAAATCTGAGATTCTGCCGCACATTTTCATACGACACATTTTTCCGAGACGGCGTCGTCGCCCTCCGACTCTGGGGGGGTTAAAGCGCGGAAACGTGACTTTGAGGGATCACAGCGTGCGAGAGGAGCATCAAGTGGAGCTCTCTGAGAGACAAAAAGTTCCAAAAAGGTATTTTTAGCCTCCTGCCGTCTGCGCCGAGTCTCGGCGCGTCCCAGCTGAGTCACAGCGGAGGCGAGCTAAATGGATTAAAGCGAGGATGCGGCTGCTCGGATTCGGTGCACAATAAAGTCTCCTGCACCCTGCAGACTTGGCACCTGAACTGCACAGGAGCTGAATGAAGTTTTCTGCATGTTTGTGTCTCCGAGCGCCGCGGGAGCGTCCGCACAGACGCGGAACACTGCCGCTGGAATCAGCCGTGAAGCCGCGATTACTGCCTTTACTCTGCTGCATGCTGGATCTCCTGGCCTCATGCTGCTGTGGTGCCTCCTGCTGACAGGCAGGGAGGAGAGACAGGAAGTGAAGCTGGTGCCCCGCTGGAAACACAGACCCAAGAAGTCTGAGGGAAATCTAAGAATAGAACGAGTCGGATACCTACTGAAGAACGTCAAGAGTTAAAGTCACCTGTGAGAAAGAAAGAATACAAGACTCTTGTGTGAGGGTTCTGGTGTGGAGGTCCAGGTATGATGGAGAACATCTGGTACGATGGAGAACATCTGGTAAAATGGAGAACATCTGGTACGATGGAGAACATCTGGTACGATGGAGAACATCTGGTACGATGGAGAACATCTGGTACGATGGAGAACATCTGGTACGATGGAGAACATCTGGTACGATGGAGAACATCTGGTACGATGGGGAACATCTGGTACGATGGGGAACATCTGGTACGATGGAGAACATCTGGTACGATGGAGAACATCTGGTACGATGGAGAACATCTGGTACGATGGAGAACATCTGGTACGATGGAGAACATTTGGTACGATGGAGAACATCTGGTACGATGGAGAACATGTGGTACGATGGAGAACATCTGGTAAGATGGAGAACATCTGGTACGATGGAGAACATCTGGTACGATGGAGAACATCTGGTACGATGGAGAACATCTGGTACGATGGAGAACATCTGGTACGATGGAGAACATCTGGTACGATGGAGAACATCTGGTACGATGGGGAACATCTGGTACGATGGAGAACATCTGGTACGACGGGGAACATCTGGTACGACGGGGAACATCTGGTACGACGGGGAACATCTGGTACGATGGAGAACATCTGGTACGATGGAGAACATCTGGTACGACGGAGAACATGTGGTACGACGGGGAACATCTGGTACGACGGAGAACATCTGGTACGATGGAGAACATCTGGTACGACGGAGAACATGTGGTACGATGGAGAACATCTGGTAAAATGGAGAACATCTGGTACGATGGGGAACATCTGGTACGATGGGGAACATCTGGTACGATGGAGAACATCTGGTACGATGGAGAACATCTGGTACGATGGAGAACATCTGGTACGATGGAGAACATCTGGTACGATGGAGAACATCTGGTACGATGGGGAACATCTGGTACGATGGGGAACATCTGGTACGATGGGGAACATCTGGTACGATGGGGAACATCTGGTACGATGGAGAACAGTACTGAAGATATCTCTGAAGCCAAACCGGTATCGGTGACTCTTCACCGGTAGAGTAGCTGAATTAAGTTTTTTGGCGCCAAAATGTCCCCTTGGCTTGTTTACCGGTCCGTCTTTAATCTGTCTCGTTTTATTCCTGGTTTGCTGATCTCACCTAAATTGTCTTCGGAGACATATTTCTACATATTTCTTAAATCTTTTCACGGGTAAACTGTGTAGACAATATAAGCGGTTACTTCACTGGAAGTGCCGCCATATTGTTTCCTGTATTGCGCAAACTCAAATCGGATCAAATGTGAACTACAACTTATTGATTGTTTCAGAAACACATTTTTAATATCCACAGTGTCACATCAGCCAGCTGTCATTCCTTAGCTAAGCCCCGCCCACCTCTCAGCCTGGAGTTTTTATTGTATCTCTGGCTTCCTTCATGCGTGAGATTTCCTGAGATTTTATTTTGCACATCAACAGTCGATTCTAGCCGTCTTGTAGACACAATCCTACAGTTCCGTCGATCTCCTCGTTAGGTTTCGTAATGAGGCTGAAGATGTTCTGATGAACAATCAATCTGATGACAGCAGGTGGAAAATGGCGGGTTGCGCCTTTATATTACTTCTTCAACCCGGTCTGCTGGGCCTTTCCCTCATGAGAGCGGAGTAGAACCAGAGCTCCGCCCCGCCTGGCTTATTGCCTGCAGAAGCTCGCCGGCGACTGCACCTCATTGATTCCTTTATTATTGCTCTTCTCATGATGACATTTCCCATTTTGTCAGTTCAGCTTTTTTTTTTTCCTTTCTTCCCTCTGATTTCAATTGATGATTATTCCGCATCAGTCGACTCTGATTTGATGAGGGAGCCAACAGAGTTATTGCTTCCCTCGTTCCCAGTTATTGCTCTCCGCTCTCGCCCCGCAGGCCTGAACGCCGAGCGGCAAATAATATCAGGGAACGGAGGCGAGCGACGTTTTGACACATCAGCAGAAGAGCGACGGAACGGAGGGCGAGGCAGCGGCGCGTGGATCTCTGCCACGGCGCAGACGCTCATGCGTGCAGCACCTCCCCGAGTTCATCTGTGAACTTCCTCCTCTCCTAGTGGCAGAATTCTTCTCCAGGCGTTGCGTTAGGGGGTCCGTTGATTGTCAGTAACGTCCCGGAGCTTCATGAAGTCACGTCAGAGCCTCCTGGACTCAGATTGAGTTTGTCAGAGGAGATCTCTGGATGGAGGGAGTCGAATAAGAGCAAAAATAAGACAGAGATTGAGTTTGCTGTCAACAGAAGGTATGGACTGTGGCGCCGAGACCCCGGCAGGAAGTAGATCTCCGATGGGGAGCCGTCTGATGAAATAGGTGCATTCAGGTTCCCTGGAGACAGCGGGACCAGAGCGATTCTGCAGAATCACGATTGTTTTCCTTAGAATTCTTTCCACAGTTTGATTCAGCTGATGGAGATGGAGCCGCGGGATCAGTGTGGAGAACCAGACGACTAAAACTAGAAGATTGACTTTGTGGAAGCAGCTGCAGCTATTTAAAGGTTCCCTTCCATGACGGGGCCTGGACTCCAGCAGAACTCTGAATGTGTGCTGTGGTACCGGGTACCAAGATGCTAGCAGCAGACCCTTTAAGTCCACGAAGTTATGAGGTCCGGCCTCCGTAGATCGGACTTGTTGGTCCAGAACATCCCACAAATGCTGGATTGGATGGATCCAGCATTGTCCTTTGTGCACAGTTGCAGGCATGAGTTAGTTTGTCTAAACATCTTAAAATACGAGTCACCAGAACCCTCCAGCCCAGAGGGTTAAAGCGTGGTACCGCCGTCCCCCGCAGTGAGTCATCAGCTCCCTGCCGCCGCCGCCGCCGCCGCCGCCGTTCGAACGGCTCGCGTTTTCCGGTCCTGCTTCCTCCACTGGAGTTTGGCGAGGGTGGAAGCCGCGTTTTATCCTCGTCTGTCGTCGTTTCTTCTTCTCAAATTGTTATTGTTCCACCCGTGACCCATTTTCTCTCCACCAGCCTCCTCCGCACACACCTCCACACCGGCGGAGGAAACAAATCTGAGACGCGCTCACGTGTCAGGGGGAGGGCGGGCCGGGAGCTGCAGTCGAACGCCGGCGCGTGTCAAATAATCACGACGGGCGACAGAAAAACGTTGGAAGGGAGTAAAAGTTTCGTTTCTGAGATGTTTGATTCTCAGGATGCAGCGAGGAGAAGATCAGCAGCAGCGTTAAGGAGAAGTTCCCGCCCAAAAAAGCCCATTTTACGTATTAGAGCATTCGCTACGTCACACTTTCTATTCTAAACATCGTATAACATGCTAACAGAATTTAGCTTTTCTCTCGAAGGAGAAGGACGTCCCCTTTTTTCCTAAATCCGAAGACATTTTCTTCTTTTCTGAGTTAGCTGCTAACTGCTACTTGAAACTAACTGCGGCTAGCGGCTGATATCTACGATATAACTGCTACCAGCTGCTAACTGCTACTATCGGCTTCTTGATGCTGCTTGATGTGGTCCGCTACTAGCTGCAGACTGCTACTAGCTTCTTACTACTCCCTCATGCTAACTGCTACTAGCTGATGACTGCTACCAGATCGTAGCTGCCGCTAGATGATGAATGCTACCAGATGCAGACTGCTACTAGCTTCTTACTACTCCCTCATGCTAACTGCTACTAGCTGATGACTAATACTTGCTGCTGCCTACTACTAGCTGCTTCCATCCATCCATCTGGCAGCAGGCCAAGGAAGGTACCAAACGCCGTCTATCCCCAGCAACACTCTCCAGCTCAGGATCCTGATAGATGTAGTATTTCCAATGAGTTGTGGGTCAATCACATGACCTGCTCCACGTTGGACTGGGCTGGTAATCCTCCTAGAGGATGTGTCCTGGAATAATCCAGGAGTTGAAGATGGTGAACCGGCTCATTGGCTCCTCCTGACTCTGAGCTCCTCCCCCCGTCTTTAGAAGAGGAAGATCATTTCAGCCGCTTTGAGGAAGCCGGTAAACGGGTCCAAGGAGCCTCCGTGGAGCCGCCGCCCCCTGGGCTCACCTCCGGCAAGGATGGGCACATTTGGGTCGAGAGAAAAGCCGTACGTGTGACAGCTGACAGGTTGTCTTTAGATGATTTATTTTTTCAGAAGGCTTCTTAGTGGGGAGAGAATAATGTCAGAGACCAACTGACCTAAAAAGGAATGTTGTTTGGCTCCTGTGGTCTCCGCTCCCCCTCCCTCCCGTTATTACCCAATGTAGACATAATTATGACATCCATTATGAGAGGGGGGCCGAACATGACACGGAAATAATTAGCGCCACCACAGAGCATTGGAACGCTCATCGCCGCGATGGTAGCCATTTTGTTTTTTTCATGTTTCCCATCCATTTCCCCTCCACCCTGGAGAGAGCGGCGGGATGAGTGCTGGCGTGGAGCTGAGTGTGGAGGAGCTGAGTGTGGAGGAGCTGAGCGTGGAGGAGCTGAGCGTGGAGGAGCTGAGCGTGGAGGAGCTGAGTGTGGAGGAGCTGAGTGTGGAGGAGCTGAGTGTGGAGGAGCTGAGCGTGGAGGAGCTGAGCGTGGAGGAGCTGAGCGTGGAGGAGCTGAGTGTGGAGGAGCTGAGTGTGGAGGAGCTGAGCGTGGAGGAGCTGAGTGTGGAGGAGTCATTATGTCGGAGCAGGTAATGGGGAGGCCTGGGGAAAGAGTGCAATGAGAGCGACTGGGCTTATCTCCCACCTAGACCGGCCTGAATACGATTAATTACCTGTTCCTGGTGAACGCCCCCCCCCGCTATCGCAGCGTCCTTCCTCTCCCCTGCACTTATCTCAGCTCATTTGCTTCAATAAGGATCCTCGCCGATAACACTCTGGTTATTTGTTTGTTTTTTTTTAAAGCGGCTATCAGACGGAGCGAGCCGAAGTAACGGGGGTCACATGACCAAATGCCCTTATCTGAACCACGGACTGGGGTCAGGGTAGTGAGGGGGGGCAGGCAGCGTTGTAGGAGTGTCCACAACATCCGAAGAAGACTGGAACTTTTATTTAGAGTAACTCCAACTGGTCGCAAGTCTCCAGAAGATCCATGGCGGACAGAAGCTAATGTCGCGAGATGTTTAGCTTCTGCAGGTTCTTCTCCACACGCCCATTATCAGACATGCGTCCTCTTTTCTTCTTTCCTCTTTCTTCTTTCTTTTTACATCGTCCATCATGCTAGATTTGAAGAAAACCCTAGTTTATGGCAAAGCCAAAGGTTGTAGTGTCTGCGTTCTACTCCCTCTAGTGGACAGAGTTGATATTTTGCGGCCATAATCCCTATCTGGGGGGGAAAAAAATCATTCATGTTCGAGCCTTTTCATATATATATATATATATATATATATATATATATGCTCGAACATGAATGGTTTTTTTTTTCCCTAGATAGGGATTATGCGCGTATCAGTTTGCTGAACAGAGACGCTGAAGTGGAAGGTGCAGGAGACAAGCGGCTAAAGAGTATTGGAGAGGTACTCAGAGAGTTTGTTGGAGTTGTCGGTAGATTTAGAGGCTGGCAGTAACTCTGACATTAATGGCGATGAGAATTTTTACCAAACCCTGTGAAATGTTTTCATTGTTACTTTGATGTTTTATACTTGAGATGAAGAGCAGCTGATCTAACATTTTGTGTTTAAGAGAGGAAGAAACAAAGTAGGTTGGGAGGTAGGTTTTGGGCCCTGGCGGAGGTTTGAGGGTTTTTGTTTCTAGTTGTGGTGATAAATTCAGGCCAGGCTTATCTGAACCCGTCTGAGGAAAGTTCCTGAGTGGGATGTTTGTTTACCTGAATGTTTATCTGCTGGCTGGTATCCTGCCTAATATCTCATCCTCTGGTTCTTCATGAAGCCGGTAGTTTTGTTCCTGATTTTTAACCACGGAACCATTTGATATTAATTTTGGCGCCGGAGGCGTGGAGCTATTTGATGGCTTTTACTTTGATGGACTTTTCCCGAATTCCATCCCAGACATTTAACAGTCTGATGCAGACCGCGGTAAAAAAAGGACCATCGCTCTGATTGGAGGACCTTTAGAGGACCTTCTTAGCCTGCGGCCGTGGCCCCGCCCCCTCTCCACCTCAAAAACGTAGTTCTAAAAAAGTTGCTCTCGTCCCTCGGACTGCCTGAATCCCGCTGCTCGCCCTCGCCTCCTGCTGAATCCTGGATGAGATGAGGCTCATCAGGAGTCATAGGTAGGCGTCCTCATCGTCTGCATTTTTCAGCGTGGCGCCGAGCGAGCTCCGGGCCCAGTCGCGCCCTCGCATCGTCCGCAGACTCACCTCAGACTCTCCCCCCTCTCCGCCGCCGCCCGAATGCTAACGTCGTCTGCAGGCGCCGTTAGAAGACGCCCCAGCTGAAGGTTCAGAGAACCTCAACGGTTCATTATCCTAGTTTATTTTTCTCAGGTTAACTTTGAATTAGTGACAGATCCCCAAACAGTTTTTTGGAAAAGTTTCACAATTTTCAGCATGAGCTCCGGAACAAAGACGAGTGGAAACCCTTTGATCTTGTTTGTGATCCACTCTTTGATCCTGAGAGATTTATACCGAAATAAAATAATAATAACCAGTTTGGACAAAAACACAGTAGTTGTTTCTAATCCCGTGTATGGACAGATCCTTCTACGCATTTATAGGTGTGTGTGTGTGTGTGTGTGTGTGTGTGTGTGTGTGTGTGTGTGTGTGTGTGTGTGTGTGTGTGTGTGTGTGTGTCACTTACAGAATTATGTAAACATTTACATATTTATCTACATATATCTGACATATAATCTAGGTCCACATTAAACACATTAAATCACATTTACCGAACAACGACGACATTTACAGATTTGTCCATAAATGTATAATTCTGTCTGCACATTTACGAACACATGTTCAGATCAAAGTGCGCATTTTCCACTTCTACAAGTCTGGAAAACCTCTATACGTGTTTTCTTCTATATATTCTTACATGTGTGAAGTTTCAACAACACACACGTTTAAAAAAACGTGTTTTTTTGCCACAAGCATGATGGGGATTAGCTTCACATGAACCGTTAAACCGTGTTTATTCTTCAGGAATGAAGGTGTTTGAAGAAAATGAAACGTCAGTGAATCAAAGAATCCGTCAAAATCACACAGAGGCGCTTAAATAGTCAAAATAAAATTCATGCAAATTTTATATGTAATGCGTTTTTTGTTAGAAAATACTTTTTGCAGAAGAGGATTTTGAATATCTGCTAGTTAATATTATATTTTGGATGTCTGTCTCTGTACATCTCCTCCATGACAAACATCTATCCGTCTCTGATGTGAGGAATTTATTCTCCGGGTTCTTTTTCACGCAGTTCTTTGTTAGACACAGTGAAATAAAAAATAACAGGGTCTACTTCCTTTTTTTCCTCTCGCCCGCCTCTAATCACCGGATTTTCATTCTTTCTATCTTCTTATTTACGGGGTTGGAGGATAATCTTTGATCTCTCACCTCCAAACCAGACGATCGATGCACATGTATCGTTAGCAATTACGTTAAATTACGGTTCAGATCAATCTGCGGCCCTCCGGCAGGAAGCAGCGGGATAAACAATGTTTTCATGTCCTGTTTCAAACAAACAAACAAACAAACAAAGACTTAAATGACTTTGATCATGGAATTCTCTCTTCTGATTTCTCTTTCATGTGCTGCTGATGCTGCTTCTGCAACAGGTAAGAAGATCCTTCATGTGCCTGACAGAAAGTAACGGTTCTTAAAGGGATAGTTCACCTGAAAATAGGATGAAATATGTTTGTTTTCTTGTTTGCTGTCCAGATATGTGTTTATTTTCTTGTGAGGTGTGGATCTTTTGGAGGTGTCTGGTGACCATCTAGGAAACTTGATGATCTTTGATATTGTTGTGGCGCCGTAATGACTGTCTACTCTTCACTCCACAAGCCAAAGACCTCACTGTCAGCAGCAAATGTGCATTTTCTTAAGATTCTGAAGCTCGTGCTACAACATTAGCCTAACTAGCATAGCTTAGCTTCATTAACTCTTTCCGTCGCACGAGAAAAAGGGGAAGAAAAAGGTTGGACGTGATAAGTGGATGAATCACTGAATGCTAACATTCTGGCCGGTACAAAACAGCTAGTGCTAACATGATAGCCTCTTTAAAACATATCATGCCAACATGCTAGCTTGTAGCAAAAACACACATTTTGTATAAATAAACAAATTTTAAAATATTAACTCTGTAAAAAAAACAAAAAACAGCTAATGTTAACATCCTAGCTTACGGGGTTTAAGAAGAGATCATGCTAACATGCTAGCCCCTAAAAGACGACTAATGCCCAGAAGCTAGCCTGTAGAAAACAGTTGATTTGTCACACATAGCCTGCACCTTCATCCTTTCCTTAAATGTAATCGTCTTCTCTCTTTCAGTTCCTCCACTATAATTTCATTATTAGATTTTTATCTTTCAGTGACGTTAGATAAACCAAACATATTAGCCTCTAGTCGTATTTAAAGGAGCCTTCGAAGCGGTACAACCTGAAACGGAGAAGCCCCTCCCCCCAATCATACCCACTCATCCATGTAATTGGTTCATTTCCAACATGATCTCATGATTAGAAATAAAATACCCAGAGAGGGTCGAGGGACAAAAGGTCTCGTCTTCCGTGGTTCCGCCGGGACTGCCGGGTTTCGGGTTTGTCCCGGCCTCAGAATGAAACGGGGGCGTTTATTCCACACGTTAAGCAGCCACCGCCTCCGATAAACTCGCCGTAGTTTGTCAAATAAATGTCTCAGACGTCACCTCCGCTCGGTGTCACTCTGGAACAAATTGAGGAAGACGGCGCTGAGAAGACATTTAGCTCCTCGCTGAAGAGGACTCTGACAGGGTAACTTTTATTTTGCTCCCTCTCATCACTTTTTAAAGGTTAAATCACTATATCTCAAAGTGGCACTCCAGTCCATCTGACACACACACACACACACACACACACTCACAGGTTATTTGTCTTTTAATTAAAGCCTCCATACCTCGTTATCTGGTTTCCCTCTCTAGACGTCCCCACGCTTTCATGGCGGAGACGTCCAACCAGCCAATTAGCCTTTAGTGCCGCCGTCAGCCTGAGTGATACTTCAACGGTCACTCAGTAAAACTCCGGCGCTCCACTGCCACAACTATTTTTTTTTTTTACCACTTGTCTCATATAGTAAAGGTTAACCAAATGTTCCCTTCATGTCAGTTATAGGCCCACTGACAGGTAACCATGGTTACCAGATAATCTGTCTCATCATCTTCACCTGTCTGTGGTTATAATGTTCTGGCTGACGGCTGGGAATGGGACTACAGGTCACAACAGAGGGACTCTATTTAAAAATGACGCGGTAGCGCCCGTGTGTCGGGTGTGAAAGCAGTGTGACAGTAAAACACATCAGCCGGGTGTTGCCTGAATGTTACACCAGCTACACCTGTAGGTGAAATCCTCGCCACTCTCGCCGCCGCCGCCGCCGCCGCTGCTCACAGCACGACACGCCATCATTCTCAAAGACAGTCAGACAAAGATAGACTGATCCAAACAGGTGGACTGATCCTCAGTCCAGATCCGTTCATGTTAATGTAACGGTTTGGTTCTGCAGTAATGCAGGTGTGGTACCGGTCCGTTGTGGTGAAGAAAGAGCTGAGTCGTAAAGCCAAAGCTCTAAATTCATCAGTCCAGCTACGTTCTCACCTCTCACCGATAGGTTATGAGTCCTGGGTAGAGACCCAAAGAATGAGGTCATGGATTGACCTCCCTCTGCGGATCGGGTCGGCTCAGCCTTAGAGTTAAGGTGAGGAGGTCAGAAAGAGGCGGTTGAGGTGGTTCTGGCAACTGATCAGGACGCCGTTGTGTCGCCTCCCTTTGGAGGTTTTCCCAGCATGGGTGGAGATGTACCTGGGTGGAGATGTACCTGGGTGCAGATGTACCTGGGTGGAGACCCAGAACCTACTTTAGAGGCTGAGTGTCCAGTTTTGGCCCGGGAACGCCTCAGGATCCCCCAGGATGAGCTGGAGAGCGTTCCTGGGGAGAGACACGTTTGGAATGCCCTTCTCTACCCTGCTGCCACCGTGACCCAAACTCGGATTAGAGGAAGGCAGCGACAGGATGAGTTACCGTGACATAAAGGCTGTTCTGAACAGTCCGGTCCGACTCTCTCCGCTGCTCCAGATAATTGGGTTCTTCAGGTTCTTACTCGTGAACACAGCTCAGCTCCTCCGGCGAGTCCAGTCCTGCTTTTCTTTCCCCCCCACTCCATCGTGAATGTCTCTCATTATTAGCATGTGCCAGCCGGCGTGTTCCGACCCCGCTGCGAGGGCCACGCCGGGAGTATCGGCCTTCCTGATCACTCTCCTGCTCACCTCATTAAGTCGCCACCTCCAACTCAATTATTCACACCATTTAGCTCTCGGGCCGCCGTTCTCTCACCTTCCTGGCGGTCCTCTGTGATACCACCACACTTGACTCTTTTCCAGTAATCATTCCAACGGCGCTGGGAGTTATTTGAAAGTATCATTTCTCGCCGGTATTAATCCGGGAGAACATCTTGTTGGTCTAATGGCACCAGGCGTGTTTGTGCAGTAATGCCCCCCAGAGATCGGGTCCGCGTCCGCGGCGGGCTTGTAGCTCATTTCGTCTTCGCTGCCGTAAATGCCAGAAGGATATTTGACGGCGACACTAACAGCAAAGTTAAATGTGAAAAGGTGCTTTGATGGCGCGACGCATGTTAGCCGCAGGCCGCCGAACGAGAGGTCCGGGTTTACGTCTGTGAAGTAGGAGCTCTGTAAATGTCATGTCAGTTCTTTCATTTTCTTTATTCTGCTTCGGTAAATGAGGGCCGCAGCTAAAAACTTGCATCCTATTAAACTGTGTCGGACCTTCGAACCGTGTTTAACGTAAAAAACAACCCGAGGAAATTCGTTTAGTCAAAACACAAGTTTTAAATCAGAACTTTATTTGATCAACCTTGAACTTGAGTTGAACCATTTTGAAGGCAGCAAGTAGTTAGCAGCTAGCAGGAAGTATCAGCTAGTAAAAGTGAGCAGCAAGTAGAATTCTTTTGTTTTATATAATAGGAGATAGCATCTAGTAGCAGGTAGGACTTATCAACAGTCCACAGCTAGGAAAAGTCAGCAGCTAATAGATGTTGGCAGCGAGTAGTAGTTAGCTGCTAGCAGGATTTAGCAGCTATGGCATGTGAGCTACAAGTAGAAGTTAGCAGTATTTAGCAGTCAGCTGCTAATAGGAGGTAGCATCTACTTGCAGGTGGGAGCTAGTAGCAGTTGGCAGCAAGAAGCAGACAGCAGCTAGTAGATGTCATAAGCTAGTACATGTTAGTACAACATAATGAAGTCACCATTATGCTGCAGTTAGCAGCTAGTAGAAATTGGCATCCAATAACAGGTAGGAGGTAGTAGCAGTTAGCAGCTTGTCCCACTTAGCAGCTAATAGATGTTAGCAGTGAGTAGAAGTTTGCATATAATGGTAAATGGACTGTACTTACTATATATGACTAATAGCAGGTAGGACCTAGTAGCAGATATTAGCTGCGAGTAAAAGATAACGGCTATGTTACGGTAGCTTCAGCCCCTCACCAGAGAAGGAGGTGGAGCCGACACTGATGTTGACCGAGCTCATTAAGTAAGTAGGTCTATGATTGATTTGGGTCGATACCCCCCTCCTAAGCACACGGGTCTGCGTGTACCGATCGTAAGCCGAGGTCCCAGGGGGCCGTAGCTAACAGCTTGAATAAATGCATGCTGGGATTTCTTAGATAATGCCGCTCTTTGCAGATGCTGTTGGGGATTTGTTGAATCTGAGCGCAGCTATTAGGTAGCTAATGTTGGTTTCCCGCAGAGAATCACCGTTATGGTAGGAGCTATTGATTGGCCAGAGTTGCTATGCCGCTGGCTCCGCCCCCCTTTCTCTGAACAGCATATACGCCTCTTTGATTTTGATGATATGCATGTTTCATGAACCCACAGCCGGTTTTAATTTTAAAAAAAATAGAAAATTTCTCAAGAACTTTTAATGTGTTACTTGATTATAAAACCAGTATCAGTTTATTTTCTTCTTCTTTGTGTAATATGCAAACTGCTACTAAGAGCTTACTGCTTCCAGCAGCAAAACTGCTAAAAGCTAGCTAAGTGCTAATTCCCACCTCACATTGACTTAATATTTCTTTCCTGCCTCTGTTACTACCTCTGCTGCTGCGTCACAATCCTAGCAACCGATGCCCTCCGTTGCATCCCCACTGCATTTATTTAGAAGCTAGTAGCAGTTAGCAGCTAATATCAGGTAGGGGTTTCTAGAAGTTAGTAGTTTGGAACTAGCAGTGAGCTGGAGTAATCTGCAGCTAGAAGCACTTAGCAAGTAGTTACAGTTGATAGTTGTGTACGGCAGCCAGTAACAGTTAGCAACTGGTAACAGTCGACAGCTAGTAACAGTAAGCAGCTGGAATCAAGTAGAAGCTCATAGAAAGCAGCAAGTGTTCACAGTTAGCAGATAGTAATAGTCAGTATCTGGTAGCAGTAAGCAGGTCGCGCTAGTCAGTTTCTAGTAGAAGTCAGCCACTTGGAACAGGCTAGTAGAAGTTAGCAAATTGTAGCTGTTAGCAGCTAGTATCCGGTAGGTGCTCGGGGAAGTTTGCCGGCATTGTCAGTCCACAGGTAGCGGTAGTCAGCAGCTAGTAGTAGTCAGCAGCTAGTAGTAGTCAGCAGCTAGTAGTAGTCAGCAGCTAGTAGTAGTCAGTAGCTAGTAGTAGTCAGTAGATTGTAGTAGTCTGTCTAATGATGCATCTCATTTTTCACCTTGCCATTACTTAGCTGACCATTCCACTTCTGTTACTACCTCCAATGCTGTCTCAGTGGCGGAACAACTCAGACTCCCCTATTACACATCCACTGCGAGAGAACCAGGCCCACCTAGAAAGAGTTGTGTAGAAGGGTCTCCCTTCACTTCCTCTGCTTCTTTATCTTTTAGCCTTTAGTTTATTCCACATCTGTAGTTCGGCGTTCCGGCTTTATTCCACCTCCGTCGACGGGTCTCCTCTCTGGCGCCACATCCCTGCTGCGAGCCCTCTACCTATTTTCCCCGTCCTCGACGCGTCCCTACACATCCTTGGAGAGTTATATTCACCCGCTCCTTGATCCACCTGTCAGGTGAGCCGAATCCATAATAGTCTGTGTGGTAGCATCGCCACGGTTACGGGCGGGCAGAGTGTCACAGCGAACGCCAGCATTCTTCTGACATTCTATGGTTCCTTAGGGACATTGTGCGCCGCGCTGGCAGTAAACATGCATCATTACAAGGTCTTTTATTTCAGGCGCGGAAGATGCGTCCAAATCAATTCCTGCTTCGCCCTTTGATCGAGAGCACCGGCGCTTTCGCGCGCCGCCGAAGCGCTGTACTTTTAACAGCGGTGCAGGCGTGAGGAAGGCCCTTGAGAAATGAAGACGACTGTGTAAGAAAGATGACAGCGGGAAGCGCCAGCGATCAGCAGACTCTGTGTTTGTTTCCTCGCACCGACACGTAAACGCTGTTCTACCGAAATCGCTCCTTAAAACGGAACGCCAGCGTCTTTCTCTTTTGGAGGGAAGGTTCCCTGGAATTTTAGGGAGTCCCTGATATGACAACAAACACTTTGGTCCCGTCGCTCTTGTGTGTTCATTTTAGAAAGGAAGCGATAATCCGGATCAAACAGAACCAGGATCCAGTTCCTTTACGGTGTGAAAGCACTTTATTCTGATGGTTCAAACCTTCTGACCGACTACAGGAAGAGACGCTGGAGGAAGAGCAGTGATGATGGTCGGCGACCCCGGTTCCACTGATGAAGGTTTCTAGAAGGAGACCGCTGGTGAATGCGTTGGCGCCCGTAAACACCAGATCCTGTTAGATCTCTCCCACATCCAAACCCTCCAGCTTCCAAACCAGTTCCAGCGTTTGGATATGAAGACACAAAGAACTGGTTCCTGGTCAGGCTCCGACCCGGTACTGGACATTGTCCCCATTGGCAGAAGTGGCAGATCTCAAACGTTCTCATTCCCTCAGAGGTGGACCTTTCGTCGGCGACCCAACATCTTCTCCCCTCCCCGTCCTGAGAACCGTCTTCTGACCGTAAATAAGATCGGACTCCTGCGTCGTCTCATGTTTCCCTCTGAATCTCCGCGGAGGCGCTCTGGCGTTGTGGCGCGTGAGACAGCATTTATGGAACGCTCTGCATGATGGCGTCCCTTCAGTCGAGTAACAGTAAAAACACTGGTTCTTAAATCGGTTCTGGGTTCCTCTGGGACCGATACTTTTTTTTTTTTTAAAAAGGAGAGAGGCTGCATCAACAGGAGGAAGAGAGAAATCTTAAATGTTCAGACGGGTCTTCAGCTCGATATAACGGTTCTAGCGGAGGCGGGGCTGCTGCCGCGGTCGAGCGCTGAGCTTGTTTTCCCGTCGGTGAGGCTGACCTGGGCCGGGGGGCCGCTGACAGAACCATAATGAAGGTGTCTGCTGGTCACTTAGCTGAGTCGGACTCTTTCTGTTCAGTGTCTGGCCGGGATGGCGAGCGCCCAATTTAACACCGACTCCAGAGGAGACATTCGATCAGGGTCACAGGGACCGCCTTGAAGGAGCGCCGCTGCATTCTGGGAAATATTGGTTTCTGTCCAACGCAGACAGAGAAGATCAAAACCAGTCGTGTGTCCAGTACGGAGTTTGACCGATGATATACCGTAAAAATCAAAGCAACGGACGGAGTTTTATAGAAGATAGGGTCTCAGGGGTGGGCGGGTACAGAACATGATGGCCGCTCCGGTGGGAGGGTCCAATAAACCCAGTTTGAGACTTTAATCCTACCTTTTTTTTAACTTTTGCTTCTTTTGTTTTAACTGAAACAAAGTTGTTGTTTCTTAAAGTATGGAATCACGTTTTTAGACCTGGGAGGATTCATGAATTTAACTAAATACTCCCGATCAACCAAAGCCCAAAAAAAAAAAAAAAAGAAATACAGAATTTAAATAAACCCACATAATTGGGCGTGAGCGGGGAGCTTCCTGAGCGGCGGCGTGTTGAGGAGCAGATTTTAATTGAAGCAGAAGAACAACACGGTTGTGTGTTTGTCATTCAGCGCTGAATATTGATCTGTTGGGAACAACATGCAGCCTCATTAGCTGAGGGGGGGGTGAACAGACATTAATACACTGCTGCAGCGAGATGAAAGAGGCTTCTACCAGCGGCGACACCCTTACTTAACCCCCCGCCGAGCGCCGGTCGCCCGCCGGTACTTCCACATCACTAAATCAGGACTCTTTAAAGGCTCCGTTTGAACCCGTGACCCGTGGCTGTGTTTGGATTTTTTATTTCTCTCTCATTCGACCTTTACTTAAGATGCGCCCGGATTTATCCCACGCCACGGCGGCGGCATACGAAAACACAGCGCCGATGAGAACAACACGTACATTAATAATTGAAGATCGTAAAATGCATTAAAAGCAGCATAAGGGAGCCGCAGCTCCGACGAGCCGGGGCCGTAAAGCCCGGGCGCTCTGCCGCTAATAGCCTCACGATTTAAGATGTGAGCCGGCTGCGTTCGCCAAAACACGAGGATGCTGGGAAAACGCTCCGCTGCCAAGCATCAAACGCTTCCAGAAACACAAACGCTACAAACCAGCCCGACTTTTCTCCCTCAGAGACGGGAGTGAGTCAGCGGGTTCGGTGAATCGGACCAATCTATGACGTGAGGTGATGGTCTACTGTCCAACAGGTGAACCTGTGGTCACCTGTTGGACAGGTCACCTGTGGACAGGGATCAGCCTTAGCAATCAGGGGGAGGAGCTTAGAGCGGAGCGGCTGTTCCTTCGTGTCAGAGGCGGTTGAGGCGGTCCAAAATCTGGACAGGATGCATCTGAGGAGACGTCCTAACAGATGGTCTACAGACGCTGGACATTTGGAGAGGATTCAGAGGGGCGGAGTCAACTTACTACTCTGTTCCTCCTGTACCTTCGTAGTGAGGATGATCCCAATGCATTTTTGAGTGGGTGTGGATAAAAGGGCGGAGTCAGGATCTCTCTCTACTTTATTGAACATGGCAACGCTTAAAATAGGAACGGTTGGTCGGGTTGTTCTTCTTTTTCCTAGGGGTCGCCACAGCAGATCATCTGTCTCCATCTTCTCCTGCCCTCAGGATCTTCCTCTGTCACACTGACCAACTGCATGTTCTCTCCCACCACATCCAGGAACAACCTCTTTAGTCTTCCCCTGCTTCTTCAAGTAGATCCACTGTCCCTCCTCTTCACAGATCTTCACAGATCTCCACAGATCTTCACAGAATATCTCTCACTTCCTTTACAACTCATGGGGGAGTCGTTTGAAACGTCTGTAGTTAAACAGTGAAGGGAGGGGGAGGAGTCAGGGAGTTGGATGGAGGGCGGTTCAATTTTGTTGCTCTGGATTGAACAATATTTTATATTTATTTCCTTATTCTTCAGTGGATGTGAGAAATTTGAAATGTGCAAAAATAAAAAATAAAAGTTTTTTTGTTGTTTATGCCTAGAGGAGAATAAATTTACTCGGGGGAAGATAATTCATGCGTGAAGGAAAGTGACGTCGACACTGGTGGACCTGTCCGCAACTTGTTCAAAATTAATTAAAAAATAACATCCCTTTACACGGCCTTAGTAAAAAGAACCTAAAATATGTGAAGACCATTTTAAGACCGCCGGTCTGAGTAACCTTCTGTACTCCAGCAAAGTCATCATCGGCAGGAAGGAGGCGGAGCTAAAACTCCAGACAGAACACGTCGGTATCCATCTAACGATGACTTAAACGTCTTGGTAACATGTGACCGTGTGAGCTCGACTTTGATGTCTTTATAACACTTGACTTAAACGTCTTGGTAACGTGACCGTGTGAGCTTGACTTTGATGTCTTTATAACACTTGACTTAAACGTCTTGGTAACATGTGACCGTGTGAGCTTGACTTTGATGTCTTTATAACCCTTGACTTAAACGTCTTGGTAAAATGTGACCGTGTGAGCTTGACTTTGATGTCTTTATAACCCTTGACTTAAACGTCTTGGTAACATGTGACCGTGTGAGCTTGACTTTGATGTCTTTATAACCCTTGACTTAAACGTCTTGGTAACATGTGACCGTGTGAGCTTGACTTTGATGTCTTTATAACACTTGACTTAAACGTCTTGGTAACATGTGACCGTGTGAGCTTGACTTTGATGTCTTTATAACACTTGACTTAAACGTCTTGGTAACATGTGACCGTGTGAGCTTGACTTTGATGTCTTTATAACACTTGACTTAAACGTCTTGGTAAAATGTGACCGTGTGAGCTTGACTTTGATGTCTTTATAACACTTGACTTAAACGTCTTGGTAACATGTGACCGTGTGAGCTTGGCTTTGATGTCTTTATAACACTTGACTTAAAAGTCTTGGTAACATGTGAGCTTGACTTTGATGTCTTTATAACCCTTGACTGTGATGTCATACGGCGTATCTCCGTTTGTGATGTCATAAGGTTGATGAGGTGAACGCAGGTCGAATGTTCTCCCGCTTGTCTGGGTCCATGTTGCTCCTCATCCATCCGGACCCTCGCCTCCGGCCCCCGGGGCCTCAAACCCCGTCAGTTACCACCGCTACTCAAACTCTCTTGACTTCTCTCCTGGACTCCTCCTCTCCTGCCGGACTCTCTGTTCAGTCCATTTGTTTCATTAAGGGTCCGGCTATCTCCAGTGGCGCCGAAAATGAGGCGTTAATCTCTCCTCCCATCAATCTCTGCGGCCCGGGAGCGCCCGAGTCTCCGCCTGCATCACAGAATGATGACTGGCACTTTTACTTGTTTGGAGAAATAAGTGTGGGGGGCCTAAATTGAATTTTAATGGATAGCGCGTACCCCCAGTGAAAGGTGCAATCCATTACCGAATGATTGTAACGTTATTTGTTGCCAGTGTTGATTTATGGTACGTGCGGCGTGGAGCGGCGGGCTAAAGGTGGGGAACGTTGGGGGAAGAAGCCGTGCGGCGTGTTGATGGGGTTTTAACTACGGCTCACAGGAGAGGCGGCAGGAAGTTAAGAAGAGATTAGCTCTTTATTTACCTGCGTCTGAAAGGAGCCGTAAGAAGAGTCACATGCAGCTAGAGTAGAGGGACCAACCGTGACGTCATCCTGAGCTCGTCTGGCTCCGCCTCCTAGAGGTGTTTAAATGGGCGTCACTGATCTCAAGTCATTATAAATTGTTGGTGACAGAGGTGGGCGACTTTTACGGCTTTAACGGCTAGAGTTAGCCATCATTGATACAGTTAGCTGGTGTTAGCTACCATTGATGAAGTAAGCTATAAGAAGATTAAGTATGCTAACAATAGCTTATTTAAACTATATAGCAAAAATTAATAATTTCAGCTGTTATAGCTAACTTAAGGTAGTTAAAACTATTTCAGATAATTTTAGCTGATTTCAGAACGTATAGATTGCAGATGAGACGTTACGAGCTAGTATTGCTAAAATTAGCTAATCTCAACTCCCATAGCTGAAGTGAACTCATTTCAACTGCCATAAATTTAGCTAACTTCAGCTGCCATAGTTAAGGTTAAGTAATGTCAGTTCACATTATTCATTCATTCATTTATGAAGTTAGCTAATAGTAGTTACATAGCTAAAGTTGGACATTATCAGCTGTCATAGCAAGAGCTGGCAAATCTTTTGATTTGCTAAAAATGGTTAATTTCCACTGTCTTTGCTAAGACTGGTCAATTTTTATTTATAATTGCTAAACTGTGCTAACTTGAGCTATTATAGCTAATTTCAGCAAGCCAGCGTTGGCTATTTTCAGGTTTAGCCAAAGTTAGTTGACCACACCTATCAAAGCTCATTATAGCTTATTTCAGCGCTCATTGTGAAACTTGGCTAATTCCAGATATCATAGCTAAGGTTGGCTAACTTCGACGATCATAGCAAACTTTATCTAATTTCAGGTGCAAAAGCCAAACTTAGCTGTCTTTACATCTCAATACCCATTTCGGCTAATTTCAGCTATCATAGCTAAAGTTGTCTTATTTCTGCTGCTATAGCTTAAATCAACTAATTTCACCTGTTATAGCTAATGTTGACTAGTTTCAGCTATTATAGCTAACATCGGCTGAGTTAGGGTGTCATTTCCAAAGTTGGCTAACTTCCGCTATCAATGTTCATTCTAGTGTTTTTTGGTTCTCTTACTTAAAGTTGTCTAATTTGAGCTAGCATAGCTAATGTTGGCTCATTTTAGCTTTCATTGCCATAGTTGGCTAACTTCAGCTAGCATAGCTAATGTTGGTTAATTTTAATTTTTATTGCCATAGTTGGCTAACTTAAGCTATCATCGCCAAAGTTAGCTCATTATAGCAAATGTCGTCACTTTTAGCTTAAACTGGCTAATTTTAGCTATCGTTGCTAAAGTCAGGTTTGGTCAGTTATTAGTTGCAAACTAATATCAGCTATCCGTGCTGAAGTTAGCTAACTTTAGCTATCATAGTTCATTTGAACTAAATTTAAGCGTCAAACTTTAAAAGTATAAACTGACCAAAAACTTGTCTCGCCCCTCAGACTGAGGCTGAATCTCAGTTTAGCTAATCTGACATCAGCAGCTGGTGCGGCGGCAGAAAAACAAATCAATTAGAGCTCGGTGTCGGCACTCAAACTTTGTTAGACGGGTCTCTAGCGGGTTTAAGCAGCTGCCGGGTCCTGTGGTCTCTGGATCTTAACCCGGCTCGGTTTAGCCGTCTCGTGACTCATTTCCTGTCCCGGGAGACGCCATCTGCTGGCGATAAAGCACCGGATCCTCCGAGGCACGGCGGCTGCAGCTTCATCTTATTTATGTTCTGGTGACGGAGCCAGAACCAGAGTCCTCCGCCTGAGGACCCGAAGCTGTTCTTCTACCGCCATCTTTAAATCTCTCCTGAAAAAAAAACCACAACAGGTTTTATGCTCCTGTTTATTCCTTTGTTTTATTATCTTTAGAGTCTCTAGCTCTTTTTTTTAGCAGCAGTCCTGATGTCGCGGTCCTTCATGGTCGGGCCGGGCCGAGGTTATTTACTTCAATGTCTGTGTTTCACACATCATCCTACGTCCTTTTGGTTCAATTCTCCTCTCTTGTTTACCGCGTCACAAAATCAACCCCTGACCTCCAGGCCATTTATTTATTTATTTATTATTCTTTATTATGTGGTAGTTTGCCCGTTGGGATGTTTTCACTCCTGTTGGTTGGTTATTTCATGGTCGGTTGGCGGTAGGTTGTGTAGTTGGTTGGTTGGTAGACAGTTTATTTGTTTGGCTGTTTGGGTCTGACTGATTGGTTGTTTGCACGGTTGATTGTTTGGTGGGTTGGTTGTGAAGTAGGGTATGTGGTTGGTTTTTGGTCCCAACTGAGCGGTTTGTTTTCTGGTTGGTCGGTTTATTGTTTGGTGAGTAGGTGTTTGATTGGTTGGTTGGTGATTGGTTGGTTGGTTGTTGGTTGGTTGGTTGGTTGGATAGTTTGTTGGTTGGTTGATTGTTTAGTGAGTAGGTGTTTGGTTGGTTGGATGGTTGATTGTTTGATGAGTTGTTGGTTGGTTGGTTGGTTGGATGGTTGATTGTTTGATGAGTTGTTGGTTGGTTGGTTGGTTGGTTGGTTGGTGAGTAGGTGCTTGGTTGGTTGGATGGTTGATTGTTTGATGAGTTGTTGTTTGGTTGGTTGGTGAGTTGGTCGGTTGATTGTTTGGTGAGTAGGTGTTTGGTTGGTTGGATGTATTTTGTGAGTAAGTGTTTGATTGGTTGATTGTTTGATGAGTTGTTGGTTGGTTGGTCGGTTTATTGTTTCATGAGTAGGTGTTTGGTTGATTGGTTGGTTGGTTGGTTGGTTGGTTGGTGAGTTGTTGTTTGGTTGGTTGGTTGGTTGGTGAGTTGTTGTTTGGTTGGTTGGTTGGATGGTTGATTGTTTGATGAGTTGTTGGTTGGTTGGTTGGATGTATTTGGATAACACTTTCAGTGTAAGTTGATCAGGAGTATCGTAGTTCAGGACATGGATGCCTTTGTCATAACAGATTGGTAATTTCATGATACGGATAGAAGGGGCGGATCCAGAGGACTTTTATTTCATTGCTTGACATCAAAGCTTGACGTCCGTTTAGGTGTGAACTCTGGTGATGATATAGAGAAACATCTTAGAGATGGTATATAATAGATATTTATAAGGATAGGGTCAGGGTCTATTTTCTTCTCCTCCATCACAGTCCGTGATCAGACTGTATTCTTTTCCCAGAGTTCTTTGCAGCAGTCTCTCCACTCTAACCTGTGGCTCTGAAGTGTTTTCAGCTTCTCACACCGGGGGCTCCTCTCTGAGCAGGAGGTGAGGGTATTCTTGAGGGTATTCAACTGCGCCGCGGGGGGGGGGTTCTGTTATTCCCCTGGAGGCCGTCGTTCACCAGGAACCAAAAAAATCAATGGCGGCGGCTTAAGAGCCATCAGAAGGTCCTGCCTCCCCCGCTCCTCCCACCCAGAACCTCACAGCGAGCTCTCGCTGCAGACATGGCGTCCTGTGCGTGTGAGGTCATCATCTCACCACTCTGGTGTTATGAAACACTTCTCTCTCCTCTCTGTCGCCCGTTTCAGTTCAGTCGCCGCCCTAACTTCTGAAAGGTTCTTTAACCCATCAGAGATTTTCCCTCGACAGAAGTCATGGATGAATCTGACTTTTTCTGTTTTCAAAAAACTTCCCAGAAAGTATCGGGATTCGAATAATCTCCTGATCATGTGATCAGGAGGATCTGCTCCTTCTGGATGCCGTCACACTGGATCTGGATCTCAGCGGTAGCCCAGAAGCTGGAGTGGATCCTTTGACCCCCGTTGTTCTCTGTGTGACTGATGACGCCCAGGGATGAGATCCTTAAATCCTTCCTGTCTGTCATCTCCGCACTTCCTCCCCAGACGCCGTCCTCCAACCCGACGTCCTCTGTGAGAGACTTATAAAGTGACGACATCATCTGTGGAGAGAATACGCTGAGTCAGCACAGACACAGTTTTTAAAACTTAAAATTAAGTCACAACTCTATCTGCTTACCTGACTAGACTATAGTAGATATTAGTCTGTAGGTGTACTATGGAGAAGGTTATTGGCCTTCAGACTCATCTCAACCCTCTGAAGCCCCCGGGGTCCAAAACGCCCCCCAGGTATCACCTTGGTTTTACAGTGTCGATACTCCAGGATGGTTTGAGCCGGAGACGTGATGTTTTTTTATCCTCCACTGTGATACACGATAATAAACCTTCAAAATAAAAGTCAGGGACCAGATCTATAATCGGTTCTGCTTCTAAACGGTTCTTCTTTACATAAATGAATTATGTTTTAGAGTGCCTGGGACTCTAATATTCTTAAAATCCAGCTTACCTTTATACCCTAAAGCCTAAATCAGGCCCCAAATTTAATTTACAAGAGTCTTCAGTGTCTTAAAGTCAACATTGTTGTTCCGACCTGATCCACCGTCTAAATCCATGAATCCATAACCTCTCCAAGAATGTGCACTTATGGGTTGGAAATTAACTTAGAGAGCACCGTCCGTATTTCACGCTCCGTATGAAATGTTCCTTAACGGCGTCAAACACGCCTCCTCTCCTCACCTCGGACCTCGCCGCGGGTTTTCTTGGCTCGGTTTGGCGCTTTGTCATTATGACGTCTGCGCCGATGCCCACACCTGTTGTGGCTTGAGGGAAATAAATGGTAATACCGAGCCCACGCAGCCCTGCACACGAACAGAGAACAATAAACATGGCTGCTTCCAAGCGGACGCCCACAGCAGCCATTTTGTAATAAACAAAAGAGACGTCCATCGCTTCGCGGAGGAGATTAGCATTCAACCGCTCCCTCCTGTCCGGGCTCAGCGGGGTATTCCAGATGTTCCTGGTGGATCCTAAGACGCTCTCAGGAGGGATGGGGAAGTGGGAGTCGGACGTGGTCGGGGTTCTTCCCACCCGGTTGGCGCCGAACCAACAGCCAGTGATGTGTTTCCTGTCACCGACGCAGCGAGATCATCAAAAGTTTTCTCAGCTACCTTTATTTTGAAAGTCTCACTGCATATCTCTGATTATTGCTCCCTTCCTGGTGTTGCTGCTCATGTTTTGTGTGTGTGACCTCATTAAACGGACCGTACTGCATAAAACGTCGCTTCAACCGTCGTTAAATATAAATGTAACGCCGCGCGTTTAATCACTTAAATGAAAAGGTCATCCTCTTTTATTGTGAAGGTGCTGAAACACGCAGGAAATGAACGACTTCAAGTATTTGACTCTTATTTGCACTTAAGTGTGAAATCCTCATGAGTATAATTATAGTTATTCCCTCGGTGCTGTAGGATTAAATACTTTCTAATAATAATAATATCGTCTTTTATTGTGAAGGGGCTGAAAAAAAGCAGGAAACGGTGAAATGACTGTCTGACACATTAAACACGGGCGACACTCTCAGGTTCCTTCGTCATCTCTACGTTCCCCCTGATGCGAGACAGAAGTTATTCCAGTTTTTCCTCTTTACTACAATTATTACTGCATCGTCTGAGGAATAAAAGGATGAATAATGAAAATAGGAATAATTCAAATCATCAAAAACCCAGTGTTTTATTCAAATCTAGCTTTTTTTCCCAAAAATGCGGGGCTCCGAAGTTTAACCTTTAGGATTGTTCTACTTAACTCCACCCACAATCTTCATCTGGGTCTTAATAATCTGCACGTCGTAATTATTTCTTTCTTGATTATTATTATTATTAGTTAGTCGTCTCTGCCAGAGGTTATTCTGGTCTATCCTCACCAGCGCGGAGCTTTTCTAGAAGCGGGGGCGTCTGAGTTCTTGGACAATCATTTTCTGACAGATTTTAAGCCCATTATTTTCAGCTGCGTCCTTGTCTGACTGACAGACGGCGTTATTGATCGGAGGTCGCTCTGACTTCAAATGAAGTCGGTTCTTTAGATGTAGAACAAACATCTTTCTTTCGCCGTGTTGCTGCGGCGTCGGGCCGCCGCCGACCCTGTGAGCGCAAAAGATTCAGGGTTTCTGGGCGAAAATGCCGCCGAAGCCGTTTCCTGTCGGAGACTCTGACGATTCTGATGATGAAGGTGCAACCGGGTCTTAGAGCTGTTTCTGACGTTGATGCGCCGCGTCTGACTGACAGCTCCTGGCTGGATCTCGCCACAGGACGCAGGAAAGGAGCGGCGGTGATGTTTGTGCGGCCCGGTTCTGTTGTTGTGGATGTTTCTCTGCGTGGGTGCCATAATAATTACAGTTCAATGCAGCTTTTATTAATTATGCATCTGACTGCGTAGAGGAAGTTATGGTCCGTGTGTGCTTACGTGATTTTGCTTGCAGAGCTCAGAATTGTGAGGATGAGGAGGCGCCGCAGGTTCCGAGTCCACTTCAACGGTCAGAACCGGTTAACTCTTTTGTCTGGTACCGCTTGTCCTTGTTTTTGGTCCGCCTGTAAAATTCACAACCAAGGATCTGTCTGAATGCTGGTTCCTGGTTGATGTGCTGTTCTTCTCCGACCCCATTCAGTCTTTTCAAGGTGGTGCCGGTTCTCCTCTTTCCCAGCCCTCCAGTATCTCTGAAGGCTGATTCCTCCATCACACATCCAATAATAGTAAAGCGGCATCTATGTAGACTCGAGTGGAAAGGGGGGGTGAGAATTAGGCGACATAATAAGTGTGTCGCTCACAACCAACAGACTTAAGCGCCAAGTAGCAATTAAGCTGTAAACCGCTGCTAGCTGCTAACTTCGACTAGCTAATAGCTTCACTAGCTCCTCGGCTTCTTATCTGACGTCTTGATGATGACGACCTTGAATAGATGTTCTGGAAGAGTCTTCATCTATTTGCAAGAATGTGAGAGAGTTGAGAGAGAGCCTCATTGTGGGAAAGTTCTCTCTAACATTGCTACCCACAATGCATTGCTGCTTCAGCTTCAACTCTTTCAGGAGTTGAAGCTACTTGCTTGCTAACTTTTTCACCAGCCCTTTTAATACAGATGTTCTTGTAAAGCACTGCAACAAAGATTTAACTGCCAACAATGGGACGTCGTTAACGGCTCCAGCTGCTAACTTCCACTAGCTGTTAACCGCTACTCCAAAGGGGGCGGAGCCTCGTTCACACGGACCTAGTCTGCGTTAGAGAACTTTCATGCATGAACCCCTCGGTGGGTTTTTCATTAAACTGGGTGGAGGAGAGGGTCATGTGACAATGTGGTTTGATTTGGAGGCAGGAAATGAACCTTCGAGTGGATTTCTCATCTTTAGAGCGCCGTGTTTTTTTTTTTTTTCCTCTAATGCGCTGCAGGAAGATGGCTGCTGTCCGTCACACAGGCCCAATCTGTATTCCGTCCGTGCTTCACTGCTGTGTGCTTGAATGATTGAGCGAGCATGATGGTGAATATATGCATGTTGTGGCAGTTTGATGGGCTTTTTACAAGCCGAGACAAACAGCACTGATCCGGATTGGGGGAATAAAAACATTTCATTTTCATGGCCGTAAATCCTTTTGACCTTGCTCCGCTCAAATCCTCCTCGGCCGCCGCCGCTCCTGGATTCTGTTGTTATTATGGCGGCTGTCCTTTTCTTCTGCTGCTTATAAATAAAAGATAATGAAAGTCCCCTGAGCGGAGGAGGAGGAGGAGGAGGAGGAGGAGGAGGAGGAGGCTAGCGTTTAATACTAACAGAGATTTAACTGTGATTTATTTGTGTGTGTCACAGAGAGGGGGAGAGAGAGGGAGGGATGGACGAGCGATGGCAAAAAAGGGGACATAATGAACGGCCCATAAACAAAATGGAAATCAATTACGAGACCGTATTGTTCTTGTAGAGCCGGAGTCACACCGAGATGATCGGACCCGCTGTGATAGACGAGGAGGAGGTTTTCAGACGCTCCGGGTTTATCCGCAATCATAATTCCGATCGTTTCTCCATCATCATCATCATCATCAAAATAGATTCTGGCCTAACCTCCGGAGGATGACATTCTGGTGACGTCACCTCATGACATGACGTCATCCTTCTTTTCTGACTCCACCATTACGAGAAATGACACTTGTGGAGTTTTTTGGCTAATAACTGATAAATCAAAGGAAGAATCGGCATGAAAATGGAGCCAGAGGAAAGTTCAAAGTTCAGCCGTGTCCCAGAGGCGTGTGCGTCATCAGAACCACTGTCCTAAAAATACCTGTTCCAACAGGTGATCAGCTTAGATAGGGAGCTCCAGGTAACAAGATGATGAACGGACTCAACGCCATGACCCCGACCTTCTTTCAAGACTTTACACCACATGGAATAATGTTTAAATATACGTCTCGCCTGCTTCTCTAAGCTCCACCCACCTGCACATCTCAGCTCAGGTCAACATGCCTCCACCCCCGAAATCCATCTGACCAGGTCCAAAAGTAAAAGGAGTCGATAGAATTAGTGCATAAATACCAAAAAAGCTCAAAATAAGTGCGAGAGTGAAAGATAAATAGGGAAATGGTGATAAAAATTAAGATATTTTCCCTCGCGGCGTTCCTTCCAGGAAACGTCCACCATCATGAATCCAAACCAGTAAAATTAAAGCCGTCCGTCCAGTAATTAAGTCGGATTACCCCCAGTCGTCTAAATCTGCTTAATGGCCTCCAGAATCCTTCAAACGTGTCGGATGTGGACGCTGCTGATGAGTTCTGATCAGGGATGAGACACATGCACTCATAAAAACGTCTGCTTTGACTCCTGGAGAAAACACAGCTCTGGATTTTATTGATTTTCCCATGAGAGGAAGGACACAGGAGGAGCGTTTGAGGACACTAGGACCCATTTTCCCACATGGTTGGATCCAAAGCCGGTACAGAACCTGGTTTGGAAGGTTTCCCTAAGATCAGACCCCCCAGCTGGGGAACAGGTATCAGAGTAAAACCAGAATCTTTCAAGTCAAATCAAATCCAATTATTTATTCATTCTCCTACAGAGACCCAACAAAATTCCCTCCAAAAACGTTCACATGGAGACAGTGGCGAGAAAAACTGCCTTTAACAGGCAAAAACCTCGAGCAGGTCCAACACTCAGGGTTTGAAGGCCAGGATTACTGTAAAAAAGAAAAAAAACGCTGTGATTTTGTGGTAAACTAATGGACAAAACGGAGCGGTACCAAAAGAAACCTCTGGTTTGGGTCCTGCCGGAATCTGTAGGTCCATCGCCGACCAGAATCACACCGGAAAGACCCGTCGGACCTCTGGACGTGTATCGATGCTGGACGTCTTTATGAGTTGTCGACCAATTAACAAATATCTAAACAACATCTAAAGTAACGTACAGAAGTCAGGAAATCGTTTACCTCGGATCTGATGTTGACGTGTTTTTTCCTCCTTGGATGAAGTCTGGAAACAGACTTACAGTAAAATAAATGATAATATGTCGCACTATGTGGAATGTTTAGGTTGAGGACATTTATTTCTTATCTTATACCGAAAAAAATGTAGAAATATATTCAAATCAGTCTTCTGGATAATTATTGACACTTCCCACAATTACAAAACATAATCCGCTTGTTTATACAAAAGTAACTTATAGCATATTTTAACAGCCGTTTTATGTAGAGAAAGTGGATTTAAAGGAATAAATCATGAAAATAATTATTTATGATGGTTCTGATGTTGTGTCAAAAACTCTACTGCTACTAACTAATTCATTCAAATGCTAGAAAATCAATCAGAGATCATAAAGAAACAAACTCTGTCCCTCAAATACTCAGTAGCTGCTCGTCTCCTGCGCCTTCCACTTCAGCGTCTCTGTTCAGCCCATTGAGCCCCCAGGGAACAAAGGCATCAATCATGGACACAGTTTTAAGAGAGCGCCTCGCCACGTTGTGAGGTCGCTGCTTCAAACAGCATTGTGTTCAGTTTTAAACTTGAAGCGTCGCAGAAGTTTAATCGCCTCGAAGATGTTCCGGAATGTTCCTCCGGAACATCATTTCCTGCCCTGTAGTTTCTCCCGTACTCCTGCTCACAAACAAACAGACCAACAGGAGCGGAAACACGACCTCCGTCCTGAGCGGAGGTAATAAAATATCTTGCATTGGTTTTGAGAAAGGAGATCATTTTCATTCTGGAAGAGGAAGAGAGTTAATCTGAGTTAACGCCGCTCCTCCTGGACGTGGACTGAGGTGTTGGCGCTCCTTGCTTTGGTCTCCATCAATTCAACCTCCGGATAAACAACAATATCCGACACATCTCGGCGCCGAGCGGCGCCAGCCTCCTAACGGCGTTGGATCAGGACTCTCAGGCTGCTCACTGTGATCCGGACCAAAGTTGGAGGTCGGATCTCACTCGGACTTTGGTTCATTCAAGGAATCGGAGGTCGTAGTGAAGAAATGTTTACAGAAACTTTTCTTCCGTTCCTTGTGAGGATGAGAGGAGAGAAGTGGTGTCAGATCTGGTCCACATGTAGTCCACATCAGGTATCAGGAGAATCACCTCGCAGTGAAACAAGTCGTTTTTGTTCCGGCTTGTTCCACTGATTTTTATACGTTTTTTAATCCTATATGTATTTTAAAATACATTTTAAAAATAATCTCTCAATATTTAAAAGTGAATTCCTCAGCATGATGGAGTGTTGGATAGTAACGATGTCTCCTCACGGACCAAAGGTTCTCGGTTCCAATCCCAACCGGATCTTTCACCAGATCTCACTCTGGTTCGTCCACATGTTGACCAGGGTTCTAACCCCCCCTATCATCGTCTTCATCAGATAAACCTTTAAGATTCTGAGCTCCAGCTATCCTGAGGGGGACTTCAGGCGAACCAGACGATAGATGGTCCGGCAATCTTTACCCCTTAACCCAGGTTAGACCCCCCATATAGACCATCAGGACCTCTGTGGACCTCCGCCACAGCTGCTAGATTCTAACCCTCCCACACTGGTAGCGATCACAACGTAATTCTAGAGGGAGGTTTTCCTGGTCCAGAAGTCACACGAAGGAGGTCTAACTGTCTCGTACTTTAAGGGTGCAGGGGCATTATGGGTAACCAGAGAAGCATTTTTCCCGAATCTAGTTTTATTACTTTCTGAGTGCAATGAATCAATATAAATGATAAAAACCGGTTTTTCGCTCCCCCGCATAATACGATTAAGATGTTCTGGTGATAAAGTGGGTTTTCAGATGTTTGAGATTCAGACCACATCCCTCAGAGTACCTTCAGCCTCTTTCCTCCAGATGTTCAGGATCCATTCAAGCAGGACTGAAATGATTATGGAGGCAAAGAAAAATTCTCCCAGAATCTCCTCAAAACGGCTGGATGTTCTTCGGCGTTTAGACCGACCGCTAACGATGAGTGACGCGATGAGGGGTTTCAGCAGCTCGGCGCGTGAGCGAGCTTCAGGACCAGCCGCTGATCCAGCAACAGGAATCTGTCTGTGGAATAGTGGGGTCACGACCTCTGACCTTTACTAAGGTGAGAGAAGTCTGAACCTCCTTGGATGTTTTCTTTGATCTTCTGTGACTTCCTAAATGAACCTTCTGAAAATTTCTGGAAGGTGGTCCACTTCTGCGCAGGTTCACTATTGTTCCAGGTCTTCTCGAAGCGAAGATCATGTTTCTCACTGTGGACCTGTGGAGTCCAGAACCTTATAAAACAGCTTTGGAATCAACTTTGGGAATTTCTGTTGATTTTGGCATAGTGTGCTACTGGTGAGCCTTAGGATTCTACTTCCTGCTTCTGAAGATGGTCTCTTGAAGTGATGACGAGGGTGGAACTGGGCTGGTAGTGAACAGGTCTGGGTGAGTCCAGTCCAGCTGGAACCATTTCTTGATGCAGATTAATAGCTTTGGGATTTAGTCTCTAAAGAGGCGGAGCCTCTTTCACACAGACCCGTTTGATGCTGGAGAAGCATTAGTGCAAAATTATTTCATGATTTATGATATAGGTGCAGTCATGACATGATACATGTGCAGACATGACATGACATAGGTGCAGTCATGACATGATACATGTGCAGACATGACATGACATAGGTGCAGTCATGACATGATACATGTGCAGACACGACATGACATAGTTGCAGTCATGACATGATACATGTGCAGACATGACATAGGTGCAGTCATGACATGATACATGTGCAAACATGACATGACATAGGTGCAGTCATGACATGATACATGTGCAGACATGACATGACATAGGTGCAGTCATGACATGATATAGGTAAAGACATGACATGACATAGGTGCAGTCATGACATGATATAGGTAAAGACATGACATGATATAGGTACAGACATGACATGATATAGGTAAAGACATGACATGATAGACGTGCAGACATGAAATGACATAGGTGCAGACATGACATGACAGACGTGCAGACATGACATGATATAGTTGCAGACATGACATGATAGACGTGCAGACATGACATGATATAGGTGCAGACATGACATGACAGACGTGCAGGAATGACATGACATAGGTGCAGACATGACATGATATAGGTGCAGACATGACATGATATAGGTAAAGACATGACATGATATAGGTACAGACATGACATGATATAGGTAAAGACATGACATGATAGACGTGCAGACATGAAATGACATAGGTGCAGACATGACATGACAGACGTGCAGACATGACATGATATAGTTGCAGACATGACATGATAGACGTGCAGACATGACATGATATAGGTGCAGACATGACATGACAGACGTGCAGGAATGACATGACATAGGTGCAGACATGACATGATATAGGTGCAGACATGACATGATATAGGTGCAGACATGACATGATATAGGTGCAGACATGACATGATAGAAGTGCAGACATGACATGATATAGGTGCAGACATGACATGACAGACGTGCAGACATGACATGATATAGGTGCAGACATGACATGATATAGGTGCAGACATGACATGACATGATATAGTGCTTGTTTTGTGCACAAGTATCTCTAAAGTCTTGAAAACTTGGTCCTAGAGTGACCAAAAAAAAGTGCAAGAAATCATCAAACCATCACCAATCATCCCAAACCGTTGTGAGAAAATTTCACCACAACAGCAGTTGAATTTCTGTTGATTTTGGCGCCGTCTAATGAGACCTACTGACTTCCTGTTTGTATGAATGATGTGATGGCTCTGATTTGGCGGAGAAGATAAAAGTTAAGAGGAGTAAAAAGTGGCTGTGATTCATGTTCGTCCTCTTCGTCCTCCATGACGCGACATGCGGCGAGATGATGATGGAGGGCGGGGGCTTCGGGGAGGAGGAGGTGGTGATGCAGGAAAACGACGTGATGAAGGTGGAAGTCTGAGTTTATTCGCTCTCCTGTGTTCTGTGTGTGATGGCGGTGGAAGTGGTTTGTTGTGAGACTCTTCACGCTCAGGCGGACAGTCAGATGGGATTAATGGTTGACGGCGTGCGGCGATGGGGTCAGTGGGACACGGGACGAGGTGTGAAATTAATCCTCTGTGAACCAGCGACACAGAGCCCAGAGAGCTGGAAGCCGCCGCCGCCGCCGCCGCCGCCGCTGCTGCTGCTCACCGCCGACAGGAAGTAGATCAACTTTGCTTTATTTTTTAAATTAACTTCTGATTGCGGCTCCGTTTTATCCAAAAAAAAGAACTTTTCATACGACCGGCTTCATGGGAAGTTACAAAAGTTCAGCGTTGATTCTCCCTCTGGAAAGTAAAAACTACAAAGATTCAATTATAAACGTGGATTAAGTTCCACATCTAGCAAAAAAGTAAAAATTTAGAAACGATTGTAGTATTTATTTTTTTTATGTCCGTTTAAGGAAGAGGACTTTTGTGAAAATGTCTGTTAAACTCTATGAAAACGGTTGAATCGAGAATATAGCGTTAATAAAACATTTAGTCCACTTCGTTATGATGGATGTTAAAAATGACATTATATAATTAACATGTATTCATATTTCGTAGTTTTCTTTTTTTATCCCGCCTGAGAATCAGACCCACTTCTAAACATCAGACCCGCCTCCTTTCTGGGTTCTCAGCGTGTTTCGACATGCGTGAGATAAAGTCGCGTGTTCGCGGCGGCGTGTAGAAGAGAGATGGCGGGACGTGGGACGGCTGTGAATTGGACTGTGACGGCGGCTTCGACCAGACTTAGAGGCTGCCCGTGGCGAGCGCTCCGCCTCGGTGACTTCCTGTCAACACGCACGCTCTTCCTGGCGGTCCGTCTCTGCCGCGTTGTCTCTCTCTGTCGTTACGAAGAGATCAAACTTTATCTAATTAACGCCGTCTTCCTCTCCTGGGTGGACATTCCACATTGGGACGATTAATCCCTCATCCGGTCATTTATTTCAATTTCACATTTTCATACGTTTATTTTGTAAAGTGAAAGTGGACAAAATATGCGGATTAGTTGAAAATGATGCATTATGGGAGCAAGCGCCAAAAACATCATCATCATCATCGAAACCAAAGTTTAAGTAAAAATGTGAGATCAGAGGAAATGCTAAATTGATAAGCTTATGTAAGCTAAACCAACTGGTAGGCTAGCTTACATTGTGAGAGCTGAACTCAGCTAACACCTGCTATGACTAGCATACCTGCGTTGTGTTAACTGGTATTGGCTGAAATGAATAAGCAACTAGCTGTGAAAGCTGAATTTCGCTAAAATTAGCTATGATGTCTTGAATTAGCCAACATTAGCTATAATAGCTTAAATTAGCTAGTGTATGCTATGTTGGCTAAAATTAGCCAACTTTACCTTGTTGCTCAAATTAGCTGTGATAGACCTTAAGCTCCAGTGATCCTGCGGGGCCTGCTTCCATTATTGTTTCTCTGACGATCAAATCATAGAAATGCGTTAAGATAGAAATGTGAGTTTCTATCTTAGAAACGTGAGTTTCTAACCAGGACAAGTTTCTCTCCGGGTTCTATCGATGCTAATTCTGTATCTGATTTTGGACATTTGCATTCTTTAGGTTAGATAGCTGACATTTGCCAATTTTAGCTATGATATGATATGAGCTAACATTAACAATGCTAGCTGAAACTAGCCAAAGCTATTTCTGAGAAGGGAAATTAGTCAATGTTTGTAACTGTAGTTGATACAAGCCAGAAGAATAGCTGAAATGAACGCGCTTCAATGATGATAGCTGATATTAGCTAACATTAGCTATGATAGATGAACATCATAAACTTCATCAAGGGTAGCTGAAATAAGCCAACTTTAACTATAATGATTGAAATGAGCTAATATTTGCTACAGTAGCTGATATAAGGTAATTTTAGCTGTGATAGCTGATATTAGCTAACATTAGCTATGATAGTAAATAGTGAACATGCACTCATCCATATATTATCAGTAACCCTTCTTTTTGGTTCGGGGTCACAGAGTTGACTTTAACTGATATTCTTATTAGTATTTGTCAGTAAAATAAATCTGATTAGATATGATACCTCGCTATGCTAACTGATTTTAGCTAACTTTACTGACATAGCCTTACGACGGACTATCCTGAGGCTAACGCCGGAGGAGACCGCCTCTCCATCTTCTCCCACTCATCAGACTTTTTACACCACATTCCTGAAGCCTGGCGTCGCTTTTCCTTTAAAGTTTAAATCTGCCATCAAGAAAAGTAAAGTTGAAGTAGTTAAATATTTATTAGAATCATTTTATACACGTGGAAACTTTCACACACATTTTCCTGCTGCCGTTTCTACAATGAAGGATAAAAAACACCAATCCTTGTGGCGTAGAGTAATTACATATTCCCGTCGGCGGGTTGTTGACAAAAGAATAATTCCCGATCACATGTTGGCGTGATTTCGGCGCATTGCAGGAGGGCTGGTTGTTATTTTCCGACACGCGTGTGCCGCTGATCATGCCTTATTACGGGCCGCCGACAGGAAGCCGCTCTCATGTGCTGATGACGGCGGCAGGTAATTGGTGGAGCTGAGTGACAAGCGACGTCTCGGTGGAGATAATGAGGCCGCCATTTTAAGAAAAACGCTGACAGTTGACACAATTAAGTGCTACACGACGCCGATCAGTGGGTACATTTATTAAGAGACTGATTCCAGATTACACGCTCATGAATATTAACGAGCTGGCTGATTACTGGTTGATAATTAGGCGAGAGGGCCGGCTGAATGCTCACATGTCTTCCGGCGGCGTTTTCAGACGCCGTTCGGCTTTCGCAGAGATGATGAGGTTTGAGCGTTTGTCAGATTGTGACACGGCGGCTCCTTCTTCTTCTTCTTCTTCTTCTTCTGTGATGCCTCCTAAATCAATCCTGTGAGGAGCCGGAGGAGCCTAAACCGTCATTTGATTTGATTCCAGTTCATTAGTGGTGTTTATTTTCCGACGCCGTGGCGACAGCAGTTACCAAAACAGTCGCCTTATTCCGCTGACGATCAATCGCTGCTGGTTCTGGTGTACGATCTCGACTCCTCAGAGATTTCAACGTTAATCTAGAACGGCGTAAATTCAGCCAGCTACTAGACGGCTTTGCCAGTCTGGATCCGGCCGGATCCCCCGGTCAGACCATCAGGACCCCTGACATTAACCGACCCTCCAGTTGAGAGCGAAAAATTAGCCAGTATTTGCAATATCAACAAATATTAGCTCGTTCTAGCTATGATAGTGAAATTAGCGTACTTTAGCTACGATATATCTGATAATAGCAAACTTAAGCTATGACAGTAGAAATAAGCTATTATAGCTATAATAGCTTATATTATATAAGCTACTTGTGACAATAGCTGAAATAACCTATGTTTAGTCGTGATAACAAAAAGTTAGCTTAAGTTAACTTTGAAGGCGGAAATGAACTAATGTTAGCGACGAGAGCTAATATTTACTGGCTTCAACGATGAGAGCTGAAATTTGTGACATTAGTTCTGATAATTAAATTACCCAACTTTAGATAGGATGGTTAAAATGAGCTAATATTTAAATATAATAGTAGAAATTAGCTATCATTAGCTATAATAGCTGAAAAAAGTTACCTTTTTGGCTTTGATAGTTACAATAAGCTACAATTACCTAGGATAAGATAAACTTAGCCGACTATAGCTATGATTACAGAAACAAGCTACCCTTAACTACAATAGCTGAACTAAGCCGACTTTAATTATGATCGTTGAAATAAGCTATCTATAGCTATGATACCAGAAATCGGCTAACGTTAGCTATGAACACGCACAATTTGCTTTCTTTACTATGTGAGCTGAAATCCCCAAACATTAGCTATGACGGCTGAAATTAGCAACAAAAACCTCATTCATAGTTACTGAAATGTGCTAACTTTAGCCATGATAGCTCGCTGTGGCGGCGCTACTGATGATAGCCAAACTCATCTTTCATAGCTAATGTCAGCTAATAGCTGATAGCTGAATCGAACTTTAACCATGATACAGGCTGAGCTGTCTTGAGGGAACCGCCTCCTTTACTCGTGTGTCACTCATTTTGTTTCCGATCTCTGGCGGTGCAAACACATCGGGATGGGGGTCCACGCCTCTCCCGCTGCACACGGCGCCCAATGTAGGACTGTCATGAAGGTTAGGGTCTTAGTCTATTACCACCTGATGTTTTAACAGGAAATATTTTTGCAGCTTTTAGGCTCCGCCTCCTGTTTTCGTCTACCTTTGAAATCCTGGCGTGAATGTATTCGCAACTCTTTCTGCCGCCGGCCATTCCACACGGGGAGATGGCAGCCGCTGCGTTAGCTTAATGAGCTAACATTACAGATGCACAGGTAAACAGAATGGAGAGAAGCGGGAAGCGCTGTCCTGTCATCCACTGTCCTTTCAAAATTCCATCAGATCGTAAGTTCCTCCACGGAGGAAGAGCGCCCACGCGTCACGGCCGTCAATTATTTACGATGTAATTGCACCTGGATGCCGCGAGAGACCTTCGAGTGAGTTTCAGGCTCTTCGCTCAATTAGGAACCGTTTGTGAAGCAGATACTGAACCGGCGACCTCGCTTCCTCCTCGCCGAGTAGGCTGGCGAGATCCCACTTCGTGGCATAAACAACGCCGCCGCCCCCCCCCCCACGTTCAGATAAAGTTACCTAAAGATCTCAATCCAGGTTTGCAAGCCCCCAAAGAAGTCGCCATCAGAATAAATTATCTTCTTCCTGGTTATTCCAGCTCTCGCCCATTTGTCCATTTTCTGCAATTAGCTGCTGATTTCAGAAAAGGTCTCCTCAAGCGTGGAAATAATGAGAGCGGGAGGCAGCGATGGAGCGCGGCGTGGACTCTTTCTCCTCTCCGTTTGGCGGGAACTTCCTCTCTCCCCGCACCGATTCCATCAGGATTAGTGTGGAAGTGGCAGAAATCGATACTCAAATCAAAATGAGTCGGTTCGAGTGAGGAAGACGCCCGCAGTCGGCGAGGAGGCGTCTACTGTACTCCAGACCTAATCTGCTTCTCCTCTGCCTCCAGTGTTGTCAAGGTTACACGGAGGACTTAGTTTCACCATTTAACCACTCAAGACTAAATTATTATTATCATTTTTAATATAAATAAGGGAAAAACATTCTGATTCCTAAATGTGTGAAAGTAGAATTAAATCATCGTCTGGCTGATGACCTGACATTCTCCATCAACACTTCCTCCCTCCTTTTTCTCCTTCCCTTCCTTCAGTCCCGCCTCCCTTCTGTCCCTCTTTCTTTCCTTCCTTCCTCCTTCTATTCCTCTCGTCTTCGTCGAGGTGGACTCACTCTTCTTCTTGGGATCATTGTCTGGCTGCAGACTGATGACCAGAACTACACCTTGACTCGCTATGACACTACTGAATCGGATTTTCGCAGGCTAGGCTCGCTTGTAGCATACATAGCATGTTGCTAACTTGATCAATAAGAGAAAAGTTCTGAGTGGATTCTTGGACAGGTCAGTGTCCTCTGGGTTCAGGTCCAGTCGTGTCCAGTCACTATAAGTCACTATATTGTGATGTCATAAACTCATAATGGACCCTTTGAGGTGTTGGTACACTCTAGTGGACCCCCTGAGGATCCTCTCGGAACGGTTTCCTACCTTCAAAGATATAATTAAGACATTTTCATAGTTTGTTTTTCTAAGTTGAGACTCTTTTCCTGGACTGGACCAACAAAGATGCAATAATTTTATTCTCTAGGACTTGACAGGACCAACTCCATGCTGCAGAGAGAAATTAATACCCAGGAGGTCCGAGTGCTAGCAAGGCTTGTTGATCAGTAGGCGCAACAAACAGTTCTGAGAGGAACCGTCCACTGGGGATTAGAACTCAGTACCTTCAACCGCCTTTTTTCCTGCTGATTGGAATAGCAGCGTCAGTCCTCCAGCAAAAACAGCAGCAGCTATTAATCTGGTCCGCTTCTCCACGCTAACGTCTCACACAGGTTTTTAAAAAATGGAGCCGCTCTGGCTTTTGTGGTCGACCATTCATTCTACACTTCCTGTTGTGCTGTGAAAAGCAGCAACTCAGAAACGGAAGCTTAATAAGTTCTTTGAACCAGTTTTCTGAGAACTGCAGCCGTTTCCAGTTGATGCGGTGCAGAAAGAAAGAAGAGAAGGACCTTCTGGTCTGAAAACGATTGCTAAGAGTCTGCAGGGTACAACACTCTGAGGGGTCTTCGGTACACTCCTGGACACTTTCAGCGCCGGTTGTGAGCACAACCAAAGACCTCGTAAGTCAAGTAGGTAGGAGGGAAGGTCAGGCGGCAGATAGGTAGGTAGTTAAATCGATCGGTCATTGAGGAGGATGGTTGGTCAATAGGTCTGCTATGTTGGCCGGTAGGTAGGTAAAGTAGGTCAGTAGGTCATCAGGTGGGCCGGTATGTAGGTCAATAAGTCAGTCAGTGGGTCGGTATATATGAAGGGTGGTTGGTCAGTAGCTTCCATGGCTGGTTCAGAGCCTCCTATGGGAACGGTTCTTTGGGTTTTTGCCAAAGAGCTTTTACAATAGGTAGGGTGGTTAGTTGATAGTTCAGTAGGTGATTGGTCAGTAGGTAGGTAGGTGGGTCAGCCTCTCACGGACAAAGATCTGGTGAGGCAGGTAGGTACATTGGAAAGTAAGTCGGTCTGCAGATATGTGAGGTAGGTTGGTGTGAGTAGGGAGGACATAAGTAGATCAGTAGAAAGGGGAGTTGATTGACAGGTAGGCGGGTGTGGGTAGGTTTTGGTTGCTAGGACGGTAGTGTAATTACAGTATATTACAGGAAAGGAAGTCTTTACCGTCGCCGTAGCAGTAAACTGGTGTTTTTGTCAGTCGGTAGGTAGATTTGAAGGTCACTAGGTCGTTTGGTAAGGTCCAGGGTTGGATCAGACTCTTATTTGCCTAAAAATAACCAGGTTTTACTTGGCTTTTTACTTTTTTACTCTCAAATTTCCTCCTTCAACACCAGCTAAAATGTGATTACTTTCACCACCTCTGCGAACAGCCAGGAATATTAAACATGGATTGATTTGTCCCGGTTCAGCGCTGGTTTTAACTCTGCCTATTCAGCAAACAGAGTTTTAGCCATTAGCGGGGCTTAGGATTTAGCTTAGCATTCTTACCCTCCCTTACCTTTGCCCACTTCCTCATCCTGCTGCTTTCAGCACAAATTAGCCGTATTAAGACAGTGACTGATCGCCTCACGTTTTCCCCCCAGCTGCCGGCGGGCAGCGGCTGTCTGCATCCATTGGTAACGCTAGCCGTATATGAAATCCAGACAGCCTCAATCGATAGCCACCCCTGGGCAAGGACGGACATGGAAGGCAGGGGAAGCAGAACAGGATGCTGCCTAATTCGATGAAATAGACATTATCCGATGCTCGCAACGCGGCGGGGCATGAGTAATCATAGACAAATTCATTTTAGAGCCCAGGAGCCCAGGATTGCTTTCAATTAGGGGCAGAGTTTAGAGCATATAGTGTGAGTGGGCAGGAGAGGATTCAGACACGGCTCGCCTCACTTTTTGTTGACATCGCCAATTTGCAGCCGAGGTCTTTTTCCGGTAAGAGCCGCGGCGTTGCAGTCGCCGTAATGCTTGACTAACTAGTTCGCCGCGAGGTGCAGACAATGATCCACTCCGAGGCTCCTGCCGCTCTTCAGCTCAGGGATACAAATCAACCGGAATGAGAGCTACAAAAAACTGAAGGAGGAAGAGATCAACTCCTGATGGAGGAATTATTTCCGAAATTGATCGATTCCACGTCTACGGGGAAATTGGTTCCCAGAAAGTCTTTTTTTTTCTTTTTTTTTTGATATGGACGGAAATTTGTGTGATTGCTGCAAAGATTTTATTTTATGTTTTTAAATCTGTGGGATATATGATACCAACAGTGACAACACGCTGGATATGATCTATCCTTTCCATTAATTGTCTTAAACTGAGCGCTCTTATCTTCAACAGTCCCCTTAGTGATGCACCAAGACCACTATACAAAATATAACACTATACACTATATACAGAATCTCAAAGAAGACGACTCGAAAGTCTCCTTACCGTAAAGTCTCGACCTTATGTAAAGAATAACCTTTGGATCGTTGTGTAACGGCTGCGAGGTAAGAGTCGGACTGGATTCTATGGGACTGAATGCTTCGGCGAGGCTGTTGACCTCTGACCTCCAGGCCTACCATGACAGCATAGATGTCAGTAAATGCATAGATATGATGAAGATGAAGACCTGCAGAAGATGATCCTTACTGGGTGGTTATGACACATTTAAATTCACCCACATAAAGACGATGTTACCGACCCTATAGGAAAATGTTTTCTCTCCGTTTCCATGGCGTCGACCTCACTGAATCTCTTTCTTTCTATCCTTCATTCCATCCTCCTCTAAATGTTCTTTCCTTTGTCGATCATCTTGTTCGCCCTCACCCTCAGGTGATTTTCCATCTCTTTGTTTCCTCCGTTAGTCCAAGCGGGCTTAAGGTTTCATTAGAACGCGTCGGTCTGGATCCGTCCTCTTCCTGTTCCTGTCAGACATACATATTTATGATGTTCAGGGAGAGCAGAGAATGAAAGTGAGTGGGAGGGAAGAGATGGAATCTATGCATTCCTATTAAAAAAAAAAAGAATACATGTAAGACAGAGCGGGACAAAGCGCCGCCAACACTGGACCGTCCTCCGGCAGAACCTCGGCCGCGGTAAATAAAGCATCATGGAGGCTGTTTATCTCCCACTTCCTGCCAGATACGGTTCTGACTGGAAATAGTCCTTCGGGAAGGGAAGTCTTTACCGCCGTTGTAGCCGTAAACTGCTGTTTTTGTGAAAAACTCAATTCATTGCCATGAAGTAATGTTGTTACGGTAAAGTGCTGACATTGCCGTGAAATGGACTTACCGTAAAGTGGTGTCATTACAGCCAAATGTTGATGTTTCCATTAAGGGATGTGATTACCGAAAAGGGATGATGTTACAAAAAGCATGGATGTTGCCTTTAAGTTGCGTAATTACTTCGATGTTTTGTCGGTACGGTAAAGTGTTGAAATTACTGTAAAGTGATGTTATCATAAAATGAAGCGGTCTTTCATTTTGGTAAAGTTGTGGGGTATCATTGTTGTAAAAATGTTGTTGTTAATTCTTACTGTAAAGTGTTGACGTTGCTTTGAAGTGTTGTTACTGTGAAGTGTTGTTACCGTAAAGTGTTGACGTTGCTTTGAAACAAAATTCAAAAAGCTAAATTCAAAAGCTGGTAGCTAAATAAGAGCCATTTAGTAGTTGTATGATTTTTTTTAAATTAATTTTTACTTTTATATAACCAGCAGTGGGGGGGGAAAAAAGTCGCCTAATTGTTTCTATAATTGATTAATCTACAATAAAAATAGTCGTTAATTTCATCCCGATATATTCTTTGCAACCGTGAAATTTTGTCCAGCTGCCGCTGTCAGTTCCTCCTCCACGCTTTCACATCCGTCCTCCTCTTCACGAGACTCCTCCTCTCTTCCTCAGGTATATACGGCCCGGACGAGGGATGGGCTTCAGCCTACCCAGAATGCAGAGAGAGAAACCAGTCGCCGGTCAACATCATGGACCAGGACACCAAAGTGTCCGGCGAGTACCAGGACCTGACCCTGGAGGGTTTTGATGCCGAATCCTCCAATAAGACATCCATGAAGAACACCGGGAAAACAGGTGAGGAGACGACCCGGGCCGGAGGAAACCAGACAATCGGTCCCCCAAAAGGTGTTTTCTGTTTTTTACAGCACCAAGATATGACACGGAAACCGCCAATGTCCACTAGGGGGAGCTAAATGCAGACATGACCACCTTTAGCTGTGACATAGCAGCTAGACGTTGCTAGCATTGTCAGAAAAAGTTGCTGGAACTAGATTTAAAGTCGGACGATGGGCCTTTTGTGAAGAACCGGTCTGAGGAAGTTAAAACGCTTCCTTCCCTTTCTTCACACATGGCATCCGAATTTGTTTGGGAGTTTACGAATTTAAAAAAAAATGTAACAACCCCACCAGTAATCACTGAAGGGGGAAAAAACCAAAACCTCCCGGGTTCAGTGACCTCACTGAACCCGGCCGCATCGCTGCCACCACTCTGACACTTTTGTGATTTCCTCGTTACGTCATCACTACCTCCTCCGCCGTCTCCGTTTTCGTCCGGACGTATTGAAGCCGACATGAAGGACACACAGGTGTCTGAACGGTGATGCAAACACCTTTTCAAACTGTTGGTAGGAGGCGTACTGACGGGCCTCTGAGTGAGCTAGCCTCTTCCCTTCCTCTCGTTGCCGTCATCATCTCGTCACGAAGCCCAGCCTGAGAACCGCTGGCAGGTGTCGGCGTGTCAAACGTCACGCCGCACGCGATTTACAAAACACGACAGGTGCAGTACGCAGCGAGTCACTCGTGATGAAGATGACACGTCCCATTTCCATGCAGACAAGTGTAATGGCAGGTGTCGGCGCCCGTCCCATTCAAGCGCCGGACCATCTGCGTGGCGCTCCCCTGGCACGTCGAGGACCCTCCTCCGTCGGCCACAGCTATTTTTTCCTCGCCATTCCAGGTTGTCAGTAAGATGGATGACGCTTCGTCGTCGGCGTCATCGAATGGCTCGCGAGCGGCGGAGGCCACAGGTGGTTGGCTTCAGCGCCGACAGCAGGCTGAGCGCTGCCCGGAGCGCAGCTGTGTGTTCCCAATAATAATGTTCAACGTCCCATTAGATCCAGGATGTGATGCAACATCTGAATAAATTGTCAATTAGTCGCTAACGCCCGTTTCCTGCTGCAGGATGTGTCGGTTTTAAAACCTCGGTTGAGGGGAGTCAGGTGATTATATAGGAAATGATTGTGCAGGAGGAGGAGGGGCAGGAGGAGCAGGAGGGGCAGGAGGAGCAGGAGGGGGAGGAAGGAAAACCAGACCCGGGTTGACATCCTTGTATAGAAGTGAGAAAAGTGTAAGATGAGGCTCAAGAGTTGACCCAGTATATATGTGTGTGTGTGTGTGTTTGTGACACACACACATATATATATGTGTGTGTGTTTGTGACACACACACATATATATATATATATATATATATATATATGTGTGTGACATATGTCTGTGTATATATATGTGTGTATATGTGTGTGTGTGTCACAAACGCACACATATACACACATATATATATACACAGACATATGTCACACACACACACATTTATATATATGTGTGTGTGTGACATATGTCTGTGTATATATATGTGTGTATATGTGTGTGTGTGTCACAAACACACATATATACACACACACATATATATATATATGTGTGTGTGTGACATATGTCTGTGTATATATATATGTGTGTATATGTGTGTGTCACAAACACACACATATACACACACATATATATATATATGTGTGTGTGTGACATATGTCTGTGTATATATATATGTGTGTATATGTGTGTGTGTGTCACAAACACACACATATACACACACATATATATGGACACAGGATAACTACGTTTTTATATTTATTTCCTTTAAATGGACGTAAACCAAATACATTGAGATCGTTGTTCACTTTCATCCCTCCTCCATGTTTGTCTGTAGCCGCCGTCCTGCACGATAATCTGCGTCTCACGCAACGCCGCCCTGAGGGCGCCTCATATTACAGCCATTACTCATTTCGTGTTTACCGTCGCCTCACTCGGCGAACGCCGCCGCTTCTCCACCTGCAGCCGCAGGAATAAAGAGCAGCACAAACACGGAGGTTTCATTTATAGTCGTGTTATTTATCCAGTGCCGCGTCACTGCGCCTCAGTGGGCGCCACCACTTCCTGTCCTCCCTGAAGGAGTCGTCTGTTCAGTCAGCGCCACGAGAAGCGGCGTGACGCACGGTTCGCCGTTCAGCCTCGGTCTTTAACGCTGACATCAGCAAAAAAGACGTCTTCTATTAATGACGTTAGTAAATCTTTGCTTGTAATTATAATGTTTTATTCAACATTTTTTCCTTTTTCCTCCAAATATTTTGGCGTTTTGACATTATTTTCATAACATTCTGGCTTTTTTTGGGAATTTTTGAAATACATATATAAATATAATATAATATCGATCTTAGGAATCGGAAATGGAAAATTGAAAAAAGCAAAATTCCCTAGAAAGCAAAAGAAACCGCTTCACACCGTCATAAGCTCCGCCTCCATCTCTGTATGATGAGGGCGTTACTGAGAGACCACCAATCACACGCCGACCCGGCTGACCATCGGGAGGAGGATCCCCGCCGCTGCCTCCAGGACAAACAGGAGGAGAGTGAGGAGCTCATCGCTGCAGTCAAGTATAAAACGTCTCTGGCTGGCGTTAAAAGGCCTCCGGTGGCTGGACCTGTTCCCTGATGGCGCCCTGAAAAGGATGATGATGGCCACCTGCGCGGCGGGGCATAATTTAAACGGATTTGGCGTGCCGCTGCATGTGAGAGCCGTGTAAAAATGAAAACATACAACAACTGTGGAAAAAAATGGCGCCCCAGAATGCGCGGTCCATAAAACAGGAAGTGAAGCACGGACAAGGACAACCTGTGGAGATGAAGCTCCGCCCCCCTGCAGACTTCAAAAACTTTAATCTGACATCTCCATCCAGAGTGTGAAGATGACATCATCAGACCCATCACTCTGAGGATGAATAACACAAATAAAAGAGCGAATGATTCTGGGATGAAGGTCCAGCGAGAGACTTCAGGAGGAAAATAACAGGTCAGAGTTCAGAGGTCAAGTCAACGAAACTCCTGGATCCATCGGTGGTTCCTACAACTATAATTGAAAATATGATATAATATATCTACCGCCAAAGTTCTCCGTGAGACCAGAGGAGGAAATAAATGAGCAGGAAGGAGCTTCGTGACCTTTGACCCTAAAGGATAGAACTAACAACGAGAAGTTAGTTGGACAAATAAAAAAGAAATAAAGAAATATATAAAATATTTTTCATTTTCACTTTATATTCTATATTTCCTAACAAGCAGAGACACAAATTCACTTTTTCTCATAATGTTTTGACTGAAATCTCAAAATATAAATAAAAAAAGACTTTATTTTAGTTCATTTTTAACTTTAATCTGGAGAAAATTTAACCTTTACTAAGTTCCCGAAATATTCTGATCTGATCTGAAAGATTTTGACATGAACTTACATTTACGGTTTCTTCATTATATTAAACATTTACTCTCAAAATATTCTTCTACAATAGTCTTTTTCTCTATTTATTCTAAATGTGATGTTTTAACTGTCGTCATATTTTGACTTCACCATAATAATATTCAAATTTTATGGTAAAATGTCTGTTAAATCTCCGCCATGATGAGTCAGCAAATTATCCCGCCTCTGAGGCTGATGGGAGATTTCTGAACCGGTCCTGTTCAGTTCTTTCCATCCCATCATAAACAGCTTTGTGCTGCTCAGCGGAGAATGACGACCTCGTATGATGCCACGGCTGACCTCTGTGACCTTTTCTTTCCCTTCCAGTTGCCATCATGCTGAAGGACGACTACTTTGTTCGGGGGGCGGGGCTACCCGGGAGATTCAAGGCGGAGAAAGTGGAGTTCCACTGGGGTCCGAGCAACGGGTCTGACGGTTCTGAACACAGCATCAACGGCCGGCGTTACCCCGTGGAGGTAAGAAGCAGTCGACCGCTCGCATGTCTGACAGGGGGCGGTTGAATCTACCCGTGAGTGGTGATGACATCATCAATGAAGCCCTGTCGCTAGTAGATAGTTAGCATGACCGTCAGTGGGCAACGAGTCATTCCAGCGGACTGCTAGCTTCCGTGCCTATAGCTGTTAGTGATTCTCATTCCTCGTAGAGTATTTTGATTCCAGGAAGAAGTAGAGCATCAGAATCAATCATTATTATTGATTCTGAATCTTCATGCTAATTCTTTGGTGAATTTGAAGCACGCGTAAATTATGTTAGCTTTCATGCTAAAAAACTGTGAGTCACTGAATCTTGCAAGCATAACATTGGCTTTGTTGGTAGCATAACATAAGCTTTCATGCTAATAATAATAATAATAATAATACATTTCATTTAATAGCTGTTTGTGTTTTTTGAATGGCGGAAGCACAATGTTAGCTTTAATGCTGCTAGCTGATAGTGACACAGAATGCTACCGTCTTTCCTATGTCATAGCTCATATTGAATCTTGCTGGTCTAATATTAGCTCTCTATTATCTTTGAATGCGGCGTACATAATGGCAGCGATCATGCTAATGCTACTATATACTGGGATTCTTTGTGGAATAAACTTATTGCTCATGCTAACAGCTGGCTTTGAATCCTCGTAGAATAAAGTTAGCTAGGATTTGATTGGATGTCAAACAGAGACACGTTGGGGATGCTTTCATGCTATTTGGAGGTTGTGAGAATCTCATTCGTGGAGGCGGGGTTCCCAAAAGTTTCGTCCTCGCTCCAAACTTTAGCATCCAGTAGCATCCATCTTCATCCTGCGGGCCTCCGAGCAACAATCCACAGCGTTTATTTGCATATTGTTTAGATGCAGCCGCCCGTCTGTTTAACACCGAAATGTCAACCATCTCCGTTTGGACTGGGGGAGCAGTGCCTCTTCACGCCGACCGGCCAAACAGATGAATATGTATTCCCTGACATTTGGGAGATCAGCGCTGACGCTTCGGTTTGATATTGTAATCTTCTCTCTCCGTTCCAAACTTCTTCTTCTTTTCTTTCCCCCCCCCCCCCCCCGAACCTTTCCTCAAAGTTGCACAGAGGTGCCTTTGTGTCGGCTTTTGAGATAGCGCCGTATTTGACGGATGGATTTGTCCTCCAGGCGTTCACGTCAGAAATATGGCCGACCGCAGATGATGCTGAAAGTCCAGAACCTGTACCGTGTGAGCGGATGATGGAGCGCCGCCTTCTCAAAGCGTTAGATTTATAAGAAGCTTTTATGTCATCGTTTGGAGATTCATTTAAAATCTAATATTATGACCTCGATGTGTTTCCCCAGAGACGCACGCCGAAATCAATACTAGCACGCGGCGTGGCGTCGGGCCGCGACCGATACGGCTCTATGATTTAATCTCCAATATCATCGTTTGTTTTTGCAGCTTTGCAGAAAAATATGAGAAAAAAAATGGATGAAAAAAAATAATGAATAAAAGATAATCATTTGAGGGTTTAAAGATTATAGAACAGAGAAAAGATTTGTGTTCAAAATGTATATTTATTCTGTAATGGAAACTTCAATTCTATTCCCTGTTCGCAGTGAAAACCAAAGTGAGTTCCAGCCCCCCTGTGGTCTGTGGAGGTACTGCAGCGTGACCGCCATCAACCATTTCCTTTACTATAAAATACTTATTAAATTATTATTACTATTTTTTAATTATTACTTACTTCCTTATTATTATATTATTATTAAAATATTTACATTTCAGACATCAGATTAAAAAAAAACACATTTAATCCGACCTGGAATAAGCAGAATTTCTTTATTTAACTCATTCATTAAAAAAAAGAATATACTTTTATAGCGTTTTAAGATTATAATACAGGTAGAAGAATTCATTTAAAATAGATATATTCTTGCTGACGCAGTGATATTGAAGTGTTGGTCTATATTCAATAAAACACAATTATTTTCATTTAATCAAATATAAATAAAGATGTAAAATACAGGCGATGATGGTGAGTGTGGTGGGAGGAAGAGGAGAGTCTCAAACTCCAACAAACCACATTTATACTTATTTATGATAAAAAATATAAAAGAAACCTGCAGCGGCGTCTCCATGAATTGATTTGATATATTTAAATATTTCTATATTTTATCTTTATATTACTACAATCCTGGATAATGTCCATGTTCTCCTTATCTGGCGTCTGTGAAGCGGCAGCAGGGAGAAGCGTTTCCTCCTCAGCTACATGGAACAATGTTATCTCTGCGGGGGGAGAACACGGAGAACTCAAAACACGTACTCTGCAGAAATATCACATAAATACAAAATACTATCTGCCGGGGCAATAAATGATACGTATCCAAGATGAAATCCTTCATAAAGTGGGTGGAGAACCAGAATAGAACAGAGTCCAGGACGCCTCGGAGTCCAGATCCTACAGGAATGAGCCGATTTCTGATTATTGACCTGATTCTTACGAAAGTCTGCTCGGCTGATCATGTGACCAAAAAGTTTTATCAGGGTTTTTTTTGTATTATGAGTGTTAATGGAAATAAAGTTGTTGTTTTTAGGTGAACTGATCAGTTTTCAGCCCGTTTGAAGGATCCCGTTAAATCTACGCCTCGGATGTTGATCAAACTTGTTAAAAGGTTTTTTTATTGGAACAGTTCCCTGATGGGGAGCATTTCTTGCTGGACTTGAGATGTTTGTAAACCAGACAGTTGCTTCTCCGTGATGAGGCGACCTCCTGTCCAAGCCGGGGCACCTGGAAAAATGTCAGTGGGGTTAGACTTCAGGAGGGATGGATGACGATGTTGGATCTGTTTTGGAGCATTTTGATAAAACTGGATCGACGGGTTCTGGCATAAAAAAAGAACCAGTTATGTTTGGTGGCGGCTGTAATGGTTTGGGTAGCGTTGGCGGCGGTAGTGTTGGCTGCAATGGTGGCTGTAGTGTTGGCGGTAGTGTTGGCTGTAGTGTTGGTGTAGTGTTGGCTGTAGTGTTGGTGTAGTGTTGGCTGTAGTGTTGGCTGTAATGGTGGCTGTAGTGTTGGCTGTAGTGTTGGCTGCAATGGTGGCTGTAGTGTTGGCGGTAGTGTTGGCTGTAGTGTTGGTGTAGTGTTGGCTGCAATGGTGGCTGTAGTGTTGGCGGTAGTGTTGGCTGTAGTGTTGGCTGTAGTGTTGGCTGTAATGGTGGCTGTAGTGTTGGCTGTAATGGTGGCTGTAATGGTGGCTGTAGTGGTGGTGGCGGTAGAGTTGGCGGTAGTGTTGGCTGTAGTGTTGGCTGTAATGGTGGCTGTAGTGTTGGCTGTAGTGTTGGCTGTAATGGTGGCTGTAGTGTTGGCTGTAGTGTTGGCTGTAATGGTGGCTGTAGTGTTGGCGGTAGTGTTGGCTGTAGTGTTGGCTGTAATGGTGGCTGTAGTGTTGGCGGTAGTGTTGGCTGTAGTGTTGGCTGTAATGGTGGCTGTAGTGGTGGTGGCGGTAGAGTTGGCTGTAGTGTTGGCGGTAGTGTTGGCTGTAGTGTTGGCTGTAATGGTGGCTGTAGTGGTGGTGGCGGTAGAGTTGGCTGTAATGGTGGCTGTAGTGGTGGTGGCGGTAGAGTTGGCTGTAATGGTGGCTGTAGTGGTGGTGGCGGTAGAGTTGGCTGTAATGGTGGCTGTAGTGTTGGCTGTAATGGTGGCTGTAATGGTGGCTGTAGTGTTGGCTGTAGTGTTGGCTGTAATGGTGGCGGTAGAGTTGGCTGTAGTGTCGGTCTGGGCTGATTCTGTTCGGGGTCAACGGTATCCTGGAGAAAACCATCATTTGTGAACTTTCCTTAAAGGACTACGAACTGATTTTGTTCCAGATTCTAGAGGGGAAGTTTTCAAGGTCATGACGGGGGTCAGACTGGGACCTGGGACTTCTCAGGTCACATGACATCATGAAGGGCTTTCCGACCTTCTATATTCCGCTTGTTCCCGTGTCTCTGTCTCCACTCCGTAACCTTCAGCGTGCGGCGCTGAGCGCCGGCGAGGAGCGCTCTCCCGCTGCCCCCGTGTTCGCCACATGAATGATGTATGACTTAGGAGCCATGCCATTTAGTAATTGTAGTCTAATCGGGCCCTTGAATGGCGTGATGAAGTAGGGACCCCCATCCCCCCACCCCCCAACCGCCGCTTCAAGCACTAATGCTGGCTCTGATATACGGAGCACGCGTCTTCAGCCGCGGTCTGACGCCGCTCTCTTTCAGAGGGCGTGTCCTTCGCATCCACAGCCACAGGTCTTCTCCGGCGGGAGGTTGTTGATTCTGGACCGTCAGGCCAAGGTCGGCCGTCAGCGGACGGCGTACGGCGTACGGGAGGATGGACACAAATATATTTACAGACAGACTCGACTCCTGCATCTTTTCTTCCTTTTGTTTGTTTTGTTCTCCGATGGTTCTGCTGAGAACCACGGCACAGGAACAAAGAGCTGATGCATTTCACAAATGAGATTCTGTCAAAGAAATAGAATAATGATAATGATGATGTCATCACGCTACCTGCTATCTCACCAAATCAAAGAGAAGGGGCGGAACCTTCGGCTTCTTCTGGTCTTTATTCTTAAACAAAGGTTCAAAGTGCACAAAACACGATAAAACCCAGCAGAGGGACACCAAACTGAAAGAAAGTGAATTATTGAGATTAAGATTCACAAATGTTACAAACACATTTGTAAAGGAACGACGAAGTGAGATGAGATGAAGAACATCTGTGTTGTATAACACGGGGAGGCGGGACCTTTGTCACAGCGTTCGCTGACAGTTGGATCGTTTGTGACGGTCGAGTTTTAAAAACAGAATTCTAAACACTCCCTTAAACTGTGTTGAGTCTGAGTGAACTTTTCTAAGAGTGGACCCCCGCCGGTCATTTTCCCGACTCAGCATCAGTTAGTTTCTTCTTTCCTGTTTATCAGGGGGGCCAACTTTTCAGATCAGCTGGGAGGTAGTTTATTTCTGGTGGGGTCAAGTTTACTTCCTGTCTGCCCTGTTTTTGCCCTCTGTAGTTTCAATTTAACTTCCTATTTACCTCAAGTCTCTCTGTAGTTTGTAACTCTGTACTTTCAGTTTCTCTGTAGTTTCGGTTTCTTTGTAGTTTGTGTTTTTCTCTCTAGTTTTTTTCTCTGTAGTTTTTTTCTCTGTAGTTTTGTTTGTCTGTAGTTTTGTTCCTCTGTAGTTTTGTTTGTCTGTAGTTTTGTTTGTCTGTAGTTTTGTTCCTCTGTAGTTTTGTTCGTCTGTAGTTTTGTTTGTCTGTAGTTTTGTTCCTCTGTAGTTTTGTTCCTCTGTAGTTTTGTTTGTCTGTAGTTTTGTTTGTCTGTAGTTTTGTTTGTCTGTCGTTTTGTTCCTCTGTAGTTTTTTTCCTCTGTAGTTTTGTTTGTCTGTAGTTTTTGTTCCTCTGTAGTTTTGTTCGTCTGTAGTTTTGTTCGTCTGTAGTTTTGTTCGTCTGTAGTTTTGGTTCTTCTGTAGTTTTGTTCGTCTGTAGTTTTGTTTGTCTGTAGTTTTGTTCATCTGTAGTTTTGTTTGTCTGTAGTTTTGGTTCTTCTGTAGTTTTGTTCGTCTGTAGTTTTGTTTGTCTGTAGTTTTGTTTGTCTGTAGTTTTGTTCCTCTGTAGTTTTGTTCGTCTGTAGTTTTGTTTGTCTGTAGTTTTGTTCGTCTGTAGTTTTGTTTGTCTGTAGTTTTGTTGATATTTTAGAGACTGGAGACCCCTGAACCTTCACACCACTGGACACTGTTGTCACACGTGGCCCAGAACTTGGTCTGATGGTTCGGACCTCAGAACCTCCCGAACCCTCAGAATGGATGTAAACAGCAGGTCTGAACAGGTGGCCGCCTCCCACTACGGCGCGGGTGAGGCCGCTATCGGCGCTCTCCGGCCGAGGTGCTGAGCCATCCATCCGGTGTGACGGCCTCTGGTTTTATCTGCACCCCCTCCCAGACGTGATAAACGAGGAGGGGGGGATGAAGGGGGGGATGAAGGGGGGGGGCTGGCTTTTACCCACCTGCCTCGATAAGAGAGGCACTGTAAATGAACGCGCGATAGGGGGGCGGGAGCGTGTGGATTTGGGCGGTCCTCTTCCTCACACTTCCTCACTTTGCTCTGCCGCAGGTACCGCAGATAAAGACGGCCCCGGTGATGAATGGGATTTTATTTCCCATCAACCTTTGCTGCGTGGGAAATGGAAAGCCCCTCCCGGCCCCTAAATCATCAGATGAATAATGATAACGGCGGGAAGCGGTTTTCATCTCTTCTTCCGCTATTTGTCCGCATGCAAACTGTTTGTTCCTCGCCGCGCCGCTTTCCTCGCCAGCGTCTGCAAACTGCGGCGCCGACGTTTAAATACGCGTTTCATCACGATTCACAGAGGCGGACCCCGTACAGGAAGTGCGACGCCACTCCCTCTCATAAATTTCCGTCACTCCGGGGGAAAAGCTCATCAGTGCGCCCCGCCACGGCCGCCGCCGTTCATCCAATCCAGTTAACTGACGCCGTAAAACTTTTATTGGGAGTGTTTGTCGAACAATCGGCAGCGGCTCGGCGAGCCGGCGCTCTCTGAGGGTTTTACAGCCGCGGCGCGGGGACGCTCATTACCGCCACTCCCACCGGCGGCGGCGTGGGCAGAGATGTGAGGCTGTAAACACAAAGTGAAGAGGCTGACAGCCAACGATCCCTCGCCGACACGATGAATGAAAGATGATGGCGTGATCGTTGATGGATTAGCCTCGCGGGAGGCAGGAGAGACCATCGTTCAGACGCCGTCTACGTACGCCGGCGTACTTCAACGCGTCGGTTGGGTCGGCGTGGATTCATCCACAAGATGGCAGTGAAGAGAGAAACGTTCCATAAACGACCATAACGGACGCAGTAGATAAAAGATGGCCTTTAGACGTCATTAAATGCACCGCGAGGTGTTTGCGTTCGTTACTTTTTATAATCGCAGGATTTCAGAATATTTGATTAGTCATTAAATTCTAATTTGGAGAAAATCCAGTAGATAAATATGTTTTTGTCTCGTTTCCGCCGGTACCTGCTAGTAATGCTGGACCTCCACCACCAGGTGGCGGTAATGTCCTGCAGCACAAACAACTAAACTTCTGCGTATAAATAAATTATACTCTGTGTTTTCAAAATCGACTGTCACCAAATTCGGGCTGGTCACAATAATCTGGCATATCGATAATAAGTAACGATAAAAGAAAATATTGTTCTCTTTTTTTTAATTTAAATTTAAATTAGAATTTTTTAGATTTTGGAAAAAAAATTCTGCTTAAATTTAAAAAAAATAAATAAGATAAAGTTAATTTCTTACACAACATATGATAACATAAATGAATAATAATCATTATAATAAAGATATAATTATTATTACTATATTAATCGTTGTTGATGTTTAGTTATCATTCATAATAAAATACTTAAACATATCAATAATGAATTATAATAAAATATTAAATATGAGACATTTAAAGTAGTACAACATAAAATAACATATATATATATATATATATATATATATATATATATATAATTATTTATTTGATGATAACTATTTGAATGAAAGTGATTTGAATAATATTAAAATGAAATTATTTTTCAGTTTTGACCAAAATAAGATTAGATAAAAATAATAATAACATTTTAAATAAAATACTAATAATTAAATAAAATGATACAGAAACAGTTTTGGCGGTGAAGGTGGTTTTTTCGGGAGGGGGGGCCGTTTGTTTTGAGAACAGCCGATCTCATTGGTTCCGGTAACCACGGAGATTTTCCTGCCTTAATGCCGTTTCTCCTCCTCTCATTTATTACCACGTCTTTTTTTTTTTGTGTGTGTTCTCTCTCCCAGCCGCCGACATTCCATTAAACCTTCAAAGATAACGGATGACTGCCGCGCCGCTCTACCTCGTTGTTTTTTTTTTGATTTTATTTATTTATTTATCATCCTCCTTCCCTGCGGATAGAAACGCACGCCGTCCCTAGCATAATGTTATATTTGCCTGTCGTCGGTGACACCCACGACGCATTCTTTAAAAGCTCCGCGCCGCCTGGAGGGCAAATAGATGGCGTCCCAGTCGCGGCCGCCGTTCCCAAGCATTTTTAATAATCTGCCTTGCTGATAGGGGCGACCCCCCGCCACCTTCTTCTTCTACTGCTTTTATGAAAGAAGTCGTGAAATTGAAAAAGCCGCAGCCGACTCTCGGGCCCATTTCTCCACATTTCAATTTGATTTCTGAGTCAGATCGCATGAGATCAGAGCCCCGCCCCCCCCCACCAGCACCCCCACCCCCACCCCCACCCCCATGCTCTCCGATGAAAGGCTCTACATATGTAGGATCACATGACCTCTTTTGATGGACGCCCTTTCTCAGGGGTTGCAGCGCGGCTCAGATGCAGGGAGACGCGGCATCAAACCTTCGTCTTGATGTCCTCTCTCTCTCCGCCAGGCGTGTTTTCACACAAAGCCTCACTTATGTCGCCTCAGATCCGTCAGTCCCTCAGGGCGGGGGAGGAGGCGGGGGCCTCAGGCCGGCGCCCTGAGCCGGGTCACGCCGACAGTATCATCACTACCTCTACATTTCCATCCGGAGACGTCCCAGGAGACGGGTGGATGAAAGGAGACGGTTGTGTCCTATGATTGGAAACAAAGCCGGGTGGGGTGGAGGAAGAGGCTGTGACATTTCCTGTGTGCAGGGCTCCGCCCCCCCGCTGGCGTGTTGTCTGAGATGGATTTCATTAGCGTGTTCACTGTAGTGTTTTATTATGTTGGCATTTACCGTTAGCTTTGGCCGTCATCCAGTACGGAGGTCAGATCGTTAAATTCTCTATCTGCACATTTATTCCTCTTTGCTTCACGAGAGAGAGGGAAAGTTCTGGTTCCCTGCAGAACGCCACGGCCCAATTTGGAATCTGGAAGTCCGCCAAAAGCTCCGCCGAATATTAATGACCCCCGTCACCGTTGACCTTCCTCGGACCGCTTTGGTCGATTCTCACCACTGCAGACCCTGAACACACCGCCAGACCCGCTCCGCCCGGAGGTTTGGACTCAGGACTCATTCAGGGTTGGTTCAAATGGGAATGAATGAGACTTCCTGTAGTTCTGGGTCTGACTTCATGTTTGTTCTTTTCCCGGTTATCATCATCATCAGAACCAGCAGCATCGACAGAATCTTCATGTTAGTGTTAAAGACGAGGAGGAAAAACTAGCAATTTCAATTTAAATATGTTTTTGACACGTTTAAAGCTCATTATAAAATCTAAGACCGACTAAAAGTAACCCGGACTTAAACTGGGATTACACAAAAACCAGTCTAGTTATAGTAAGGGACCCAGAATGGAGCCCTGGGGGGCCCCAAAGATCATAGGGACCGAGGAGGAGGAGGAGGAGGAGGAGGAAGAGGCATCTATGTAACTTGATACCAAGCAAAAAGATTAATAAGGGTCTAATAGCTTTTTATAAACATATTTTAGTAAAGCATTGAGCTAATTTGATTAAAATTTATTTTATTTTATTAAACAATGCAGTTTTCATGAAAGTTGGTCAAAGAGGGTCTAAATTAAATAAATGTCCCAGAGAAATAAAATATAAAAGAGTTTTTATCGTTTCTTTTTTCCTGGTGAGGACATCAAAGGCTACAGAGACTCAAATTGGCGCCGAAGAGGCTCGGCTTTAAAATATAGATTTACTATCATTTCATTTTTTTGTAAAGGTGATGGATAGAAAGACCCCCCCCCCCCCCCCGTCCGGGTGTATATTACCTACATTAGCAGGAAACACACTTCCATCTTCCAAACGCTGGATATCGGTTCTGTGAAAGGATGATGACACCCTGATGATGTCATGTTTCGCTCCACCACATCCCTCCGTGTAGAAGGACTCGTCCCTCCATCCCCCCCCACACCTACGTTCTGTATGTGGTCCTTTTCAATTTCCTGCCCGCTGTCTTGCCCGGACAGGCTATTTGTAAAGACTGAGGGGTCAGGGGCGAGGGGGGGGGGGGGGTGGAGTGACTGATCTTCCTCATCATCTTCAGCGCGGCCATCCGTAACCTCAGGTGTTGTACCGCCGAGGTGTTTGAGCGGCGCCTGAAATGAAGTCGGAGTACGGCGCATCCGGCCCGCTTCCTCCTCTCAGAGGAATTCATCTATATGTAAAACACAAACGCTCCGGCGCTGCCAGACACCGTAAACACAGAGTCCCACAGGGTCCCACAGGGTCCCACAGAGTCCCACAGGGTCCCACAGAGTCCCACGGGGTCCCACGGAGTCCCACAGAGTCCCACAGGGTCCCACAGAGTCCCACAGAGTCCCACAGGGTCCCACAGAGTCCCACAGGGTCCCACAGGGTCCCACAGAGTCCCACAGGGTCCCACAGAGTCCCAAAGAGTCCCACAGAGTCCCACAGAGTCCCACAGAGTCCCACAGGGTCCCACAGAGTCCCACGGAGTCCCACGGAGTCCCACGGAGTCCCACGGAGTCCCACGGAGTCCCACGGAGTCCCACGGAGTCCCACGGAGTCCCACGGAGTCCCACGGAGTCCCACGGAGTCCCACGGAGTCCCACGGAGTCCCACGGAGTCCCACGGAGTCCCACAGGGTCCCACAGGGTCCCACAGGGTCCCACGCAATTGACCGGTGTATTGAAATCTCTGAACTTGGCATCGGGGAGACGGCTGGGATGTGATCGGCGTTAACGAGCCAGCGCCGCGCTCCCCGCCGGACCTGCTTGTCACGCTAGCTTTAAAAGCATCAAAACAAGATTTTTAGCGGGGAGAATTTATTATATGTCGTACAAAAAAAGGATTGCCTGCTTTTTATTTCAGCGCGCCGAAAGCTAAACACGTTCAATCACAGAATGAACTACTTGGATGTGTGACATGAAATTACAGCTTTTCCTCTGCAAAGACTTTCCAGAGTGCAGATCTTGTATGTTTCCGGTATCGGGGGCATCAAAGGACACAAAGCCTGTAGCTCTTTATTCTGACAAATGATGCCAGGGTGCGTTTGATGTCCCATTTAAATCAAACAATTTTATATCAGCGGAGAAATCTATGGTGACTTATATTTAACGACTATTAGGAAGAGTTGTGTCGTAGAATAATCCTGTAATGCTGAAAAAAATCTTCTTTTTTTTTTACAATATGGCACCAAACATTTCTCTCTCCTAAATCTAGAATAGTGACACTGTTCCAGATAAGACATCCTTCAAATAAGAATAAAAAAAAACAACAATATTTGTCTAAAAGTTTGCTGGAAATACTCCCTCAGCATTTGGGTTATTTTTAAACTTCTATGATGTAACAAGATATTTAAGTTGCCTTGTCTAAAGATATCTCTATTGTGTGAAGAGTCAGTGCTGAAGAGTCGGTGCTGAGGAGTCAGTGCTGAAGCGTCGGTGCTGAAGAGTCAGTAGTGAAGAGTCGGTGCTGAAGAGTCGGTGCTGAAGAGTCGGTGCTGAAGAGTCGGTGCTGAAGAGTCAGTGCTGAAGAGTCGGTGCTGAAGAGTCAGTGCTGAAGAGTCAGTGCTGAAGAGTCAGTGCTGAAGAGTCGGTGCTGAAGAGTCAGTAGTGAAGAGTCGGTGCTGAAGAGTCGGTGCTGAAGAGTCGGTGCTGAAGAGTCGGTGCTGAAGAGTCAGTAGTGAAGAGTCGGTGCTGAAGAGTCGGTGCTGAAGAGTCGGTGCTGAAGAGTCGGTGCTGAAGAGTCGGTGTTGAAGAGTCGGTGCTGAAGAGTCAGTGCTGAAGAGTCAGTGCTGAAGAGTCAGTAGTGAAGGGTTAGTAGTGAAGAGTCAGTAGTGAAGAGTCGGTGCTGAAGAGTCGGTGCTGAAGAGTCAGTAGTGAAGAGTCGGTGCTGAAGCGTCGGTGCTGAAATGTCAGTGCTGAAGAGTCAGTGGTGAAGAGTCGGTGCTGAAGAGTCAGTAGTGAAGAGTCAGTAGTGAAGAGTCGGTGCTGAAGCGTCGGTGCTGAAGAGTCAGTGCTGAAGAGTCAGTGGTGCAGCATCAGCAGTAATGATGGTGTTGTATCGATTCTTCCTGCTTGACAGAACTCGGTCCATCTACCTTCCACATCTCGCCTGTGTTGAGCTCTGGGTTGATTAGGGGGAGGAGCTTGGACGTCCAGAGAACACAAATAGGAAGTGGGTTGAACCCTGAAGGGCCTGAGGGTTTTCCCGCTACATCTGACCCGGACACCAAAGTCTGGACTCAGAACTTGCTGGATTGACCTGGTATGTCATCTGTTCCGGGAACGTCTGCGTATCCCTCGGAATGAGCTGGAGAACATTAACGGGGTGAGGGATGTTCGGAGTACCTTGCTTGGCCTCGGGCCCGGATAAGTGGAAGACAATGAGTGAATGAACACGGTCCATTGTGCCCCCCACAAAAATCTTCAACATATAAATATAAAGCTCGGACAGGCAGTCCGACGCATTAGTGGGAAACTCGACGTCTCACTTCGGACCTCGACCGAAGGGGCTTTGGCCCGTTTCCAGCGCCGTGACTGATGCGGGTCTTTTCTTTTACGCCGCAGCTTGAGGACAGTTATAGATAATCTTGTAACATCCGAGAATGGATTCATGTAGTTTCAGGTGGGTTGTTATCTTTGAATCGGCTCAACCACCACCTCAGAAGGAACTTCATCTATAATAATGATCCATGAAGGTGTCGGCAGCGCCGGCTGCCTGATTCATCGCCGCGGCGTGTTCACGGGGGGAGAGTCTGCCTCCCCCGCTCACCTTCCCTCATATGAATGTTTCATTGAGTCCATCACATCTGTGTTTGATGATCCCGCGCTCTCACACTCAGCTTTAATCATTGATTTATGTCCACAGAGGCCAGCCGGGACACAAATATTAGAGGTTCTGGTCCAAGTCTTCAAAGAACAGTTCCTCTCTGAGGTTTGGCTAGCAGCGTCCCCGCCATGTCTGACGGTCACCGATGGTAGCGAGGGCGGGAAGTTGGTTCTTCTTCCTGTTCCTGGAGGTCAGGGTTAAGTGGTGGGTCTTCTGACCCCTGCCCTGACCTATACAGTCTGTCTCTTGTGTCTGAAACTGGTTCTGCCCCTGATCCTCCCATCCAGATGTTCCTCCTTCAGCACCAACAGCCACCAAACCCGTCTGATGACCAGAGATCAGTCTCTGACATCACTGAGGGGGAAGTTTGGCCCACTCCTCTCTATATATGTGCTTTAGTTCAGCCATATTGGAGGGTTCGTGAGCATGAACGGTTCTTTTCAGCTCCCACAACAGCATCTCAACGGGTTCCAGGTCCAGACTTTGTTCTGCTGCTTGGGATCGTTGACTCACCGCATGGACTGATAACCTGACCGTCTCCCTCAAAGCAGAATTTGTGTTTCCCTCAGTGACGGCGACCCGGTCCTGAAGCAGCAGATCATCTCCACAACATTCCTCTGCCAGCGCCATGTTTGACCGTAGGTCCGACGTTCTTCTGGTGGCAGAACCGGTTTGAGAGGAGCGATCCTTTGAGAAGGTGAATCCTTAACCTCGCTAACCAGAGCCGAGCAGGTCCGTTTGACGAGCCTCTTCTGGTTCTGTGTGTGTCTGAGGTGGGAACTTGTCACCCGGCGTGTCTGGAGCCTTCAGCAGATATTCTTAACACGTGTTTTCACCGACCGTCTGCCTCCCTTCAGCTCTGATTACAAGCTTTAGACCCTCAGACCGTTTGGAAAATGGACCCCCCCCCCTGCTTTGAAAGCACGGGGGGTCTCGTGTTCGGTGTGGAGACGGTTTGCCTCCGGGCTCAGCGGCGTTTCCACCTCCCACTCTGTCTTTTGAACTCCAGGAACGGAGAGGTGCTGTTCCAGCCCCCCTGAGGCTGAGAGAGGAAGGCAGGCTTCCTCTCCCTCCTCGCCGTCTCCAGAGAAAACATCTACATGACTCTTCTCCATCCCTTCAATTCATTCCGACAAACTATAGCGTTTCCCCGCCTCCCGTTATTGATGAGAAGTTCTGCCGGATCACAGGAATCACACGGAGGCGGGAGCTGAGCGCTGAATTGTTTGACAGACACATTACGCCGCCAGTGGGGGGGACATCGATATGCGACGTGACTCGGTTCAAAGACTTTCCAAAGGCAGACATGAGCGCAAAGTTGTCGCCGCCGCCGTCACTACATGATGGAGTCGGTTCCATATCCGAACCACGGAAACGTCTGCCTGTGGTCGTAATAATGAGCCGCCGGCGGAGTGATTGAGGACGGCTTTATTTCTGATGACTTATTTATGCAAAGCAAGTCTCCGTCCTCTTTCTGTCCTCCTGCTGTCTGTCATCGCCGCCAAGGAATCGCTTTGTCAGGCATGAAGGGAAACGATCCCTTTCAGAGGAAACGCCACGTTTTTTTGGTCTTCTGAGTCGTTTCCCGGCAAAAATCTGCCGGACCGCGCCGTAAAAACCCAAAGAGTTCATTCCACTTAGATAGTCGACACTGATTCCATCAAAAAGTTTCTTCTGAGACCAAAAATAAGATCATTTTCTAAAAACAGGGCTTTTCTTTACTTTGTTAAAGTAACTTTTTTGCAGTGTACAGGGAGGGGTTAAAGGAGGTCGACCAATGTTGACCACATCTGAAGACGGTGAGGTCCGGTTCGGATGACATGATTGGAACCACATTTTAAAATGATCTGGTCGTTGCCGACACATTCCTTCGATCGGGCCTAATCGTGGAGGTGACACACGATCGGGTCTTGAAGTGTCTCGTGTTCACCGAACAGCGATTTGCGGTCCACTGGTCCCAGAACACCACATGGAAAAGTTTAGAATGATAGAATTTCTTTCTTCGGTTCTGAAGGTGACCAATAGTAGCTCAGATGGACTGGTAAACGATAAGAGGCAGAGTTTTTCCATCACTTATGAACAGAGCCCCAACATTCTTAAAGTCCTTTGCTTGAGTTCTTGAGGTAACAGCTCGCCATCAACCCTGATGGGGGGGGGCGGGGGGGCGGGGCATATCACCAGTCGAGAATAAGGGACATGTCTCCTTCTACCAAGATTGTGTTCTCCTGCTGACAAGCTAATCCTGGACCGGAAACTACTCCTCCCCTAGCGGAGGTAAAAATCCAGCTGGATCCAGATCGAACAGAACCCCCCGAAGATGCAGTCGAGCTGCTTGGTGCCAGCTGGACAATAGATGGGGCAGATGGGTTTAATCAGAGCGCTGGACAATTTTATCCCAGCCGGCTCCAAGTCTCTGAACTTTTTTTTTTTCTCCGTGGACTTACTTTTTGGTGAAATGCTGCAGAGTCGTGACGAAACTAGACAGTTAAAGTTGAAAACTGGCAAAATACAAGAGGCTCTGGCAGCAGAACCTTTCTGGCACCGGCTGAGACGACTTCCCATCTTCTTGCTCCAAACTATTTTCCTCCTCTAGCGGCACTTTTTTTTTAGAGATTCAAATCGCTAAGGTCGTACTGGTGCACGAGAAAACAACAACAACACTTATAGAAATGTTTCATTTTCACCAGGATCTCACATCTCGGCCCAGGAGAATAGTTGTGTGTCGTCTGCGTAACGTAGATCAGAGGTGGAAGAGATGATGGCATTTACGTAGGAATGGGGTTAGAAGAAACCGTAACAAGAGGCGTTCTAGCTGTAATGAATCATCTAATCCGGATCTCAGCAGGTTCCACACAGAGCTGGGTTTGATATTAAGTATTTTACCCCTGAGTTTCATTACTTTTACGTATATGATGCTTAAAACGAGGGGGGACCCGGTCCCTACTGGCTCTGATCTTGGACTAGGATTTTGTTAACTTGCTAACATTAATTTGTTGATCATTAAATGTTAGATTGTTTACTTAGATTCCCCGTTTATCCAGGCGTTGTAAATCCGTGATTCAACCTTCAAGGACTAATGCTGCTAGTTGGTTAGCCTGCTACCATTAGTTAGTTGACCATCTTCTGTGACTTTGTTGGTTAACTAATGCTAGTTTGTCTTTCGAGCTAACATTCCTTTAATGACCAGCTAACAGAGATTTATTGTCTTGGTTAAAATTGCTGATTAGCTTAGACACATTTTTTGACAAGCCAATGCTAGTTTGATGATTAGCCAACATTCAGTTATGAGCTAACAATATTAAGTTGACTATCCTATGTTAGCCCGTTGACCAGCCAACACTACTTTCCTCACCAGCTAATGCTAGTTTACTAACCCGCTAGTGATAGTTTATTGGCTAGGTAAAGCCGGTTTGTCGACCAGCTTACATTAGCTCGTTGACCGACTTCCATACGTTTGTTGAAGCTAACCTTATTTAGTTGATTAGGTTATGTTTATGCCACTAGCATTAGTTTGTTGACCATCTCATAATTTACGTAGATTCAAGTCGACCATATTATATTATATTAGATTGTTGACTAGCTAACATTATTTTGAAGACCAGCTAATGCTAATTTGTTTCCTAGCTAACATCAATTTTTTGTCTAACTAAATATAATTTGTTAACTAGCTGAAGACTGTATGTTAGCTAGCACTATTTTTTTTATGAAAAGGTAAAACTATTTTTTTTACTAGCTAACTTTATTTAGTTTACCATCTTATGTTAGATTCTTGAAGTTGACCATCTTAGGTGAGACCGTTGACTAGCTAACAAGGGTTTGTTGACCCGCTAACGTTAATTTGTTGACTAGCTAGCATTTTGCGGTGGACTATGCGAACTTTGTGTTATTTCTATTATCAAAGAGTTTCTTTAGTTTCATGGTGTTTCTGTAATATACAAAAAAATGAGGTGAGGGTAGAAATATTGGTCTTTATTTGTGTTAAGTCACAGTTTAGTCATACATAGTAGGAGGTAAAATAAAGTATTTTACTTCTTACCTGTCCATAGATGCCAAGCCTGATAGTTAAAAGGCTATTTCCTGTTTACCTTCTGTGTGAAATGAAGGCGGGACTTAACTTAAAATGACAGACTAGCAGTTGTTAAATGTTGATTCAAATCATCAGCTGGTTACGTTCGGTCTTTTACCTCCTTCTTGTCAACATGGCCTCGTTCCAGAGCCGCACCATCGGAGCAAACGCTGGTGTTTAACCAGCGAGCCTCCGCCTCCGCCACGGCGCTGCTCCGCCATCAGCCCCCACTAATACCTGTTTGGGAGAAGACGTTCCAGGCTCTGCCCTAATTTAACTCAACACTCTCAAAATCAGGCTGCTTGACAAATGTTTACTTTGCAAGTAGATCAGAAAGGCGATGAGCGCGGCGCTCTTTATGCGAGGATTAGCCAGATGGAGAAAATGCTACAGCGCCGACATTGGCAGCCTTCATCTTGGCATGGAGGACGCCCCGGAATTGCTTTTGGCGTGCAGGAATGTGTTCCCCGACGCTACAAATTATGTAAACACATGTGCACATGAACACAGTAACGCCGCACACACACACACACACACACACACACACACACACACACACACACACGTGTTCCCGCTTCACGCACACACATTTGCCTCCGTGCGTCATACCTCCTCATCACCATGACAACGACTCCCGCCCGACTGTTTGGTCAGTTTTCTGAAAGCGAGCTTTTCCTCTTTGGTTTTCACTCAGCAGCCAGACATCAGCCAAGTCCGCTGATTGACTTGAGGCGGCGGTCGACACGCGGCGTCGGTGTGATGCAGGTCTGTTATCATTTAATCCTCAGTGACGTTAAACTCAGTCGCATTAGAGACGAGAACAAACCAGCAGCAGCGACGCGAGTCAAAAGAACCGGCCACAGTTTACATCCATATTAAAGACCCGGACATTTCATGTTCTTCACCTTCATGTGACAAAAGGAGATTCACTGTGTGAACCTGGACTGTTTCACTGTGTGAACCTGGACTGTTTTACAGTGTGAACCTGGACTGTTTCACTGTGTGATCCTAGACTGTTTCACCGTATGAACCTGGACTGTTTCACTGTGTGAACCTGGACTGTTTCACTGTGTGAACCTGGACTGTTTCACTGTGTGAACCTGGACTGTTTCACTGTGTGGACCCGGACTGTTTGACTGTGTGAACCTGGACTGTTTGACTGTGTGAACCTGGACTGTTTCACCGTATGAACCTGGACTGTTTCACCGTGTGAACCTGGACTGTTTCACTGTGTGAACCTGGACTGTTTGACTGTGTGAACCTGGACTGTTTGACTGTGTGAACCTGGACTGTTTCACTGTGTGAACCTGGACTGTTTCACTCTGTGAACCTGGACGGTTTCACTGTGTGAACCTGGACTGTTTCACCGTGTGAACCTGGACTGTTTCACCGTGTGAACCTGGACTGTTTCACCGTGTGAACCTGGACGGTTTCACTGTGTGAACCTGGACGGTTTCACTGTGTGAACCTGGACTGTTTCTCTGTGTGAACCTGGACTGTTTCACTGTGTGAACCTTGACTGTTTCACTGTGTGAACCTGGACTGTTTCACTGTGTGAACCTGGACTGTTTGACTGTGTGAACCTGGACTGTTTCACCGTATGAACCTGGACTGTTTCACCGTGTGAACCTGGACTGTTTCACTGTGTGAACCTGGACTGTTTGACTGTGTGAACCTGGACTGTTTCACTGTGTGAACCTGGACTGTTTCACCGTGTGAACCTGGACTGTTTCACCGTGTGAACCTGGACTGTTTCACTGTGTGAACCTGGACTGTTTCACCGTGTGAACCTGGACTGTTTCACTGTGTGAACCTGGACTGTTTCACTGTGTGAACCTGGACTGTTTCACTGTATAAATATTCTCATACAACAGAGGAACCTAGTGGTGAAAATATTTTTACATTATTTTATTTCATTAATTTTCATCAATTTTACTAAATGTAATTTTCTCATGTACGTGTTTATCATCGACGACGTAAAGATTCAACATCAGCAAGTTGTTAAACTTGAAGTTGCTTTTCTACAATTTGAAAACATTTCAGGGACTTTTGTGTGGCTTACTATGGAGTAGGCCTTTTTTCACCTTTATAATACTATGACTTAGGATATTATTGCTGCATTGAACAGTTCGCCATCATTATCTAGTATTATTTATTTATTATGTTTATTGATTTAATTTCTGGCGCAGGGTTATCAGAGGGGAGGGACCATCGTCCCCGTACCCGCCGTGATGTCACAGGAAGTTAGGTGGTTAGCAATTACTCCTCAAACTTGGCGATTACCTTCATCCGTTCTGGCCGAGTTGCGAGGCGTAATATTCCCGTGACCTGAGCTGCAGGTTTTTCTGCTGACTCCTTCCTCCTGTTTTCCAGCCCTGAGCTCTTTTTATGCCTCATGTTGCCATCTTGTTTTAGCTAAAATGACTTTGAGACGATCTGTGATGTGGCTTTTTTTCCCGTCTGCTGCGTTTAAACCTTATTAAAGCCTCCGCTGGGCTTCGTCTCAGGTGCCGCTCTCAGCAGAAGAATATTTGAATTCACTATTTTTCCCGTGGAAATCCAAACAGCCGAGGCAAAAGGTCACGAGCAATATCTGAGTGGAGCGAGGAGGATATGAGGAGGGTCTCTTCCCCCCCCCCAGGATATACAAATTTGTACATTATTTCACAGAAAGGTATAATATGTGTAACGTAAACAAATGAATAAATAAACCTGAAAGAAATACTTCTGAGTCACAAACTATGTTTTAGATAAATGAATAAAAACTTCAACCTGAAATTCAAATATTTTTGAATTATTAGATCTATTATACTATTATTAATATCATACTATTATAGATAAATGGCATAATAGTAATACTGATAGCCAGTCTTTAAACATTCATAACTTACTTCAATTTAAGTTACTTCAACCTCAAATGATTGTATTTGGATCACCCATAACAATCAAATAACAAAATCAGAAATACTAACTCTATCCGATAAAATATATAACTAGAAACATATATATATATATATAACACAGCTATTTTTTTGTGTAATAAGGATCTATTATTTATAATTAAAGAAAACAAATCTGTTTTTTAATCCTGACAATAATTAATCCAATATATTAATTACTGTAATATTATATCATCATCAGTATCAAGCAAACACATAATAACATAATAATCTCCATGACAACGTGTTGTTCTATTGTTTGGTTGTACTTCTCTGTCAACAGTTCTCTGAAACCAGCAGCTGGTCCGTTTTCATCAGACGTGAACGCAGAGAGAAGAAAAACATGTAAACAAACAATGAATGAGAATAAAGTCTCCGAGAAAATCAGCTTCATTGAATATCCAGTATGAGCGGCTACAGAAAATGAATGACGAATGAAAAGACTCTTTTTTTTCTCTCTGCCGGGATGAACCTGAGGTGATTTATGTAAACGATTCGCCTTTTGGACTTAAATTCTAACATCCCTTCAGGTGAAGCATCCTTCTTAATTTAACTTAAGTAGAAGTTAAGTTAAGAATGAAATAAACTTCTGGTTGGGATTCAAAAATGTCTTTTACAGAAGATACCCAGCCGTGAGGGTGGGAGTACTTACGCGGTACTTACGTGGTACTTACGCGATACTTACGCGGTACTTACGCGGTACTTACGCGGTACTCACACAAGTAACGCGTCTACAAATACATCGATAAGACAGATGCATATCTTTGTTTTCTCTGTTTCAACAGACGTTTTTAACTTCATGGTTTGTGTCTTTGTCGGATCAGTGGCGCTGCTCACCTACATAAAATAACACACTTCATTTAGGAGAGCTCTCAGCCTCCGCCTCAGCTGCTTTGGTCCAAACGAAGGTAACAACAACACAAAGTGGACAACCCCTAAAAAGGTTCTTCTTCTGCAGGTGTTGGACACAGACCAGTTCTCTCTCCTCATCCTCCTTACTGGTTCTTCTCTAGTTTGGCATGCTGGTGTCCTGGACTCTGCTGGTACCATGATATGGTACCTGCAGCCTATTCAGGTGGACCAGGTGGACCAGCTCCGCCGGGGTGGATAGGACAGTAGATATGAAATAAACGTGGAGCAGAGTACGGGTCACGTCCATGAAAAACTGGTCCGGAGTACCAAACGTGATCCACCGGTTTACCCGTGACCATGTTAGCCGTAGCTCGATGGCGTTCCTATTGCTAACTCCGTGTTTTCCTCCCACAGATGCAGATCTACATGTACAACTCTGACGACTTCGACAGCCTCAGCGCGGCGCTCAGGGAGAAGAGGATCATCGCCGCCATGGCCGTCTTTTTCCAGGTAGGTTCTGGTTGTTCTGGGATCATGTTGTCGGAGTTTGTCCCTCACTGAACGTTCTCGCATTCAAAACTGCTGCAGGACGTCTTTACAGCCTCGCAGAGGAAATGGTTGAAGGAATAATACGAGTTTCTCTATTTAAGAAGATTTAAATTTTAATCAGTTGGGGCTCGAGATGATTTTTGGGACATGGTCCAGAACTCACAGCAGCGTTATACCGGTCTCATCTAGAACCTTCTCAGTGGTAATACTCCAACCGAGACAGTGTTTCCATCAGGACAGATAAATAAGAGGAAAACATTTAATGAGAGAATTAGAGTGAGAATAAATTAGGTGTGAACAGACGGTCTGCTTTTTGGTGCTTAGACCCCGGCAGGAAGTAGATGACTAAAGGATGCCGTCTAATGAATTTGTTGCCTTTTTGTACAAGCGCATTTAAAGAGAAAAACAATCAAACATTGGTTTTAGTCTCGACGAGAGAGAGAATTAAATATTAATAACCGGATGTCTGAGAAGAGAGGCTGGCACATTCTCATCCTTAAATAAGGATTTTAGTTTTAGTCGAAAAATCCTAAAGATAAAGCTTAGAGATCATTTAAGCTTTATCTTTGTCTAAGATAAAGCTTTTAATGACTTCCAAGGATCAGTGTGTAAATATTTAAGGGTATTTAAGGGCATATCTTTAAATAAATGGAAAATAATATTGAGAACTGGGTAGACTTTGTGTACTTTCAGCTGAAAGACTATTTTCTTTAGAGGCTTGTTGAGAAAAAGACCCTTTTATCCTGACTTCCGTATGGAGGCCGTCACGTTGGTACAGACGGGGAGGGATCTCGCATTTTAATAAGGTCCTACTTATTATTTAGAACAGGAAAAACCAACGGAGCCAAGCCTCGCTGTCACGGCAAACATGAAGACGTTTGGATGTAGAATCCTCCAGCAGCCCGGAGGATTTAAAGATGGCCGGTTTTACACACCGGACCTCAAAGTCCAAGTCGAAATATGAAACTAATCAGACGTTTGGACAGTTCCTCCTTAACTTCAAACCTACTCTTGTTCTTTATACTTTAAATTAACTTTAATGCTACTGCCTTTTCTTCTTTGATACTAACTTTTACTTTCTAATCAGTTTTTTTTTTTTTACTTTAATGCAGTTAAATTTTTATTTGATTTTTTTGTAAAAGTTCCTTTTACATTTATACTTTTTACTCTCATACAACACGTCAGTAGAATACTACATTTATTTTGTTTAACTTGTCACTAGCACCTTTTTACTTTTATACTTTTTCTTTTTATCTTCATCAGGTATTTGTACCTAACTGGAGTATTTTTTAGTTCTCACAGCTTTTTACTTTAACTCCCTACATTTTTAACACCCGTGTCAGTCACTTCTACTACTCACACTTTCTAAACAGACTTTTGTTGCTGTAGTAGATTATTTTGATTTTGATTTACTGCATGTTTTTATTTGTTTTTATAAATATTCTATAAAAACAAAGCGAAGCAAACCGAAGTTTTTCCATTCACTTCAGGTCTATTCCACTTTCCCACTGCTACATTTGACTTCTCTACTTATGTACAAGTTCTGTTTGCATGTATACTTATAACTTTTATACTTTTACTTCCATGTTTCTGCCTCTTAAGTTTGTACTTTTTACTTTTACACTGTTCACTCTCTGACTGAACGCTTTGACTACATTCCACAGTCTGTACTTTTTCACGTGTACTTGAGAAGTAAAAGTAACTGCAGTTTTACTTGAGTATGGATGTGGGAACATTGATAATAACGCTGACAGGTTCCGGGAGGTTCCGTCGCTGGTTTTGGACTTTTTTTCTGACAGAGTCACTTCCTTTGGGCTGGTTGACAGAAACCGGTTTCTCAAACAGGATCTGGCGACACTTTTAGCTCCTAAACATTACGACCAAATCGTTGAATCTGAAGGTTAATAGTCAATATTCCATTACATCAGCGAGATTCAACGCGTTTCCACTTACATGGCAGAGGAAATGACGTTTCTGCTGTTTCCTGCACACAGGTGTAGGAATCGGGTTGGACTTCCTGCAGATCCTTTAATCTCAGCGGGTTGATTCACATGAGGGGCGACGACAGACGGAGTAGCGGTTCCGTTGGCGTGGACGTGACGTAAAGGTCGTCCGACACATAGAGATCCCGACAGCCAGAGAGTGAAAGAGAGACTGGAGCACGGCGAGATGGACTTTGGAAATATTAGCCGGGAGTTAATGGTCCGAGTAAAAGCTCACTTAGGTAATCGATGAGCTTTTTATTCCTGACAATTTAGAGTGATAGAGCTGTCAACGATCCCGGTCTTCTCAATGGGCCGGAGAGGATCTCGGCGATGGCTGAACTTAAGTCTTCTATAGGTTTCACAACTCCTGTTCACACCCCCAGCGCAACTACACAAGAGTCTGAAGGCTCATTTACTCTCCCAGGGAGGAACTTCTGAGCTCAGGTCAACCCAGGAGAAGATCGAGACGTGGTATCGTGTAGCAAAACTCCTCATGCAGCTCCATGAAGAAGAGGGCCGGTGAGAAAGTACCGGTGCTTCTGGTTTCTTCTAGTTTCTCTCAGACGAAACTGGGTGGGATCTGAAACTAAATTTAACATAAACAACAAAATTTCAAGTTTTTCTCTGATTTTCTCTGATGCAAAAAGGTTCTCAAAACTCCAACTTGATCTGTGTGAGAAGAAGGCTCCGCCCCCGTAGAGACTACATCCCAGAAACTATCAAACTGGTTCCAGCTGGACTTGACCCTTCCAGACCGGATCAGTACCAGCCCTATTTAACCACATCATCATTTCAGTAGACCATCTTCAGAAGCAGGAAGTCGGCTCCTAGATCTCAACAGTAGCACACTATACCAAAATCGAAGGGTATTCCATCCGTGTGTCAAGGGTTCTAAAGCTGTTTCTAAGGTTCTGGGACTCCACAGATCCACATTATCTTCAAAGGGAGAAGACCTGGAACAATAGTGAACCATCAAAGAAGTGGGCCAACTTCCAAAAGAGCATTGTGGGACGTTTTTAGGGAAGTCACAGAAGATGTAAAGAAAGCATCCAAGGGTCTGTGGACCTCTCTCTCCTCAATAGAGGTCAGAGGCCACGGGTCTGCTACCAGCAAAAATACCATCATGGGAGAGTGGCGAGGACGAGGAGAAAACCCAGAAGAACATGAAGGCTCATTTGAATTTACACAAAACACAATTTGTGAGGGGGCACCAAGCAAGATATGGAAATAACAAATCAGCGACACACCGAGTCTCCAGGGAGGAAGACGAGGAGTGAATACCAACAGTGGGGACAAGGACAAAGATTTACAGAGGCGCATAAATGCTAGAGGTCAAACCAGCTTCTAGATGGTCTCTACAGTCTTTACTTCTATAACCCAGGCTGGACCACCGATTAGTATCTTAGGACTGCGCCGAAACTCCAATAGACTTTCCTCTGGCAGAGTTCACCATCCTTAAGGTCCCATCATGCCACTCTGGTCCGGCGTGGTTGAAGATGATGAGATGTGGTTGGCACCAGAGGAAAAGGTCACCCGAGTGGAGGGACGGTTCTCTGGAGGATCACGTGAAGATTCACGGGAAATGAGTAAGCAGTCGGCGGGATGGGATGGATTTTCAGTTCCGAGGAGAAACGGATGAGATGAGTAGGCAAAGTGCTTACCTCGGTGAAAAGGGGCAGAAAGAAGCTTATTTTATTTTGAAAAGCAGCCAAAGCTGCTCCTTCCAGTTGCCCTCCGGTAAAAAGGAGTCATCGTTCCATCGGCTCTGATTTATCGTACGGCCTCCTCTCAACCTGATGGTGCCGCTTCAACCTGAGATTGATTTGCCCTTCGTGAAAGAGTGTGTGTGTGTGTGTGTGTGTGTGTGTGTGTGTGTGTGTGTGTGTGCGTGTGTGTGTGTGTGTGTGTGTGTGTGTGCGTGTGTGTGTGTGTGTGTGTGTGTGTGTGTGTGTGTTTACAGGAAGCACATCCAGCAGTTTTATCCTCCTATGAAAATACCAAACACGTGTTTGCATTGATGCCTTTCTTTTGTCGCTCCACTAGTTTTTGCTTTGTGAGTTGTAAATCGGCGGCCCGTAGGTGAATTTCGTCGCCGCAGTTTCATCACTTGAATAGTTTTTGCTGCATTAGTGGAAAAAAACCCACAGAGCATTTTGAAATGTGTGTGTGTTTAAGGTGGACTGATGAGCTTAAATGTATCTTCTGCAGGCTGTGCTGTACTACACACACCCCTCCCACACACACCCCTCCCACACACACCCCTCCCACACACACCCCTCTACACAGACCAGGAAGACTTCAATCTGTGTGACAGACCAAAGTCTGGACTTCATCTGTCCTCACTTTTCACTAGAAGGTCTGCTCTCTAAACAGGAAGCCACTAGGAGATGTTCCATCCGCCATGGTCCCCACAACATGGAAGAACATTTGCATGAATACTAGCTAGTTTTCGGCAAATCAATGTCCTCTTTCTCCCACTCCTTCAGGAGGTGGATCATTCAGTAGGACCCTAAAGACGGAGAGACATGGCTGGTTATAACAAAGAAAGGGGAAAGTGTGGCGGAGGTTTGCAGATGGTCCTGACGGTCTAACCTGTCTGACCTACGTTTTAAGTTAAAGAGAACCGGAACCATCTAGTCGCTGGTTCCCTCTGAAGTTTCCTTCAGGATAGCTGAAGCTCAGAGTAGGACTTAGTTTGGTCAAACCAAAGTTCAGAGTTCCTGGAGCCAAAGAAAGATCTCCAGCATCCCAACAACGTCATACTTGAAATATAGCCTTTAGCCAGGTTCACCACAGACAGTTCACCACAGACAGTTCACCACAGACAGTTCACCACAGACAGTTCACCACAGACAGTTCACCACAGACAGTTCACCACAGACAGTTCACCACAGACAGTTCACCACAGACAGTTCACCACAGACAGTTCACCACAGACAATACCTAGAAACAACCATGTAGTCACACCTGCAGGCAGTACAAGCTGTGTGACTACTCGGTTGTCGGAACCAGAACCCATACAAGTACTAGAAGACCGTTCAAACATCCCGGGTGGATGTTTGATCATACGTGACTAAACGTGACCCAGAAGCAGAAATCAGACCAAATCTTTCCACCGTTGACGTTCATCACACATTTATTTACTCTAAGTGAAAGAACGGATTCCAGGTTTGACTCGTGGAAACGAGACTGTGGTGGACCAAAAAGGCCGGCTTTGAGACAACGAACCAACCAGATGGAGGGAAAACTTGAAGCGCTCCTTTAAACTACCCGAATGCCGGAATAACATTTCTTTTTGCGGCGTACACAAATCCTTTTGGCAGCTCTCTCCCCATCGCTCTGCCTCTGTCTTCATGCGTTTCATCTTATTTTTTACTTGCCGAGATCAATAATACTCACTGGTCCTCACACTCTTCCAGATACATTACTGATATTATTATTACCAGGCTGATCGAAATCACCGTCATTCAAAGTAGACGCCAGGGACGCCGTCAACAACCACGTCTTCAAATGACTCCTTTTTAGTGGCTATGATTTTCTTGCGGAAATCACTATTTCCTGTTTACCTGCCATTTTTTCCCTTTGATCTAATTTCTGTTCCATCTCTCTCACTTTCCTCTGGATTCCTTCGCAAGCCCTCCGCGTCTGTCACTGCTGCAACCACAATCCTCGCTTCCGTGTCATCTATTAATGAAATTATCACACTGGTGTTACTGAACAAATTGGCTCCAGCCGCTCGGCTGACCTCGGGAACGATGCTTTTGAGATCCGCTATTGCATCACGTTGCACGTTCATGGATGGCAGCTGTAAACAGCCATCATTGCTTTGTTATTTGCTTATTTACAGCGGTACTGGGCTCGCCGTTTGACGCTCGCTTAGATGAACAGGCTAACTGAAGCCCAGTTGGGACTTTCTTTCTTGTTCCGGAAGTCTACCTGGGAATCCTGCCGAGGCTCGTTCCATGTGATCGAGGGACGTTTCATTTCATATTTTAGATCAGAGAGCGAGGCGGTGACACACTGATGTGCGTTGTTAGGTGGGCGGGTCTCCAAGTAACTTAGCCTTTGTCCCACATCCAGCACAAAGTAGTACTTTGCATGAGAGCTGGGGACTTTAAATCTATCATCCCTCAGGAGGAGGAGTGGACTGTAGGGGGGGGGACTCTGTGAGGATAAAGGGCTGGGGGACCAAGTCCAGAGAGGCCTGAAGAGGAGGGAGCCTAGAGGTGGAGGAAGAGTGAGAGTTGATGAACAGGGTACCTGTAGGAAGGGCAGATGCCTTGAAAGTCGTGGTGGGAGCCGGATTCCAGAGATGCCTTGAAAAGAGGGGGGAGGAGGAGCGAGTAGGGTACATGTGGAGAAAGAGAGAGGCCCGGCGAGGAGGGGATTGTGGGAGAGAGACGTAGAGAGGAGGAGACTAGAGGAAGATGGCCCTGAAGAGGCGGCCAAACCTGGATAACCACATTTTCCAGGATATTAACTCTTAACCACGTCTCTGTGCCTCTAGTTTTTACCTTTTCCCAAGTTCACACCTCGTGCACCTGGTTGTTAACTTCAGGCCTTGTGCCCCCAGTCCTCAGGTTGACACATGGTGATCCTGGGAGTCCAGTTCACAGTTTGCAAAACCCGTCTGTCCCGTTTAATTCTGTGCCTTTGACACTCTGGTTCATGATTTATGCCCCTGGTAGTCCGCTTCACACTGTGTCCCACTCTCGTTCACACCGGACCCTCACAGTTGTTAAGTCGATAAGTCCAGGTGAATACCAGGAGCGTGAGAAGTTAAACGGGTCAGTTATGGACAAAGGAAACCCCCAGGCGTGGTCATGACTGCAAGGTCACGTCAAACGTAAGAAGGACATAAAAGCTCTCTCCGCGGCCGGTTCTTGTGAGTAGAGTACAATCCTGCAACAACACGGATGTGGAAGAGGATCGGTCCAATACCTGGAGGGTGGTTCTTCCTATTAAAGGTAGAAACATCAAATTAGAGAAGCTCAGCCGGAATGAGACCTGTGTGATGAAAGGTTCTTAAGACACAGGAGTGGGCCTACCTCTCTATTCTGCCCTGAATCCAATAACCCTAATGACGGTAATTAGGTCGTAAACGCTGCTGAACCACCGCTGTCAGCGCGACGCACGCATCCAGAGTAGATTCAGCAGTTGGGCAGCAGTTTTTAGCAATTTGCCAGGAACTTCAGCACATATCTCCTTATTCTATCTTAAATCGATTGGTATTTGTTCTCCGCTGTGATGAAAGATTCCCTCCTGGTTTTGGTCTCGGCCATCTCTTCCCAACGTGTCTGCTGCCCTACTTTTTACACACCATCACTCATGCTGAGGAATCGACTGTCGCTGGTCTCTGTCCTGTCAAAAAGAAATAAAGTATCCTTTTACTTTTGATGTATTATTGTTTTTAGTGTCTAAGACAACAAGGTCAATGTGTTGTAAATGCCTCCAACGGATCAGTCGACCCCTATGATGCTTGAAACACAGAAGAGAGTAACAAACACGTTCCCATGAAAAGTACCGTAGTAAGGCCAATGAGTCATCCCTGGGTTTACTGCAGGACTGGGTGATGTGGTTGTAGTGTACAAATACACCCACGCCGCGGGACAAGACCACATACAGCATGATTGCCTAGAAATATAGGGTACATCTTTACAGGACGTTCTGATTCAAAGCTCTGAGGTCGATGGACATTCTCTGCATGATAATAGGATTCATCTCTGGCAGAAGTTCTTATTTTGGGGAAGTTACTTTCTCAAGTGAAGGACCTCAAGGTACAAGCCTGGGAGATTCCAGTGGCGTCAGCCATACTGTGGACGTAGTAAAGGACCCTTCTGGTGAAGAGGCAGCGGATTCAGATGGCAACGTTCTCATCTTACCAGTAGGCCTATGTCCCAGAGCTCACCTTTGGTCATATGTCCCAGAGCTCACCTTTGGTCATATGTCCCAGAGCTCACCTTTGGTCATATGTTAAAAGGCTCACCTTTGGTCATATGTTCGAAGGCTCACCTTTGGTCACATGTTCCAGAGCTCACCTTTGGTCATATGTTCCACTGCTCACCTTTGGTCATATGTTCCACTGCTCACCTTTGGTCATATGTTCCAGAGCTCACCTTTGGTCATATGTCCCAGAGCTCACCTTTGGTCACATGTTCCAGAGCTCACCTTTGGTCATATGTTCCACTGCTCACCTTTGGTCATATGTCCCAGAGCTCACCTTTGGTCATATGTCCCAGAGCTCACCTTTGGTCATATGTTCCAGAGCTCACCTTTGGTCATATGTTAAAAGGCTCACCTTTGGTCATATGTTCGAAGGCTCACCTTTGGTCACATGTTCCAGAGCTCACCTTTGGTCATATGTTCCACTGCTCACCTTTGGTCATATGTTCCACTGCTCACCTTTGGTCATATGTTCCAAAGCTCACCTTTGGTCATATGTTCCACTGCTCACCTTTGGTCATATGTTCCAGAGCTCACCTTTGGTCATATGTTCCAGAGCTCACCTCTGGTCATATGTTCCAGAGCTCACCTTTGGTCATATGCTCCAGAGCTCACCTTTGGTCACATGTTCCACTGCTCACCTTTGGTCATATGTCCCAGAGCTCACCTTTGGTCATATGTTCGAAGGCTCACCTTTGGTCATATGTCCCAGAGCTCACCTTTGGTCATATGTTCCACTGCTCACCTTTGGTCATATGCTCCAGAGCTCACCTTTGGTCACATGTTCCAGAGCTCACCTTTGGTCATATGTCCCAGAGCTCACCTTTGGTCATATGTTCCACTGCTCACCTTTGGTCATATGTTCTAGTGCTCACCTTTGGTCATATGTTCCAGAGCTCACCTTTGGTCACATGTTCCAGAGCTCACCTTTGGTCATATGTTCCAGAGCTCACCTTTGGCCATGATCTATAGGTAGAGCCTGTATGTCTGTGGATACACTAGTGGAATTCCATGATGTTGTCATGTGGAAGTTCTCTTGATGAAGGTACTTCCCCGTGTGAAGTAGCTCATACTTCACTTGTGATCGGAAACTGCAGCTTGAGATGGACGCGCAGTTTGATGCGTGGTCATCACCTAAAAAGACGTTGAAGTGGGCCGGGCCGAGTCTGACGGCAGAACTCTGGATGCACCAGTGGATCAACATTCCAACCCTCACTTAAAGTCATAAGTTCTGGGTAAACTGAAGGGCCTCCCTCTCAGGGGTTTGGGTTTGGGTTTGGAGGTAAGGCGAGGCGCTCAGAGTGAAGTTTTGGGTTTAATCTGTGGTTTCTAGTTATATTTTGTCATGATTTCATCCGTACACTTTTCTCTCTTTGATTCTCCTCAAAATACCAGCAGCTGTGGTTTCCGAAATTACAATTTCCCAGTTCTTAAGTGAGGGAATGTCAGGTCATCTGTCTGTGGGCAGAATCTCAGGTGAAATCGGTTGCCAGGTTCTGAAGCTAATACAAAATAATCCCCCGTCTCGTCTTCCTCACCTTTCGTGGAAGATATTAGTTATTCCGCACTCAAATGTTCTTTGAATCCATCGTGTCAATCGGCGGTTCTTTCTTCAGAGAGAGAGAGAGAGAGAGAGAGAGAGAGAGAGAGAGAGAGAGAGAGAGAGAGAGAGAGAGAGAGAGAGAGAGAGAGAGAGAGAGAGAGAGAGAGAGAGAGAGAGAGAGAGAGAGAGAGAGAGAGGTCGAGGTCGACGGATGACAGAAAAGTGTTGGAGGAGAGAAAGTTGTGGTAGCGTCACATCGCACCTCCTTTCTGTTTGTTTTATCTTCCGCTGCGGTGGTTTAGTCCCCGGAGAGCAGGAGGGAGACGGAGCGGAGAAGGAGAGGCGGGATTTGAGGAGGAAGAGGAGGACATGGCGATGTGAGGCCCGGTGTCTGAGGCTCTCGGGGGACGAGCCTGTGGGCTTTCGGAGACAAACATTAATAATGAAGCGCTAATTCCCTCTGTCCTCCTTTCTCTGCCTCGCCCTCTTTGTCTGTCATATTCTCTCTGCGTCTCCTGCCCGCCTTTATTTCCCTTAATCTCTCCTGCCTCACACCTCCTTCCGCTTTCGGTGGCGCCGCCGACTTAAAACACTTCTTATTGCACTTCTTCCTGTTTTTTATCTTCTCCTACTGTTGGTCTCTATCGCCGGTACGATTGAACTTGTTCAACTTACTTTCGCCTTCAGAGCGTCTTTTTCTCAAACGGCCTGATTGAGAACAGGGCGACCAACGAGGAGACGATTCCGGTTGGACCCCCCCCCTCCTGTCAAAAAAGACATGTATGAGGTTTCTGTGTGGAGGCGTCACCAAAGTCACCTTCAGACAAAAACCTCCTACCTCTCTGTTACTACCATGAGAGGTTAATCATGGCGGACGTTCTGCCTTCACTCCGGCTGACTCCGAGCCACAAACTCTTCTCGTGTCTGTGGCGTCATCAGAGACCCTCCTCCCTCCCTCCCTCCCTCCCTCCCTCCCTCCCTCCCTCCCTCCTTCCATCCCTCCCTCCCTCCCTCACCAAGGCTTTGGTGTTTCCATGAATTGTTTATGCCTCACTTCCTGCCTCCCTGACAGCGGTGATAATTGAGGAGGGTGAAGCGGCGTGCTCCACTATGACATCAAACTCTCCTCCGGCGCTGATGGCCTCTGAGCGCTTGTTGAGAGCCGCTGTTTGTTCCTCCTAATTACACTAAGCGTGTTCTCCCCCCTCTGTCACTCCTCACCCTTCCTCACCCTCTCTCCTTTCTCCCACCGTCATCAGCGATCTGTTATTTTTCCTCCTGCGGTAATTAAAAAACATCCATCGTTACATCCGGCGCCGTGGAGACGCTTTCGGCGTGACCACTTCCTGCCTGCAGGGACAGGAGTCAGTCCGCAGCAGGAAACAAACTAACCAACACCTGCAGAACAGAACAAACAACAACAACAACAACAACAACACATCATTCTCTGCAGGAAATCCCTCTGCGGCTGTAGAAACAATGGCTGCGAGGACGGATGAAAACAATTAGATGAATCTATTAGAAAAGACTCGGTGGTGCAGCAACTTATCCTCCGCTCTGTTTGTGCTCCTCAGGTGGGCGGGAACAATCCTGCTGTGGACCCCATCATCCACGGACTGAAGGGCGTGGTCCATCACGGTGAGTCCCACAGTCCCACATCAGGACTCTGAGCCATCTCTTCATCTTGGGTTGGTTGGTTGGTTGGTTGGATGGTTGGATGAATGGTTGGTTGGTTGGTTGGTTGGTTGGTTGGTTTGTTTGAAGGTTGATTGGTTGGTTTGAAGGTTGATTTGAAGGTTGGTTGGTTGGTTGGGTGGGTTGGTTGGTTGGTTTGAAAGTTAGTAGGTGGGTTGGTTGGTAGGTTTGTTGGTTTGACGGTTGGTTGGTTGGTTGGTTTGTTTGTTTGTTTGAAGGTTGATTGGTTGGTTTGAAGGTTGGTTGGGTGGGTGGGTGGGTTGGTTGGTTTGAAGGTTAGTAGGTGGGTTGGTTGGTAGGTTTGTTGGTTTGACGGTTGGTTTGAAGGTTGGTTGGTTGGTTTGAAGGTTGGTTGGTTGGTGTGAAGGTTGGTTGGTTTGAAGGTTGGTTGGTTGATTTGAAGGTCGGTTGGTTGGTTTGAAGGTTGGTTTGAAGGTTGGTTTGAAGGTTGGTTGGTTTGAAGGTTGGTTGGTCTGAAGGTTGGTTTGAAGGTTGGTTGGGCCAAAGGTTGGTTGGTTGGTTGGTTTGAAGGTTGGTTGGTCTGAAGGTTAGTTGGTTGGTTGGTTGGTTTGAAGGTTGGTTGGTCTGAAGGTTGGTTGGTTGGTTGGTTTGAAGGTTGGTTGGGTAGAAGATGGGTTGTTTAGCTGAAAGACTGGTTATTTCGCAGGCTGGCTGAATAGTTGGTTGTTTGGTGGGTTGACCTCCTGGTTGGTTGGTTGATATGTTGATAAAGATGATGAATTTTGAAACTGACTGCCCAACTTTCTGACAGAAAACTGTTTTCAGACACTCTGAAAACAGGTTAAAAACCCTTTATTGGATCATGAAGAACGCCGTCGTTACGTCGTTATCCACTGTTGTCAAAGTGCCTGGGATTATTCCCGGCTGCCATCCATCCCGTTACCGTCTTTGTCGGTAAGTTGGAGATTCAGTGTTGGAATTCATCATCTTCATCTGGACGTGTTTTTCAGAAATATCCCCGGAGACCGCAGAATTATTCATTTTTCTGTTATTTGTAGTAAAAAAAAATGGACCTTGAGGCCGGACATCACAGTGCATCATGGGAAATCTCCTATCAGTCTAAACCTGAAGGAGTTTAAGATAAAAAATAAACCTTTTTTAGTTAATAGCAGGTTTACAGCAGCAAAGAGCACAGAGATCAATATAACAGAATAAAAATATAAATATAAATATAAATATTAATCTATACGAGGAATTACACCATAATATAAATATTAAACTATACAGGAAATATTACACCATAATATAAATATTAAACCATACAGGAAATGAAATATTATAATTATTATTATTATATTATAATAAATATTATACTATACTAACGGAATATATTATAGTACAGTATATAATATACTGGACTTATTGCACTATAATAGAAATATAATAGAAATATTAGACTCTACAATAAACAATATAAAATAACAATATATACACTCTAAGAAATAGAGACAAAAGTAAGACTAATAGCTGAATCTTAAGTTTAGTGTTTAAATTACTGTAATTATGGTCATTAATCAGTATGTTTTTATGAAATAAATCAAGACTAATGAAGTTTCATTACTGTGATTATGATTTATCACCAAGTTAGGGTCAAATAAATCCCAGTTAAACGAAATATTGGCCGTGATTCCTCGGTGCGTTACTGTAAAATAGACGGGAGTTAACGACAGACGACGGTAAATCTGTTACTTACTGTAACATGTTACACACTGCAACCTTTAAGATAACGGCGAGAACTAATCAGGGCTAATCATAGACCGGGATTGTTCCGATATAAATCCTGAAAAGACAGGAATCCCAGCAGGATAATGAGGAGAAAAGTTTGGAGTCCCCCCCCCCTTACAATAAAATCTCCTCTTTTAGTACAATTATGCAGAACACAGAAATTAGAGTCTAATTGTCTGGATCATTTAAAGACCCATTTACGGCTCCATTTTTGGCTCAGGCATTTAAGGTGCACTTTAATTTCCCTTCCAATAAAGTGCTTGAGATAATGTGTCTAATCTGTTGCTGTGATCAGCCGACGGTTTCCACGCTTTCTGCTGCTCACTTCCTTCCAGCCACTCATTCGGTGGGAAAAGAAGAAAAACAAACTCCGAGGGCCCCCCATCCCTAAATAATCCTGGATCCGGACTCTTTATCTGGATCTAGTTTAAAATTCGACACCTTCTTTGGTTCAGTGACCGACCATTCCTCGGAAGTGGGAGGTATCGCAAAATAAGTACAAATACTTCATTACTACTACATTAATACTCCATATCTCAGATAAGTGTGAAGTTTTTATTTGGCGCTTTGAGTGGATGAATTCACACCACACATGAAGGAGGTTACTTTGATGTCTTTTACGTGTCTGTCTTTGATGTCTTGTGACATGTCACTATGTAATCTTTTTCTAATGGACAAAATATGATACTTGGATGTTCTTGATATATTTAAGACTCATGACTTTGATGCTATGGTAACATCTATATTTGTTGTCGTTAATGTCTTTGAAATGTGGCTTTGATGTCTTGTTGACATGTCACTGTGATAATCTTTTTGTAATGGACAAAATATGATAGTTAGATGTTAGACTTAGATGTCTTTGTGATATGTGCTTTTGAAGTCATTGATGTCATAGGGACAAGTACCATTGATGTTGTTACAGTGTTTGTGGCATGTGACTTTGATGTTGCAATGACTTGAAGCTTTGATGTATTTGATTTGTGACTTTTATGTCTATGACACAGAACTTGGTCACTTATGGCGTTTAGACATGTGAGTTTGCTCTTGTTGATTTCTTTGATTTCTAACTTTAATATCTTTTTGACAGGTGACTCGACACTTTGATGTCTTTGATTCGTGACTTTAAGACTTAACTTTGATGTCACTTGTGTCATTTTGACATGTGACTTTAATGTTGACACCGTTTTGACATCTTACTTCGATTGTTGATGTCAGTGAGGCATGTGACTTTAATATCTTTATGACATGTGCCTTTTATGTCATCGATGTCAATGTGACATTGATGTCCCACATTGTTAACTTCTAATACCTTTTAAGATATGTGACTTTGATGCTGCTGTCTTTGATTGGTGACTTTAATGTCTTTTTGAGATGGGACTGTGAGATCTTTCAACGTGTTACTTTGATGTCTTTTAGCCTCTGTTGTTATTCCCACATGTGACTTTGACATCTTTTGGGCACATTAGTTTGACGTCATGGTGAAATGGGACTTTGTTGTCTTTCATATCCTTTTGACACATGAGTGATTCTGTTTACATTTGACACGTGCCACTTTGATGTCGTTGATGTGTTTTTGACATGTGGCTTTGATGTCTTTGATGATGCAGAGGAGGGTTTTCATCAGTACGGTAGTTTATATCTTCACAGCGTACGTGACGGGGGATTGTGAACATTGCTTTTTGTTTTAGCCCGCTAGCTAACGAGGAGCGGGTGTCATTAGGGAGGAGACGGAGCCCAAAGTAGGAGAAACATCATATTTACCCAGACTTTGGCTGCAGGCTCCTCCTCATCAAGGCTTCTCCTCCTGCATCATTTATTCACCCGCTAAATCTTCCCTCTCCCTCTCCGGCTCGCACGACAAACGAAGAGGATTTTACATTGATTTGTGTTAGCGCCGCACGCCCTTCAGCCCAAAACTCAGCTCACAGCCCCGGAGTGCATCCATGTCATGATCAAAACATTTATCCCGGAGCCATATTCTGTCTTGTGCCCCCCCAGAGGAACCCCCCCGCTCGCCTTTCAACAGCAGAGCGGCTTCAGACTGAATTCTGAGAGCTGATCCATACACAAATAAAACTTTGATAAAACCGCGGCACACGCCGCTTCTTCTTAGGCGCCTCGTTCTTTCTCGCTTAAACTCCTCTGCCTCCATAATTCATCTAACACAAAGGCCGTTCAGCTTCAGTCGGGGCCACACCCCCACCCCCCCGGCTCCTCCCACCGGGTAGGCGCTCGCTTAATTTGCTCCGTCTCCACCGCAGGAGCGGCGGGTGGCTAAATTTTTCACAACGTTCTCCTCGCTCCTGTTGCCCGGTTTGTCTGACTCCTCCGTCTTTGTTGCGTTTTACGTGAAACCTCGCTGAAAACAAACGCCCTCTGACTCGCCGGCACCAGCGCCGTCAGCCCGCTAAAAAGGCCGGGCCTGATTTACATGGCAGGCTCTGGTGAAAGGAGCTCCTTGTCTGCAGGAGCTTTTTCAGGAGCTTTGGAGGCAGATGCAAAGACTGATAATGATGTGGTGGGAAGGATGGGAGGAGGAGGAGGAGGAGGAGGAGGAGCGGGATGATGGCTCTCACTTGCTCTCGTGTTTCTCATTGTGATGACGATTATAGAGAATTCGATGCAGATCATCGCCGGAACCATCATTACTGTGAAAACATCAGCAGACGCAGCGGCTGTGCAAATACTCCATGCTGCAAATTATTCCTTAAATTAGCTTAGATTAGCTACGATAGCAATGGTGACTGAAGCTCCACCTTATCCTGCTATAGCTGCCATTAGCTAACAGGAGCGATGACGACTGAAACGGACACTAATTAATAATGTTGAAATTGGTGATTTTAGCTAACATTAGCTATGACGGTTGACATTACCTGACATTACAACTAAAGTGGAAATTAGCTAACATTAGCTATGATAGGTGACATTACCTGACATTACAACTAAAGCAGAAATTAGCTAACATTAGCTATGATAGGTGACATTACCTGACATTACAACTAAAGCGGAAATTAGCTAACATTAGCTATGATAGGTGACATAACCTGGCATTAAAACTAAAGTGGAAATTAGCTAACATTAGCTATGATAGGTGACATTACCTGACATTACAACTAAAGCGGAAATTACCTAACATTAGCTATGATAGGTGACATTACCTGACATTACAACTAAAGTGGAAATTAGCTAACATTAGCTATGATAGGTGACATTACCTGGCATTAAAACTAAAGTGGAAATTAGCTAACATTAGCTATGATAGGTGACATTACCTCACATTACAACTAAAGTGGAAATTAGCTAACATTAGCTATGATAGGTGACATTACCTGACATTACAACTAAAGCGGAAATTAGCTAACATTAGCTATGATAGGTGACATTACCTGACATTACAAATAAAGCGGAAATCAGCTAACATTAGCTATGATAGGTGACATTACCTGACATTACAACTAAAGCGGAAATTAGCTAACATTAGCTATGATAAGTGACATTACCTGACATTACAACTAAAGTGGAAATTAGCTAACATTAGCTATGATAGGTGACATTACCTGACATTACAACTAAAGCGGAAATTAGCTAACAATAGCTATGATAGGTGACATTACCTGACATTACAACTAAAGTGGAAATTAGCTAACATTAGCTATGATAGGTGACATTACCTGACATTACAACTAATGATGAAAGTAGCTAACATTAGCTATGATAGGTGACATTGCCTGACAGCCAACATTAGCTATGATAGGTGACATTACCTGACATTAACGCTGACATAGTCTCATCTCTTTCTGGTTTTATCGGATGAATCGCTGATTATCGTCGGTATTTGTCAACATTACGGCCAGAAGTTTGTCGACGCAGAAGAACCACCGGAGGGAAAACTTCTTATCGAAGCAGAACATGGGATGTCTCTTCAGAACCAGGACACCTTGGATCCAGATTTGTTTTTAAGTCTTGTTGAAATTGTCAAACTTTCAGAGTTGTCCTTACATTAACTCAAATCTCAGCTCGACTCTCTTCGGCGGAATAATAACCGGTTCTAACTGCTGGTCCAATCCTGGCCCAACGAACCGTGACGTTCCCAAAACTGCCCAAACCTGAAAGGAAGGCGGATTAATAAATAAAGTCAAACACGCGCCACGAGAAGGGAAAGAAAACAGGACGGATAAACAGACGCGTCTGCCCCAAATTTCTGGAAATCCTTTTGAGGAGAGGATGAGGAAGAAGCTTAGCATGCGAGCGCGGTGCAGTGAAGCCGCGTCAGATCTGATGTGAAGGAGGGCGCTGTGGGATTAAACCCACATCAGCACCGGGGCGGGAGACGTATCGGAAGAGACGCGGGGAAGGAGAGCGAAGGAACGAACGAACACAGAGTTCCTCGTCTTCAAGGTCCTACAGAAGTGTTTGAGACACGGGTTTGGAGGAGGGGGGAGGAGGAGGAGGAGGGAGGAGGGGGCCGCTACCTTTAAACATGAATCCCCATCACGGCGGTGGAGTCGGTGGAGCTGCTGGTGAATTAACGGACGTGTAAATTTGTGGCGGCGCGTCGGAACGGCTTTGTTGGTGTGACGGGAGGGCAGATAAACACAGGATGTGACACGGGCGACAGTAAACAGGAGAAAGACTCCGAGGTCTGAGAAAATAATCCTCTGGAATCTGTCTCACTGCCACTGGACCGGATCTATGACGTGTCGACGTGCAGTTTACTCAGCCGACGGCCAATCACAATCAAGCAGGAGAGCAAGTCCAGGTTCATACAGGGAAGATTCATGAGGAGACACAGTCCAGGTTCACACAGAGACACAGTCCAGGTTCACACAGTGAAACAGTCCAGGTTCACACAGAGACACAGTCCAGGTTCACACAGAGACACAGTCCAGGTTCTTACAGTGAAACAGTCCAGGTTCATGCAGTAAAACAGTCCAGGTTCATACAGTAAAACAGTCCAGGTTCACACGGTGAAACAGTCCAGGTTCACACGGTGATGTAGTCCAGGTTCACACAGAGAAACAGTCCAGGTTCACAGAGAGAAACAGTCCAGGTTCATACAGAGAAACAGTCCAGGTTCATACGGTGAAACAGTCCAGGTTCACACAGAGACACAGTCCAGGTTCATACAGTGAAACAGTCCAGGTTCATACAGTGAAACAGTCCAGGTTCACACGGTGAAACAGTCCAGGTTCACACAGAGAAACAGTCCAGGTTCACACAGTGAAACAGTCCAGGTTCACACGGTGAAACAGTCCAGGTTCACACAGAGAAACAGTCCAGGTTCACACAGTGAAACAGTCCAGGTTCACACAGTGAAACAGTCCAGGTTCACACAGTGAAACAGTCCAGGTTCATACAGTGAAACAGTCCAGGTTCACACAGTGAAACAGTCCAGGTTCACACAGTGAAACAGTCCAGGTTCACACAGAGAAACAGTCCAGGTTCACACAGTGAAACAGTCCAGGTTCACACAGAGAAACAGTCCAGGTTCACACAGTGAAACAGTCCAGGTTCACACAGTGAAACAGTCCAGGTTCACATCGGAAACAGTCCAGGTTCACACAGAGAAACAGTCCAGGTTCACACAGAGAAACAGTCCAGGTTCACACAGTGAAACAGTCCAGGTTCACACAGTGAAACCGTCCAGGAAACGTTGCAGCAGACGGAAAATTTAGATTGCAGGTTAAAATGTTTTCATTCCTGAGTTTTATTTTGTCAGAAGCTCAAACAGGAAGCTCTCCTGAAAGAAACTACAGTAGCGTGGCTAATATGCTAATATGCTAATGCTGACATAAGTGCTTTTCACCCGCAGTGGAATTAATTCAAACATTATTGTCTGTGGTTTTACAATCTTAACAGACAATAAAATACTCCACAATAAAATCCCCATAAATCCACACAATAAATCCCAATAATTAACAGCTGCTGTTTGGAGCGGGCAGGAAGTCGGTGTTTGGTTGTATAAATCCACTTATCACCGCAAAATACAAAGTTCTCATCCAAGCGTGAAATGCACGCCACCTCATTTCATGTGCAAATGAAGCGATCTGAGCGGCGTGCAGATAAATGAGCCGCCGCTTCTTTTATCCTCTCAGCCCGCCGACTCAAACATCTCAGCGTTTTTTAAAAACAGGCGTCCCTGGATGACCCCGGACCCCCTTCCTGCCGCCAGTCCAGACATGCGAGGTCTCCGCTGAGCTCACACTGCTCCTTCAGAGGGGCTTCACAGTCGCCACGGCGACCGACAAACCAGTAATCAGCGCCCCAGCAGTAAGCCAGGACTTCTGTATTATTATTATATTCAGGCTGAAAATGTTCTGACACTTTTCAGATGCTTCAGTCGTGGGGAAAATTATGCATTTCAAGGCTTCTGGCCGAAAACGCTCTACAGCCCCACCTAGAGTTTTTAAGGAGCAGCCGCCGGACCCTGAATCCCCCTAGAAGTGTAATAATAATAATAATACATTTAATATATAATGCACTTTACATTTGCATCAAATCTCAAAGTGCTACAAAGTAAAAGCAGATAAAAGCATCAATAAAAAAATTAAAAAAATTAAATAATAACTATATTAAAGCCTGACCAAAAAGCAGCAATGTTAATTAAAGTTATAGGTTCTGCTAAAAAGGAAAGTTTTAAGTCCTTTTTTAAATGTGTCAGTCGTCTGTGGAGCCCTGAGATGGTCAGGCAGGGCGTCAAGTGTGAAGACGTATGATTAGCGCCGCTTAGCCGCAGCGCCAAATTATATGTTTCATACTTTTAGACATTTAGATAACAAAGGAGGCATAGCTAAAATCTAATATCGGAAACATTAATAGGAGGCGGAGCTACAGCCTAACATCGTCAACACAATGTGATGTAGGAGGCGGAGCTAAAGCCTGCTAAGATTGTAAACGTAAAGTAACAGTCGGAGGAACAAAACCGATTAATATTGTAAACAAAGTAGCTTTGAAGGCCAAGCTAAATATTTTGAATTTAATGTAATGCAGGAGGCGGAGCTTAATTTTCCTAATATTTTAAGCATAAATTAACATGAAGATGAAAGTAAGATGTAAACAGGGACGGACCTTTAACCCTCTACTTTTGTAAACAATAAGTAGGTAAGTTATCCATCAATAGAACATGAACCTGAACATGAACCTGAACCTGAACATGAACCTGAACATGAACATGAACCTGAACATGAACCTGAACCTGAACATGAACATGAACCTGAACATGAACCTGAACATGAACCTGAACATGAACCTGAACCCGAACATGAACCTGAACATGAACATGAACCTGAACATGAAATGACGACGATTTCATTTTTCATCTACCTTTGCGAGTCGTCCATAAAGTGCCACAATCAGAGCGGCGTGACGACCGGCGTGACGGGGAGACCAGCCTTAAACATTTCCTTCCTGCCTCTGAAAACCCCGTGTCTATTTTGCTCCGACTCAAACTGCCCGAGCGCAAGATTTAAAAATGGATCCAATAAAAGTGGGATAAAAAAGCCATCGCGGCAGCAGACGTGTTGAATGGCGTTCATTTCCTGCCGGAGAGGCAAACCCTCAGGACGGCTTCAGCTGTATCCGTCTTCAAAAAAAAAAACCCCAACAAAAAACAATCTGCCGGTCTTCCGCCGTCTGCCAATTCAATTTGCTTCCCCTGTTTTACCGGCGCCGCAGTGTAATCTGTAAACCGCCATGTCCGTAAGCGGCTTAAGGACAAACAGGAAGTTATCGACAATGTATACACAGATGTAAGAACGGCACAGTCCCGCCTCCATCGCGGCTTCAATCACCGTTATCAACGTGTTTCAGAAAAAACAGGCTCTTATCAGACCCGTTCATCTGGGGGGGGGGGGCGACATCCCCTCACTGGAGATGCTCTAAGGGTGATGCAACAGTTTGACTCTGTGTAAACGTAAACGCGGGTCTCGGGTCTGATCGTGAACCTGGTTCTTTACTAAGAGGGCAGTTCAGAGCGGGCTTTCTTAGTATGTTGGACAGAACTTCTTGCTCCTCTTGGATCTTTTGTTCTTCATGGTGGCGGCGCTGACAGGGACACTGTCCTCTCTTCTCTGAGGAACGGAGTAAGGAACCGCCATCAACCCTGAACCTTTCAAAGCCAACCCAGAACTGGTTGGGCTGCTCTGAAAACGCACCAGGGGTCCGTCAGCACCAGAGAGAGGTCTCACGTAAAAGTATTGGATCTACTGTCTGTCTGACTTTTCACCATCGGACGTGTTTTTTACGTGACATTGCAGTCTGCCCCTGAACGCAGCACGGTCTGTCTGTTAGCGGTTAGCTCTCGCGTCGGTGATTGAAAGGACCCCCACAAAACCCTTCTGAGTAGTCCTTGAGTTAAGACGGTCTAGCAGGGTCGGGGTCTCCAGTCCAACGGACCATTGTTCTGGATTATGATCCTTCCAGCAGGTCTTTGTGGCCCATCATGGAGGCTCAGTAGGGTTTTCTGGGAAAACAGAGAATGGGGGGTCGAGTGTTTTGGTTCTGAATGGTGAGACAGTTGTTGAATGATATACAACCTGGCAACCAGACCAGTGGGCTGCAGTGACATCATTCAATCAATTCAACTCGTAGCAGGAAGAAGCAGAGATCGTTGATTCTTCCAGTAAAGGAAGTTGATGAGGTCACCAGTGACGATCTCAGATGGTTGAGCTGGTTGTCCTCCGCAGAAAGTATTTATATTAGCAACGGGTAAAATGTGAACTGATACCAATTTTGTTGGTATCTGTACTCGATGGATCCTGGTTGAGTAATGGATAAAGTATCTGGCTGGTTAGATGATGGGTTGGTTGATGGGTTGGTTGATGGGTTGGTTGGTTGGTTGGTTGGTTGGCTGGCTGATTGGTTGTTTTGCTGCCTGGTTGGTTGGTTGGTGCGTTGGTTGGTTGGTTGGTGGTTGGTTAGTTGGTTGCTCAGTAGCTGGGTTGGTTGTTTGGTTGGTTGGTTGGTTGGTGCGTTGGTTGTTGCGTTTGTTGGTTGGTTGGTTGTTGCGTTGGTTAGTTGGTTACTTAGTAGCTGGGTTGGTTGGCTGGCTGATTGGTTGCATTGCTGCCTGGTTGTTGGGTTGTGTAGTTGGTCTGTTTCTTGATTTAAAATCATTTTCATACAAAGTCATCTCATACATTTTTTATTGTGGACCTATCAGAAGACACTGTGACATCACAGACCTGTTTCTGCATCACAGGCAGGTGATTTTAATGTTTTGGCTGATTGGTGTAAGCCCTGCAAAGTTCTCCATGCCAGTTCCACCACTACTTCATCATCTACCTCTAAGCTTCTGGCTTTCACGGCTTCCAACCATGGAGTCCTGGAGGGAGAACCTGTGGACCGGAGAAGTCGGTGGCTCACGCCGGTCCATCGGGTTCTTGTTTTTTCCGGTGTACCACCAAGGTAGTGAACGGGATTGTACGTTAATTATATCAAGAGACCTCTTAGACACTTTCTCTGGGCATAATCCCAAAGTTCCACTTTGTCATGTTTGGTCAGCCTGGAAATCGGACGCACTGGGCCCGAGTGCCTTTATTACGTTCTGACCCCCAGGCTTACAGGCTCCATGGTTTGACTCACCCCCCCTCCCCCTCCCCCTCCCGCCGCGGCCCACCGTGGTCCGTATCAGCGCTGATTTTTGTTTGGAGCCGGAGAATAATCCTGTTGTATTGTTGACTGTACGCCGTCCAAACTGTAATTATAGGTGTTTGCAGCAATCATGTGGGTAAATAGGACGCCATTGAGCGAGGCACAGGCGACGCGAATGAAATCAATACGACGGCGGCGGCGCGGCAGCTCTTGGACCCGCTCCAGAACGCCGTAGTTTACGGCGCCGAGCGGCTGGCATTGATCCCCGACACTTCCTCTCTTACAGAAAAGGAGACGGTCCTGGAGCCGTTTGTGCTGAGGGACCTGCTGCCGTCATCCCTGGGAAGCTATTACCGCTACACCGGTTCTCTGACCACGCCCCCCTGCAGCAAGGTGGTGGAGTGGATCATCTTCAGCCGACCCATCTACCTCTCCTACAAACAGGTGAGCAACACGCAGACGCAAGGCCCGCTCTACGAGCAGCACAGAACCCGTCCTTCTGGACATATGTATGTACTGATCTGTGTATATACACATATATATACATATATATACACATATATATGTATATATATGTATGTATATATATACACATATATATATGTATATATGTGTGTATATATGTATGTATATTTGATCTGAGGTGGATTTTGTGGGGTGAATTGACGTCGTCTGAGCCGGGCTTGGACGGTTTCCATCTTGCAGGTTGTTTGTTTTGCTGGATCCAAATCTAGGCTTAAATATGCCGAATCAAAATATCACCGAAGCCCATCTTAAAGCCCAGAACCTGGAACCTCCGAAAACCTGCTGGGTTTTTATTCGACTGGTTCCTTCCTTTGTTTTTCTGTTTTTTGTGTTTTCTAACCATTCAGTCAGAACCTGCAGGAAGTTGCTCATTCTTTGTCGGGAGTCGTTTTGAGGTCATTATATCCTGATCATGATTTAATTATCTAATTATCATAATGTGAACCGTGTCCTTGTTGTGCTGATTTAATTACACAGAGATGATAAATGATGTTTCTGGGACAGCGATGAATCCGCGGCACAGACGGGAGAGACGACGCCAAGACATCTCCCGATACCAAAACACGCTTTTACAGCCTGAACGCAGGATTAAGAATATTTACATCGGGATAATGGAGTTAATATCAGAGAGAGACGGATCCGATGTCAGATCCGATACGTCCTAGAAGGTAGTGTGTGCACACACCTGATCCCTGAGCGGGTAGGTTTCAGAATCTCTCTCATTCAAATGATTCAATACGTATTTAAATCCATGGCCGCCGATGAAATACAGCTAAAAATGGTTCCAGTTAAAACGTTCATTTTCTGTTATTAATCAAAGTAAGCCTCTTCTATGAAAGTCTTGCTACGACTATAAATAACCCCAATCCCCTGCTTTGTACACGCGATCCCCCAGATTGAACTCCTAACATGTAAAGTCAAGTCTAGAGCACAGCTCCCCCTAGTGAGTAAAATATGAACAAAAATAATACCTGAAGAAATGTTCTAGATAGACGACCTCCAGTCTAATTAGACTATATTTATGTTATATTTTGACTAACGTCGGAGACATTATGGCTCGACAACTCCCCCTAGTGTCAGGAATATACAACCCACCGTCCAAAAATCAGTCCACTTCTTCCTCGCACGGGTTTTATGGGGGGTACAAGTACAAATATGAAATAAACTACAAGTACAAGTGTGAAATATACTACAAGTGTGAAATAAACTACAAGTAAAAATGTAAAATAAACTACAAATGTGGAATAAACTACAAGTAAAAATGTGAAATAAACTACAAGTGTGAAATAAACTACAAGTAAAAATGTAAAATAAACTACTAGTGTGAAATAAACTACAAGTACAAGTGTGAAATTGTTGAAAAAAAATTTCAAAAATTTTGTTTTATTTTTGCGGAGCCTCACCTCTTATAAACTCCTCCTCGCCTCCAACGTATCAGATAATAAGGTTCATTTATTCCGCGTACTGTTCTCACTACAGGAGGCAGAGGACTAGCTTAGCATCTGACGCACTGATCATGACAGGGCAGCAGAGACGGAGGTTAGAAGCCATTGCTAACCGCTAGGCTAAAGAAGCTAACGGACCTAAAAATGCCCGTTAATAATTGAGATTGATAAGGAAGTTTGGAAAGAAGCAGCGAGCAGCAGGACTTCAGCCGAAAATGAAGTAACTTTTAATCTTCCTGCGGCTAATGAGGCCGTGAGATGAAGATGGTGACGATGAAGGTGGCGATTAGCGAGAGCACGCACAGACAGGAAATGACCCAACCCTACTCACAGGAGCACCCAGAGCAATTATGTAGCCATTCTATGTTCAATGCCCCCCCCCCCCCCCCCCCCCCCGTGTTCTCGGCGCCGGGTCCTCCGCCTCTGCTTTAATGCATTTGTAATGATGCAGCGCAATTTTATAGTTCATAGTAAATCATTTTGCGGACCCCCCGGCTGTGGCTCCCGGACCTCCAGGGTTCCGCTGACTCCACTTTTCTAATCCCTGTCCTAATGAGACCAAATGAGTTTTCTTAGCAGAAGCGGCGGAGGAAGCCCAACGGAGACGGAGTATCGGCGCCTCGACGCTCCAACATCGATCCGATCTTCTGCCTTCAGAGCGGAGGGGCCGAGAAAGAGGCCGATGATGAAGAACGATGAAGAATGGGCCGAGACAAATAACTCTAATGTGTAGTTATGATGGATTAACAGAGATCCTTTATAGGAAGGATTCAAACTAGCCCAAACAAACGCGGCCTTCTTCTCCCGAAGTTTGACGCCAGGCATTTCTTACGACTGAACTTTTCCCCCCCGGAGAAACCAAAAATCTAAGAATGTCTTAAAGTACTGTGAAAATTAAATCTTTATTCTCAATTTATAATATTTAAAAAATATTTTAAAATATAATAAAATATGAATAAATAGATAAAATAAGGGGGAAAGTCACCCCTGTCTGGTTGTAAAGGTTTATTTTCATTGACTTTTATAATGTATTATTTGTTTATTTATTATTTACATTTATGTGTTTGTTATTTAAGATCCTTTCATTTTGATCCAAATTTAAATTTCCTATAAACTATATGTATACTAAAGTATAGATTTAAGTTTACTAACGCAAATATTTACATTTATTTAATGAGTAAATCAATAATAAATGCATTTTTAAAGCTGCCTGAGGGACTTCTTATCCATAAATATCTACTATTTACATTTATTTATATATATATATCTATATATATATATATATGTATATATATTATATATATATAGATATATAAATATATATATATATGTATATATATATATATATATATATAGATATATATATATATATATATATACATATATATATATATATATATATATGTATATATATATATATATATATACATATATATATATATTTATATATCTATATATATATAATATATATACATATATATATATATATATATATATGTATATATATATATATATATATTTATATGTATATATATATATATATATATACATATATATATATATATGTATATATATATATATATATATACATATAAATATATATATATATATGTATATATATATATATATATATATATATATATATATATATACATATAAATATATATATATATATGTATATATATATATATATATATACATATAAATATATATATATATATATATACATATATATACATATATATATATATTTATATGTATATATATATATATATATATATACATATATATACATATATATATATATTTATATGTATATATATATATATATATATATACATATATATATATATATTTATATGTATATATATATATATATATATATACATATATATATATATATTTATATGTATATATATATATATATATATACATATATATATATATATTTATATGTATATATATATATATATATATATATATATACATATATATATATATATGTATATATATATAAATAGTTGGTAAAAAAGAAAAAAAAACTGTTTAATAAAATACATTTAAACCCTGAAATTCTGCGATGACGTGAATCAACAGGAAGTCAGCTTCCACTCGCTGAAAATCCTCCTCCGGCGTCTCCCTGTCTCCGCGTTTTACTCCTCACTCTTCCTCCTGCCTCGTCTTTTGTTTCGGATGACGGTTGAAGTGGGTCAGCGGGAGCGACGCTACGTCGCTTCTGTCGTGGATCGACGCTCCGCTCCTCGCCGCCCTCTCTGGGGATGTGGACACTTCCTGTCCGGGAGAGAAGGTCTGAGATGTTTGGCGACCTGCGGTGGCTTCAAGTCCCGCCCCTCCCGCCTCACATTCGCCCCCGAATACGAGCTGCCAGCGGGGAAGAGCTGAGATCAGACTCCAAGTGGGACATGTGGGAGTTTTTCATAATTTCCCATCTGGCATTGCGGGCGAGCGTGCCAACGTTCTCAGAAAGCAGATCAGAAGCAGCAATATGGGTTTGTGTTTTTCTGCTGCAGGTCTTTGAGGAGATTTCTTATTGTTAAAATGTAAAATAGCTCCGTAAACACCGATCTGCTGATTTGCATGTTTGTTACACATTTATACAATTATATCTGATCTTTTTAGAGGCCTGAGACAAAACCAGGATGTTTTATCAGCAACCGGGGAGGGTTTGAGTCCTGACGGGAGGAGAGGAGCCGAGGAAACGAGAAGAGGGAAGGAGAGAAGGAGAGGAATCGAAGAGATTAAATTAGGACAGGAGATAGGAAAGAGGATGTAGCAGAGGAATCGAAAAGGATGAAACAAAGGAAAGCATACGTAGCAGAGGAGGTGAGGAGATGAAGGGAGGAGATAGGAAAGGAGGAAAGAGCGAAGGAATCAAGGGGATGAAACAAAGAGAGGCGAAAAGGAAACTAGGAGATGAGGAGAGACAGGCAGGTAACCAGGAGAAGGAGAGGAATCGAGGAGATAGGAAAGAGGATAGTGCTGTTGAATGAAAGGGGTTTAAACAAGGACAGGATACAAAGGAGAGGAAAGGATCAGATGAAGTTAGGAGACGAGAAGGAGGGATAAAGTGAAGTAATCAGGGGATAACAAGGAGAAGAAGAAGTGAGGAGAGAAGGAAACATGAGAGGAAGTATTGAAGAGATGAAATAATGAGAGGAGGGAGGAAAAAAGGAGTCAAAGGAGGGGGGAGGAATCCAGGAGGTCAAATAAGGACGGGAGGGAAAGAAACATGACCAGGGAGGAGGGAGGACAGGGGAGAGGACAGGAGGGAGGAGAGGACAGGAGGGAGGGCAGGAGAGAGGACAGGAGAGAGGACACGAGAGAGTTGAGGAGGGAGGACAGGAGAGAGGAGGCAGGACAGGGGAGAGGACAGGAGGGAGGACAGGAGGGAGGACAGGAGAGAGGAGGGAGGACAGGGGAGAGGACAAGAGGGAGGACAAGAGGGAGGACAGCGGAGAGGACAAGAGGGAGGACAGGAGGGAGGACAGGGGAGAGGACAGGAGGGAGGACAGGGGAGAGGACAGTGGAGAGGACAGGAGGGAGGACAGGGGAGAGGACAGGAGAGAGGACAGGAGAGAGGAGGGAGGACAGGAGAGAGGAGGGAGGACAGGGGAGAGGACAGTGGAGAGGACAGGAGGGAGGACAGGGGAGAGGACAGGAGAGAGGACAGGAGAGAGGAGGGAGGACAGGAGAGAGGAGGGAGGACAGGGGAGAGGACAGTGGAGAGGACAGGGGAGAGGACAGGAGGGAGGACAGGAGTAAAGTGGGAGCAGAATCGCTGCTTCTTCACGTCAAAAATAATTATATTTTCATGCATTTGAATCCCCCAAACCTCCTCCCCCTGAACCTGGAGGAGGGGATTGTGGGTCTGCTGTGGTCTGAGGGTCTCCCAGATCAAACCCGTCTCATGGCTGGAACTTGAAGATTTAAAGGAATGGTGTACCAGGAAGTTCTACCACCTGGATCGGGTTAGAGAGCTGCCTCTTACCTGAAAGCAGCTGCTGGCCTTCCTGAAGCGACCGTCACACCTGACCTCCTCCATGAGGAGAACAGCAGCAGAGGAGCTGGTGTTTCTCCAGGAGCTGAATGTGATTGAACTCCCAAACCCCAAAGGCTGCTGGGTAACAAATGTAGAGCAGCCATAAAACACCAGGGGGCTTCTGGCGCCGGCGACCTGCTGGAGGGTGACGCCCACTCTGCAGTCAGAAGCTGAGGTTTAATAGAAAAGTGTTCCTGTCGGATCCAGTCTGTACCGAGCCGCTCCAAACCCTCGGGCCGGAGGCAGGACCAGAACACGATGGAGGAGCGAGCACTGATCCAAGAGGAGCTCTGTGGGTTCCTCCGATCCTGTCCCTACTTCCTGTAGGTAGTCGCAGCATTTCCTGCCCTACTTCCTGGTCAGTTTCTTCAGTCACAGATCACACAGTGAAACAGTCCAGGTTCACGCAGTGAAACAGTCCAGGTTCACGCAGTGAAACAGTCCAGGTTCACGCAGTGAAACAGTCCAGGTTCATGCAGTGAAACGGTCCAGGTTCACACAGTGAAACAGTCCAGGTTCATGCAGTGAAACAGTCCAGGTTCACACAGTGAAACAGTCCAGGTTCATAGAGTGAAACAGTCCAGGTTCACGCAGTGAAACAGTCCAGGTTCATGCAGTGAAACAGTCCAGGTTCACACAGTGAAACAGTCCAGGTTCATAGAGTGAAACAGTCCAGGTTCACGCAGTGAAACAGTCCAGGTTCACGCAGTGAAACAGTCCAGGTTCATACAGTGAAACAGTCCAGGTTCATACAGTGAAACAGTCCAGGCTCATAGAGTGAAACAGTCCAGGTTCACGCAGTGAAACAGTCCAGGTTCATACAGTGAAACAGTCCAGGTTCACACAGTGAAACAGTCCAGGTTCACACCCTGAAGCGGTCCAGACATTTTTGTACCACAGTACCAGGACTTTAAATTGAGGCCAGTTTCAAATGAGTGGAATAAATGAAACCTGACATTAAGTTCAGTTTTGGACTTTCTCACTTTCTTTTAGTTTTGGGTTCTGGTCTGGTCGTGAGTTTCTTCAGGCCCATGAGTCTTTGACAGAACTTCCTTTTAATTAAACCAAACTCTCGGCGCGCGGCACAATGTTGTGTTCATTGATCTGGAGGCAGTAAAAGTGGTGCGGCGTGGACTTCAGACCCGGTATTGTGTTTTGGATTTCTTCTGATCAAGTCTTCGTATGATGATCCGGATCTTAAGCAGCTTTGAGCCTACGACTATTTTCATTCTAACGAAGGATCTTCGTTTGTTTCATTCTCTGGTTTTGTGTGCGCTTCATCATTTATCTGAGTAGGTTCTGTTTTGTTTGGACCTTTTTTCTAAGAGATTGTTTTCAGAGAGTCGATTCTTGAGTCCAATTTACCCTAATAAGTGGAGGAACTTCATCCTCCGGCTCCACAGAGGAGCTTCATTGTGCTTTGGTTTAGGTTTATCTGATTTATTTCACGGCATCTGATCTCTGCACAAAGACAGACGCAAAAACAATTTGCTGTTTCTCGGACCACAAGTCTCTGAGACACTTACCTTCATTGAACCGAAGTTGGCTCTCAGCACCCTCCCACCCCAACCCTCCGCCTACCCGACCCTCTGCCTCCCCAACCCTCCGCCTCCCCAACCTTCCCAGCCCAACCCCCTGCCTCCCCAACCCTCTGCCTCCCCAACCTTCCCACCCCAACCCTCCCACCCCAACCCTCCGCCTACCCAACCTTCCCACCCCAACCCTCTGCCTCCCCAACCCTCTGCCTCCCCAACCTTCCCAACCCAACCCTCTGCCTCCCCAACATTCCTACCCCAACCCTCTGCCTCCCCAACCCTTCGCCTCCCCAACCCTCCGCCTCAAAACCCTCCGCCTCCCCAGCCCTCCGCCTCAAAACCCTCCGCCTCCCCAACCCTCTGCCTCCCCAACCCTCTGCCTCCCCAACCCTCCGCCTCCCCAACCCTCCCGTGCTCACAAGCTGTTTGCCTGCTTCCAAACACAGAGGCTCCATCTGCCGCCGCAGACAGGAAGTCCACACTTCAATCACAGCAGTGTAAAATCCACGGCTGGCCTCATCCCACCACCGAGAACACGTTTGATGGAGAAACTCCAGCGTGGACACGGAGCAGAACAGAACTGGCTCGTAGCACGGCGGCGAAATCCAGCTTAGAGGGAAATGCTGGAAATGAAACGAGATAGTTTCAGCGAGCAGCGACAAACTCAGTGTTGGGCCGGTTCCAGTTTAGTGGGCGCTCCTTCAGTGAAGCCCATTCTTCTTCTACTTTTTCTTCGTCTTCCGACTGGTCACCTGTATCCGTCTGCAGACCGACACCCTGCTGCTTAATAGTGAAGGTATTTGTAAACCCGGACCCCAACAATCGGGTTTGGAATTCAGTTCCGTGTTCCACAGATTGATATGGCATCGGTTATACCCCGGATGCAATTCCTGACGCAACCCTCCCCATTTATCCGGGCTTGGGACCGGCACCAGAAGGACACTGGGTTGTGACCCCTTTGTGGTTGGGGTTCAAGTAAACCACCACTAATGGGCCTGAACTGTCCACATCTGATTTGACCCAGGACGGATGCTGGAACTAGTCCCACGCTGTCCTCCCTGACAGCAAGGGTAAAACCCCCCAAAAGACCCCAATCCCCTGCGTTTTTCACAATCGGACTCGTGGTTGGGAAGTTACGAATGAGAAACGGTATTTTCCCCCCTAGTGAGTGAAATACGATCCATGACAGCAACTTGTGACACTTAGAAGATTCCATCACGTGTCGCCCAGCTTTGGCCTCTACATCCTTCCTAGAGTTAGATACTGGGGGCCGAATGTGTTGTTCCTTTTGTGGTTCTGGCTGGTTCTGTGTCGTTTGATCGGGATCAGATTTAATGGCCTGGCTGTCAGACACTCCTCACCGATTCTGGTTCCATTTTGAGTCTTTTCATTATTTCCCTATCCAGGTAGCCATTACAGCCAATTTACAGGGGCCGGGGTCTTCAAATGGCTCTAGTCGGGCCCCAGTCCCTGTTTCTGGGGAAGTTGGATGTCTTGAATAACCTGATTGGCCCTCAGCCGCCGCAGCCTGACCACCAATAAGAGGAAGCTGATGGAGGAGCCCTTGAGTTGATGCAGATAACGGGTCAACATCTCTTGTTGCTCATTATTGAAGTGCTTTTATCAGAACACAGATTATCTGGAGGGCCCGGACGACACTCTGGTGGAGTGTGGGTCTGTGGGTCTGTGGGTCTTCATGCTGAACCCGCGAAAGACCGACAGCAGAAACATGAATATTCAATCAGAACCGCAGAAGTACCACCGTTCCCTGCGGCCGTACGTAAGAGCCGGAGAACACAAGGACCCTCGCTCAGAGAACGTTCTCGGCTGTGAGGTGACCTCCTACGGGTCGGGGTCTGGGAGCCGGCTGGAGGGTTGGTGCTTGAGTCGCATCAGGAACTCGACTCTTTCCTGCGACTTAACTTCCTGGTTCTGTGGTTCTTACAGGGTTACTCCGGTCTGATTGGACTCTTTTGATTCTGTTGCGATCCTTTTCTATATTTCCATGTCTATTTGAATCCACCTTTATGTAACATGATGTTGGGAACTCATTTCCACATGGATCCAAAAGGTGTTTAACTTTCAAGCAGTAAAAGGTGGCGACCCAGAAGCAGATACGAGACCGGTGCGGCTCAGCTGTTTAAAAGCAATCATAACCCAAAGGTTTTCAGCTATTAGAGTCCAAGAAGCAGACAGGCCCAGTTTATGGGTAACCCCAGAACGGTTCAGGGCACTAAATCCAGAGACAAGCGGCAAATGCCGGTACCAGAACACGGGCAAAATGTCCGGAGGAGGAGGGTGAAGACACAATGACTGAAAATATCTAAATCAGGGGGACAAGCCGGTAGATCAGTTCAGACCAGTTTTCCTAGTGGAACCCGTTCTCCACTAGGCTCCAAACTAGCTCTGGAACAGAGGGGGGTCATGGAAGCTCCTCCCCTCCTCAGCTCTGCAGGAGAACCTCTCCTTCCTTCACAGGGTGAACTAATTAGAATGTTGTCTGTACAAACCCGCAGAGTTCTGGTCATTATTCATCTGATGTGTGTTGGACTCATTATTCATGCGTGTCTTTTATGTAAAGTCTTTGTGTCGCTGAAGCCGTGACCCAGTTTCCTCATGGGGTCATTAGAATTCTTCTGGTTTCCACCAAACCTTCCGCGGCGTCGTTTCATGCTGTGTGTTTTTGGAGCGTCAGTAAGGAGTGGCGCTGACTCGGTTCTACCGTTCCTTCACCAGCTGGAGGCCTTCTACTCCATCTTCACCACCGAGCAGCAGGACCACGTGAAGTCCGTGGAGTACCTGCGCAGCAACTTCAGGCCCATCCAGAGTTTGGACAACCGCCACGTCTACAAGTCGGCCGTCAAAGACGCCTGGCTGCCGGACCTGGCGGACGGCGGGGGCGGGGGCGGGCCCTACGGCACCGAGTCTTCCAAAGGTAGGAGTGTGAGGAGTTCAAATGTCCCAGGAAAAACTTTTGGAGGTAAAGCTCCTCCTAGTGACGTTTTTAGAAATGGACCTTTTCCTAAAATGAGTCCAGTTCTTCCTCGCACTGACATCTGTGTGGTTATAAGATCTTGAAATGATTTATACTCTCCTACACTGACGGGGTGTCTGTTAAACCCCACAGACACTGTGATGATGATGATGATGATGATGGGTTCATAACAACCAAAGGACTGATAAGTACTTGTTTTCTGGGAATAATCATCATAATTGTTGGTGTTTTATAACATTATTATTGTTTTTATTATTACTGTTAAGTAATAATTATCATTACTATTTTATTCAGTAGTTTTTATATTTGTTATTATTAAATGACTTTAATCTGCTAAACTTCCGTGACAACCCTGATTCCTGCCTCATATAATCGCAGAACGGTAACCATGGCAACCAGATATTCTGACGTCACCTGTCAGTGTTTATAATGCTATGGCAGCTGGTTTGTATGTGTGTGTGTGTGTGTGTGTGTGTGTTTGTGAAGGTCTATGCATGTGTGTAAGTGTGTTTGGGTGTTTGTGCGATTATTTGTGTGTGTGTGTGGATGTGTGTGTGTGTGTGTATGGAGCTTCACTAAAGTCTTCCTCCCAGAATCTCTAATAAACCAGGATCCTCAGACGCCCACAGGAAACTGGGCGAGCTCTCCGTCATGTCACCAGCGCGCCGCTAACTCCCCTAGCATACGGCGATGGGCGGTCCACAAGGCTCCCCCCCTCCCCCTCCCTCTCCTGCCTCATTACCGCTCAAACGCCACACACAGTGATTGTGCTGCCGGTGTGTGTGTGTGTGTGTGTGTGTGTGTGTGTGTGTGTGTGTGTGTGTACGGTCTAGCATCTGTTTCGTGTCATCTGTCCTAGCAGGATTCGTCCCTCTCCTCCTTCCTGCTCTCCTCCATACGGTCCACCAGGAGCGAGGGCCGTCACCTCCATGTTCACGCTGTACGTCTGTGGAGCCCCGCCTCCTGCAGGATGTCCTTGAGAGCCGCGGCGGGACTCCAGCACACACTGACACACACTCTGACACACACTCTGACACACACTCCGACACACACACTGACACACACTCTGACACACACTCTGACACACACTCTGACACACACTCTGACACACACTCTGACACACACACTGACACACACTCTGACACACACACTGACACACACTCTGACACACACACTGACACACACTCTGACACACACTCTGACACACACTCTGACACACACTCCGACACACACTCTGACACACACTCTGACACACACTCTGACACACACTCTGACACACACTCCACACTGTAGAAGAAGTCTTTCAAAAACTCCCGTATAGTTTACAGTAAAAAAAAAACGGCAGCTGTGGTTTCCAGAATTTTGGCAGAAAAAGTCATTACTGTAAATTAGTATTAAAAACAGATAAAATATCAACCTGTTTACAGTTAAATAGTTAATCGGATAAAAACGAGTGTGAATTCAAATGAATTCAGACTTTTATTGACTTAGATATGGACATTATTTCCCAGCGTATTTCTTAATGATGTTCTTCTAACGTTTATTATTTATTAATACATTTATATGTATTTTACTGTTACTTTTATCAAACGTTTGTATTTTCACAAAGAAATTCCCTCATTTTATGAATATAATTAATGCAGTTATTTTATTTTGATGAATAAATTTACTATTTTTTACTGCAAATTTTAACGTGTTTACCAGCAAAACCGGTCAATTAGCCAGAATCAAACTTTAGAGCTAATTAGTCGCTTTGTTTTGTGATCAAAGGTTTGTATTTTTACTGTAAAATTATTCTCAACAGTGTAAAAGTTATTTAGTTGTTCTAGTTTTAGTGTTTTGTTTTCATCTCTCATGTTTTTTACTGACACCTGATCTCCGTGGTCACTGGATCTTTGATGGGGAGGTTCTGATACCACCGGCGCCAGTACTGTAAATTATTCAGAGGGTTGTTGTTTTTTTTACGGTGTACCCTCTGGTGCAACATCCACCCTTGGCGTTTTTTCTCCGCCCTGTTTGCACCGGAGACGCTCCCGGTTGTTGCTGGAGTGACGGCGAGGAGGCTGTGACGCCGGGATCTTTTTATGTTTGATCCTTTTTGACCCCCCCTCCCTCAGGGACCCCGTACAGAAAGGACGGGTTGTGTTAACCTTGGAAACAGGCTGTAAAGTCACAGAAAATAACAAAAAGAGAAACTTGTTCTCCGTTGTTGAGTCACCGGGTCTTCTCCTTCGCTGGTTACCCTGCATGCATTGCACCTGACCTGACGCCTTTCAGCGAAGGCCATTATTGGGTCTGTGCCCGACCACCAGTTCGGCTTCCCTCCCAGGTTTGCATCCTTAAAGATCCCCCTGACCCAAGTCAGGTGTTTTTGTGGGTGGTCTCCATAAACCTTAAACCATAAACCGTGGGTCAGAGTCGGGGTCAGGGCGTTAAAGGTTCTCTGAGGTCGGACGTGTTTACTGAAACAACAAACAAACAGTGTGAAGAAACTGAAACTACCCATGAACCGAGACCGCAGAGAAACTGAATTAACATAGAAACTGAAACTGAAGTGAAGTTGAATCCACAAGCAGAAACTACGGAGGAGAGAGAAAAGCTACAAAGAAACTGAGGCTACATAATAATACTAATAATAATAATAATACATAGAAGGTGAATGAATATAACGAGTGAAACTACAGAGAAACTGAGGCACCAGAGAAACGAAGGACCATATCGGCTGAAACTACAGAGAAACTGAAAGTCCAGATAAAATGAGTCCCTTCATGGCTTCACCTCTCCCGTACCATCTCATTAACTTACCGCCCTTGTTTTTTTTTTGATTGAACGTTCCTTTTTTTTCCCAGGACGGCACAGATGTTGCCTCCGATCATGTGACACGCGCTCCGGTCATGGCTAACCGAGCCCAGGTTGTTTTCAGCCGTCAGATAAGTTCTTCTCTGCGTAGAGGTCATCCTCTGCTTGACTTCGGAATGATGTCGCTGTGTGTTCCACTTAGTGTGCGTGTGACTAATGGCTTCGGTAATGCTCAGCCTCACGGGGCGCCGCCGCCGATTATGAATAGAAAAACCGCGGCGCCGCTCTTTATGAGCGCGCTAATCAGTTTGGTTCCAGCGCACACGTGAGTTCGACTCTCTATCAGCCCGCGTTCATCGGTGAATTACCCGACTCATTAGCATAATATGAAACCACTGTTTGGAATAATCATCGCGAGGCGCTGATGGCGGGGAGGCTTCCTCTTCTCCAGCGGCGAGCGGTGCAACCCACACCTGCTGGAGGTACAGTTACAGAAGAGACACGCTGTGTCGGCAATTTTCCCATCGCAGTCGGGGTTTGAGAAGGTTACGGGTTTCATGGTCGTTAAACCTTTCATGATTTCCACGGCATTTGTATTTGCTGATTGCCTGTGTTTTTTTAAATGTTTTGGTAATCTTTAATCTAACACGTCAGACTTCCTCCGTCCCGGTGAAGCTCCTCCCTCTGATCCGATCAGAGTCTGAGCCTCATCCGGGACTTTAGTCCACAGCACAGAACCTTCAGCAGCAAACATTCAGGGTGGAGGAAAGAAAACCATCAGAATGCGTTAATTTACTACTGAAACTACAGAGAAATTAAGTCACAAAGAAATGGAAACTACAGAGGAACTGATATTACTATGGAAACCATGGAGGATCCAAACTAACCGTAACTACAGAGAAACAACAGAGAAGCTGAAACCCTAAGAAAATACTACTACCAGAGAAACATGAAACTACAGAGAAACAACAGAGAAGCTGAATCTACAGAGAAACATGAAACTACAGAGAAACAACAGAGACGCTGAATCTACAGAGAAACATGAAACTACAGAGAAACATGAAACTACAGAGAAACAACAAAGAAGCTGAATCTACAGAGAAACATGAAACTACAGAGAAACACGAAACTACAGAGAAACAACAAAGAAGCTGAATCTACAGAGAAACATGAAACTACAGAGAAACAACAGAGAAGCTGAATCTACAGAGAAACATGAAACTACAGAGAAACAACAGAGAAGCTGAATCTACAGAGAAACATGAAACTACAGAGAAACATGAAACTACAGAGAAACAACAAAGAAGCTGAATCTACAGAGAAACATGAAACTACAGAGAAACAACAGAGACGCTGACTCTACAGAGAAACATGAAACTACAGAGAAACTACAGAGAAGCTGAATCTACAGAGAAACATGAAACTACAGAGAAACATGAAACTACAGAGAAACAACAGAGAAGCTGAATCTACAGAGAAACATGAAACTACAGAGAAACAACAGAGAAGCTGAATCTACAGAGAAACATGAAACTACAGAGAAACATGAAACTACAGAGAAACAACAGAGAAGCTGAATCTACAGAGAAACATGAAACTACAGAGAAACAACAGAGACGCTGAATCTACAGAGAAACATGAAACTACAGAGAAACATGAAACTACAGAGAAACAGAAAACAAGTAAAAACTTAAACCATGAAGAATTTGTAGCTAATAAGAAACAACATAGAAGCTAAAACCCCCGAAAAAATTCAACTAAAGATAAACTAAACAAAAACATTACATAACAT